>OX336424.1:1884196-2484196 GCA_946903255.1 Schistosoma spindalis
AGGAGAAAACAAATGGAGACAATCTATAATATTTGGCACAATATTACACAGTTAATTGGTAAATTAGGAAACCATACTCTAATATTCCATTTACAATATATTCATTAATTGTCTCAGATTTCATTGTTCTGCACTTCTGCACTAATCGCTTTCTGTTCTCGTTCTCCCTTCTTCATCTTTTCAATCTTTCGCTACCAAACATCTATTCTGATACTACTAATGTCGATATAAATAGCATACACCACAATAGTTTACTCCAAATACTCGAATACATACACATTCTCTTGGTAAATAGAAATAATAATTTATAATCAAAAGTGTTGAAACCACCATATAACTGTTACCTTTATTTTCAAACTCATTTGTTTCTACCTATTTTATACTAAAAACATGATTTAAGCGCACACAACAACAAGAATTATACTCCTGTAAGTTTTCTATTATCTTGAAACAATAATCAATCATAAGTGTTAATGCTTAGGATTGTAATTGATCAGTCTCTCTCTTTCTGGAATATGTACAACACTACTGGTTTTGAGTGCTTGAGTGATTATCAACTCTGAGATGCATGTACATGCATCCGAAAAGTCCCGAATATGTCGAAACGCTAACCATAGATTCAAATGCTAGTCACTATCCATCTTTGCTTATGATGTTCATCTACAATGATAAACACCTCTGGAATTGTTTTTCATGGAATAAATCTTTTACCTCTACAGTAACAAAAAGACAAGTAAATTCATTAAAACAAACTTATAGATAATTGAATAGTGACTATTAATCTTTACATAAGTGTCAAGTTGAGATTCTTTTCATAATTGTTTGGCATTTGTCATGAGAACTCATATTGGTAGATAGAATAACTGTAACAACATTGTTAAATTACTTACCACAGCTAGAATGTAATTTCTGTCATTTAAGCTAAGATTATCAATCGACATGTTATTTGATTCATTCTGTTAATTATTGTTTCAATCGATGAAATTGTACTGTCAGCGAAGATATTAACTGTTAACTTAAAACATATGGATAGATTTGGACTATCCAGATGAAAACCACGCGATGATAGTGATTGTTGATGCGAAACAGGGTAAACATGGTTTAGAATCGATTCCAATGGATCAGACAGTCTTTTTTAAAAATCTTAATCCGGATCTTGAGTTCCAGTATCCGCAATCAATACTTCTCCATTTTATTCTCTCAAAATATATCATCAAGATTTAGTCCTCCTTTCTATTACTACTACTACTATTAATACTACTACAGTGTTTCAACAACTATACAATTCATTTTATCTCACTATGTTAAACTGGTATGACAACTTGGAACAACCCATAACCATGTCAGGCTCTATATTGTGACTGAATTGAATCTTCAAAATCTAATTCGAATCTAGTTAGTAAACAACACAACAATAATGGTCAATAAAATGATTTTTGGACAACAGTTCAAGTTAGTGTTATTTGGCTTCAATGTTTTTTACTATAATTTCTTTGTATTTCTAGTGTAGTGCACAAGAATACAAGTGGGAAAAGAAAATTTCAGAATCTCTTGGAGAAATTTGAGAACCATACAGTGAATACTTCACTTGGGAAAATGTTAATCAATCGTTTCACACATGATTGTTTCTTCATTTCCACAGCAATCATTCTCTGTTCTCTCGTACTATGACATTACTAACCTTCTACCTCCAGTTATTTCACTTTTTATTGATGATATATATCTATCTGTCGATAACAGTAGTACACATTAAACAAGCATAACAACGTTTATCGATATTAGAGAATTTTCAAAGAAATTTCACTGAAACTATCAAATGTAACTACTTTGATTAAAATACATATTCAAACATTTTCTTTCAAAGTACATTGACATCATGAAAAAATAATGATTAATTTGCATCACATTTTAAGTTGTATGAATCGAAATGAATGGATGTAGCGTAAAGCATTGATAATTTAACAAGTATGTCTGATTCCCTTAAACAATATATATCTTTCTTCCTATCAACTAATTGTTTCTTCTTGTACTATATCCATATATGCTATCTTTCTCTTATCCATTACAAAGATTGAAATGACTACCTCTATGAATTCGGAGTTCATCTTGTTGTATTGGTCAGGTATTGCAACTTGGACCAATGCACATATGTGCCTGATCCTACGTTTTAGTTCACTGACTGACTGACTGACGTACTGGATAGACTGTGTGATCCCTGTTTTATTAGCTGTTTGAAAGCAGTCGATAGAAAAGCATGAACATGATATTCATATTAGTTGACACTCGTCAACAAAAGAATACATGCAATCCTTCAAGAATTAATATTTCTTGAAGGATTTAGACATGAGTCATCCAGTTTAAGAAATTGTCATTCAGCTATACGGGCTCTAAATAGTCTCCTGCAGGATTATTATATGCAAGTTGATTAATTGATAGATTCCAATGAGTTCTACACTTTATCATTAACACATAAACCAGTTAGATGATCATAATTAATTATCAAATTAAAAATTATTATAATACAATGAATTCATTGTTCACTTGCACCAATTCTCATTAGCTACCAACACTTTAGATGTTTTAACAAGCAACATCATTGGGAATAAAATGAAAATAGATTACTGACATAATCTAATCAATCAGCTTGTGATAACTGTTTATCATCGTGTGTTTTATGCTACTGATATCGATACATATAAGTACTACGAATCATTCATCGAAACTGAAATACCTAGCAGCAGAAGGCTAAGACGATCGAAGATCGAAGAGAAGAAAATGAGAACACTCAGAGTGAGTGGTGTAGAAATGAAGGAACAGTTAAATCTGAGACAATTGATTGACATTTTGCAATTGATTTTATCAAGATATTCGGTAATTTTGTCTTTATGTACATTCGATTGTCCCCTGATTATGTTCTGGTTCACTACAGTAGTACAAGACATATTATCAGCAGTATAGTTATCATAAAATGGTACAGATAATATTTCGAATATACATTTGGGTAGGATATCAGCCATCACCTTGAGAGTAAAGAAATAATTGATTATGTAACTAGGTAATATACTCAGAATAAAATTAACCGGATGAAAGATTATCTTTCATAATAGTTATTACTTTCAGGACAGTCGAATGAGAGTTTCTAGAACACTCAACAACTGAAGAAGCTACATTTGACATCTTATTTCTCAGTTATTATCTAAACCGTTCTGAAAAAAACAGAGAATATTAGATATTTCAACTCGTTACACTGATTAATGTATAGGATTCAGTACAGTAGTGTATATGAGAGAGATGCTAGAAAGTAGAAAAAACAAAAGATGACATCAGTTTAAGACTGTTCAACTATTATCGGTGTAGTTGTTTGTGTAGATTATCTAGTATATTTGATGTCACTAAATCATGTGTTCTCTAGTGGTTAATCTCAAGAAGTAATTGTCGACTTCTTTTGAAAAGCTATAACCTTTTGAGTTCAAACAGTGGCCGTTCATTTTGCGATTGTACATATATTATAGACAACCATTGTGAACGAAAATGCGTTGAACAGCTCTTGTATCATAGCATCTTTATCATTAACATAGTGTGCCTACAACACACACAAGTGTTATGGTAATCGTTAACCAACAAAACGTTCATACGGCATTTGCTACCTTCGTATCCTGGAGCTCATGAGTACCACAAAGTTGGAATCAGAGTTTTTCAAGTCCCCTAGGTAGTTCGTCTGTATCCTATAACCTGGTTTAAGCGCCGGACATGCGTTGGCATTGAAATGTTTAACAATGAATGTGTCACCATCGATTTGACATAGAAATACGTTAGTGATAACAATTTTCTAATATTTCCTATAGTGTAAGAATAGTTATGGTAGTAGTAGAATATGAATCCATGTGTGCGTGAGTGTGTGTGTAGCTCTAACAAACAGTACGTTAGCGTTTAACATTTCAGATAGTGTTGACATTTCCAAGTCTTTGAAGATAATCAAACAATGATGAATATTGGATTTGTTATATCTTTTAATTGGTTTGTTGTTATTAAGAGATTGCAATTAGATTCATTAAATTCTAAGCAGAAACAATGAACAACTTAACTTCATTTTAAGGAATTTAGTCATTGACAAGTATCCTAATTAAACACTAGATTCGGTTTCTTAAACTCTTTTAGTAAACTTTAAGCTAAATTTACACAACCATTTGAGCACTAGAGAAAAGGTGTGAAATATAGAAGAAAACTCATTAATTCAAAGTTTGTTTACATACAGAAAATCTCCGAATTTTCATAGTATTTTATACGACCTTTGGTTACATTATTTGTCTTATCATGCTGAGCTATCCGTTTCCCTATCTATCCTTTGATGAATACTTAAGCCACTAACAATCAAACGACTACTGAACTTTCCTTGTTTCCATAGGAAATTTTTAATAACTTTATTTAACCTTACTGTCATCAACGTTCAACAGAAGTTTATTATCAGCATTATTATCATCCTGTAAAAACAAACATCTAAATATTTGCGATTGTATAGATCTGAAAATGGATTCGCCGAAAACAGAACACTTCGCTGAATTAATCTTTCTTATTTAATGTCTCAATGTGTTTATTCCGTTTTTTGTAGAATTCCAAGGACCCTTCGACAGTCAAGGAACGTAATGAGTTTCTACGTTATTCATCAAGTGACAGCGTGGACAACAGACTTTTCACTAGAAATCTCTGGTTCAACAAGTCAAAACTACAATACTGAAAGAATTGATGCTTCTTCTGGGATTCTAACTCCCGTCACATTGCTTGTGTTTGAGATGATAACATCAGGGTATTCACGCAACTCCATAACCATCTAATCAACAATATTATTTGAGAAATTTTTTTTTCTCTATTACACACAACGTATGCACACAAGCTATTCATTAAGAATAAGTCCAATTAAAGTGTTAAATATGTTTTCACTTTTTCTCTTAGTGCTATTCAAATTCGCCATTTCTTAACTTTGGTCATAGTGACAAGATTTTTTCTAAAAACAAAATTCGTACTAATACCACCTGTAGCTATTCTAGAGTTACTGCCGGTCCTATGCCCGGGTAAAAAAAGTGGGTTGGGCATGGGGTTAGCGACACCATCCCGTAAAAGACTAACTCGCCAAAAAACGCTTGCCAAAAAAGATAACTCAAACCGTTTAAACCCTGTCCTCAGTGTTAGAAGGTCTTCATTTTAAAGAAATATGACACTTCATGGTGAAAGCCGGGTTCTTTCGGAAATCATGAAGTCGATGCTCCTTATAACAATCAGAGCAAAAATTTTTATAGGTACATGGGACGTCCGGACAATGTGGGAGACCGGGAAGTCAGCGGACACAAGCTGGACAATATAGGCTGAATACGGGAGAGTTGCTGCTATACTCCGGTCACGAAAACGAAAGTGCTTCACACACTCATGAAGTTGCTGTAAGGCTGTCCAAGCATCAATTCCATGAGAGGCTGAAATCAATCATAGAGAAGTGCCCAAGTAAGGACCTCACCATTCTGATGGAAGATCTAATCGCCAAAGTCTGAATAGAAAACAACGGATATGAAGATATCATGGGACTGCATGGACTGTGAGAGAAACGAAAACGGGGAAAGTTTCGTAAATCTGTGTGCGTTCAACAAAATTGGTTATAGGTGACACAATATTTCCACACAAATGTATACACAAAGCTAAATGTATCTCACCGGACGACACAATCGAGTATAAGATAGATCATATTTGCATCAATAAAAAGTTTCAAAGGACAAAAGAAGATGTGAGAACCAGGAGAGGAGTGGACATAGCTTCAGATCACCACCTGGTTGTGGCCAATTTGAAACGGAATCTAAAGAAGAACTGGAAAACTGGACAAACAGAGCTGCAAAGGTTCAATACAGCCTTCTTTCGAGATACTGATAAACTTAATGAATTTAAGATAGCTCTGAACAACAGGTTCCAAGCCCTACAGGATCTATTGAAGAGCGAAGAAACTACTATGGAAGACAACTGGAAAGGTTTCAAAGAAGCAATAACTTCAGCGTGTCAAGAGTTTCTGGGCACCAAGAAGCATCATCACAAGGAATGGATCTCTATAGAATCACTGGACAGGATCAGAGGAAGGAAGAACAAGAAGACAGCAATTAACAGCAGCCGAACACGAGCAGAGAAAGTCCAAGCACGAGCTGAGTACATAGAAGCAAACAACCAATTGAAGAAGAGCCGACGAGCAGAAATACGTGGAAAGACTCGCAACGACTGCGGAAAATGCTGAGAGAGAAGGAAATATGAAGCAGCTTTACTACACAACGAAGAAGTTAGCAGGGAAATATAGCAAACCAGAGAGAATGGTCAAAGACAAAGAAGGAAGATCGATCACTGAGATTCAACAACAGCAGAACAGATGGGCAGAATACCTCGAGAAAATTCTGAATAGGCCGGCACCAATGAATCCACCGGACATCAAAGCAGCACACACAGATCTTCCTATAGATGCCAATCCACCAACGACCGAAGAAATCAGAAGGGCCACCAGACAAATCAAGAGCTGGAAAGCAGCAGGATCCGACAATATACCAGCTGAAGCAGTGAAGTCAGGCAACAAAGTAACCACAAACATGCTTCATCATTCAGTCAAGAAGATTTGGAAAGAGGAACAAGTTCCGATGAACTGGAAAGAAGGACACATCATCAAGATTCCGAAGAAAAGAGATCTGAGCAAGTGTGAAAACTGCTGAGGCATTACACTACTGTCAATACCAGGAAAAGCCTTTAACAGAGTGATGCTTAAGCGGATGAATGAAGCAGTAGACGCTCAATTTCGAGATCAACAAGCTGGACTCCGTAAGGATCGGTTGTGTGCAGACCAAATTGCGACACTACGGATTATCGTCCAACAATCAGTTGAATGGACTTCGTTACTGTACATTAACTTCATTGATTATGAGAAGGCATTTGACATTGTAGATAGGAGAACGTTATGGAAACTTCTTCGACTATATTGAGTTCCTGAGAAGATTGTCAATGTTATCCGGAACTCATACGACGGACTACAGTGCAAAGTAGTGCATGGAGGACAGCTGACTGACGCATTCCAAGTAAGGACCGGAGTAAGACAAGGCTGTCTACTCTCTCCCTTCCTTTTTCTTCTGATGGTCGACTAGATTATGAAGACCCCGACATCTGAGAGAAAACACGGCATACAATGGATAGCTCAGAACCAATTAAATGATTTGGACTTCGCAGATGACCTTGCCCTCCTATCGCATTCACACGAACTAATGCAGATAAAGATAGCCAGCATAACAGCAATCTCTGTAACAGTAGGCTTTAGCATACACAAAGAGAAAACCAAGGTCCTCGAATACAACAATGGACTGTCGCTTAGTAATTTGTCTACACTTCAGTGCTAACTGACTCATATCGATCAACTTACTAACATGTTACGGGAAAACTGAAGATATTCGGCTGAATAAAACATTTTAATCGCATATTCATAGTTTTACTGTGTTTTTGGATGTACTTATTTTACTGAACTTGTGAACTTGTTTCTTTATATCATTATTTTCGGACAGTTTGTTCTCTCTTTGCCTTTAGTTTGGTATTTGGGAGTTTCTTTCCGGAAACCTACAAAATTAAGGGTTTGTTTTGTAATTGTTTTAATTATTGGTGTTAGAAAGACATTTGGGTCGACTATATGTAAATTACAAATAAACATTGGTACGTAAATCGGAGTTTGGTTCTATTATTAATTTGCGTTCGTAAATTGCAAATAGGTTAACAAACCGTACTTCAATAACGGGAAGAAGCGAAAACGCGAACGTGAGAATCTGAATACTGATCCATGTGACTCAGCACCATATTATATTTTGTTTGATTCTAGATGATAAGAATCATTTTGAGAGAAAGGTTTTATTCATGTTAGTTGAAATTCATGTGAAATTGCGTCTTACATCTCGATATATTTGAAATTCACCGTGGAACTAAAACATAATACTCCTGGTAACTGTACATCAGATGATAGACTTCATTTTATCACTGTATTTGAGGCAGTTATTCTCATGTAAAACGCATATGTTAGTAGCTTTAAGGTTACACCACTTAGCTTATCGTGTCAACACCTTAATATATATCGAGACAAGTTGTCTTCCATACATTCGTGTGTAGATTGATCAGGAACGTAACTATTACTCAAACCTACTTAAACGTTCTTCATTATAAAGCTTGATTTTCTGTATGCACACATCATATTTACAAACACTAGACATCATCGTTTAGTTTCACTTCAACAGATAATCACGTTTTCGCTTTGCGATTTTTTGCATTTATAAGTACTTTAACTTCAAACCCTAACTGATTTCGAAGACAGTGGACATAACTACTTATAGTGTCCGCATATCTGAATCAAAATTCTCGAATCGCGATGGTAAATTGTTGCTTTGAGCGACAAATGTATTGTGGTGATCGTTGTTCGATATCTTCCTTATATCTCGTATAAAGTTTGTCTTGGTAACCGTCACTATATAACGTTCCAACGGTATATTAATCAGGAGGCGAATACAATGTATTGATAACGTTTATTTTGTGACCACACACAGACATCCAAAATGACAGGTGCGTTAAGCAAGCATGAGATAGTTGTGCCAAAATGCAGACAGGCAAGCGAGCAAGCGAGAGAGGGCAAGAGCAAGAGCAAGAGCGAGCGAGTATTGAATATGAAGAACATGGACATATATATACATAGTGAAATGAATAAATCATCGAATCAGTTAAGCGGTAATAGTAAGGCTAGTAACGTGAATAAATGCGTAGGCGGTAAGGTTTACTCGAGCATACATGTTCATACATTTACAAAAATAATATTGATAATTGGTGGTACTCGCACTTGCACTTGATTGGTATGCGTGGACATACGTACACATTGATAGTATTCGTCGATATTTTTTGCAGATACAAGTTTTTGATAGACAAATTCGGATTTTGTTTACGGTGAAATTTAGGATGAGTAGATTTTAAATTTCACAAACGGATGCACATATGCTGAACAATTTCGTGGTTATTTGGATTCGGAATCCTACTGAATAACTCATTTATGCGTTAAAAGAAATCAACTGAGCTGAAAATTGTTACATGAACAGTAGTACTGGGGTCCACATGAATTCATTTGACGTGTTTCAAATAAGATGGAACGCAAGTATTCGTTTATACTGATTATCACTACACAAATACATCGGAACTCGTAACTGATGATTAAAATGATAGCAAAGTTCTTAGGATGCACAAAAGTGGATGTTTACATTGAGAAAATATCAATAAAACCACATTGAAACTATGTTACGGAACGCATCGATGAGACTACACCACGTTACATTAGTTCAAATTTCAACGATGATTTCTAAGTGGAATTCGTTACCCTATCATTGTAATTATTATTACAATTCACCAATAAACACATGAGATGGTGATATGGTTTTTTCGGTTCGAGCGGAGATACGATAGCTTTTTCACGTGGTACCTAGTTCAAATAACTTATCACATTACAATTCGGGTCTACATTCAGAAAAGAAGCTAGTTCACGCAGGGTTATTTCTCGTGTAAAATATAAGGTAACCACGAATAATTGTGAAGGCGAAAGAACTTCGTTTTTCTGAAAACTAGAAAACTATTACATTTTAAATTTGAGTACTACTGTGATATTTGATCGATGTTCGTGAAATATTTCCTGAACACATATTTATACAAATTAAAAAACGTATAGTGTCATTGAATAAGAACGAAAGAATTCGGCGAAGAAAATTTTCTCTCCGACGAAATCATTTACTTAAGCTGTACATTCGTATATATAGTTAGTTATGAAAATGTGTGTCCATTGGAGGATAGAAAGGATTGTACCACAAAAATGTATTCGAGAATAAGTAAGAAATGAGGTCAACGTACTAATCAATGGGTAAGAAAGAACAGATTTTATGGGTCAGCTTATGGTCCAGTTGACAGATGTGAAGAAAAGCGACGCACAACAGAGGTCATAATAATAAACTGAATAATAATCAAACAAACATGTATAGGGTAATAATAATAAATGATTACAGTTTAAAATGCGAAATAGTAATTTGAGAAATATCGACAATAAAGTCACGCAAACTCAGAAACATACCCGTGAAGGGAATAAGGACCATGAGAGTATGAGAGGTTGAACAAATCGCTTCTGCACGCAAAATTCAGGCATGAGTTTGTGGATTGCCAATACGTCAGCAGTGGATAAAATATTAATACGAAACCCACTTCGATCCAGTTCCTTTGACTCTGTAAACTACTTCAAATTAAGAGTCCTTTTGAGCGATGTCTCCACAATTAACTTAGTGCTCCTGTATCGAATTAGTAATCTTCTTACGTTCCCCCTTCAAAAGGCAGTCCAGGTAATGTTTCGAGGTGTGTTTAGACGATGATCGCTTTGTGCGGCCCATGTAACATGTCACAGAAGAGCAAGCAAATTTATATATACACATTGATGTGGCCTGAAACGGAAGTTTGTATTTAACACATCTCCAAACGGTAAGTTGGCTAGAGAAATCGATTCCGAACTTGGCTGCGTAGTGTTTTGTTTATCGATTTCCAATTAATGGCTAATCCAGAAAATTCGGTACTTCCACCAATAATTGAGAGATTTCATTTATATAAGAGATATATGGATGATACTTTCATTATTTGTGAAGAAAACATGGAACTTAATGAAATCTTGAATAATTTCAATAATTGTCACCCATCAATCAATTTACCTTAGACGCAGGAACAAACCATGAATTTTGTTTTCTTGATGTCCATTTAAAAAGAATGCGTGATGGTTTTTTTTTACAGAGATCTATATATAGAAAACCTATTTGGAATGGCCAATACACGAACATCCATAGTTGGATTCCACTAAGTAGAAAGAGCAACATACTTCACTCTTTATCCTCGAGGATCAAGCTAATCGGTTGCGATGACACAACAGATGGGAAACTGTTTCATCTTCGACAGACACTCATCAAAAATGGTTATCCACCGAGATTCGTCGATAGCAACCTGGCACCCAGACTTCATCACAAAGCATCAACAGTAGAGAAGAAAACTCTATTTATGGATATGAAATTCGAAGGAGACACAGCTGCAGGAATCCTAAATAAACGGATTTCAAAATCGTTAAATAAAGCATTCAATGCAGCTAAGCTCCGAATTGTTTTCTCTAACCGATCTGCTAAATCTAAACTTCCGTTTTGAGCCACATCAATGTGCATATATAAATTCGCTTGCTCTTGTGTGACATGTTACATTGGCCGCACAAAGCGATCATCGTCTAAACACACCTCGAAACATTACCTGAACTGCCTTTTGAAGGGGGAACGTAAGAAGATTACTAATTCGATACAGGAGCACTAAGTTAATTGTGGAGACATCGCTCAAAAGGACTCTTAATTTGAAGTAGTTTACAGAGTCAAAGGAACTGGATCGAAGTGGGTTTCGTATCAATATTATATCCACTGCTGATGCTTCGGCAATCGACAAACTCATTTTTAATTTCAAGTATTATCAACAGAGTGCATCAATCTCCTCAATATGAAACTAATTGGTTCACTTATTACAAGGATTGTGTACAGAGTTGGTTCAAGTATTGTTGACTATTCGATCACTGGTGGTTACCGATGCGAAGGACAATTTATATCATTTGACCAGTTCAGTGTGAATGTGTGTGCTGTTACCTGCTCTTATGCAGCTAGATAACTCCCCTGGGAGTCAGAATGTCTTCGTTTAGAAGAATTATGACGCCTCATAATGAAGCCTAGTTCCTTCGGGAGTCACGAGGTCGATGCCACTTCTGACGACCAAAGCAGCCATTTATTTAAATACATGGAATGCTCGTGCAATGTGTGAGACTGGGAGAGTATTCTCAATTGCTGCAGAAATGAGGAGATATAACTTAGAGATGCTTGGGATCAGTGAAACACATTGGGCGCAAGTTAGACAACAACGAATAGCTTCAAGTGAGCTGCTGTTTTATTCCGGACATGAAGGAAAAAGTGCTTTACATACACAAGGAGTTGCATTGATGCTGTCCAAACAAGCACAAACAAACCTATAGGATGGGAATCTCATGGACCAACCATCGTCAAAGCCTCCTTCAAAACAAAGAAAACGGGGATTACAATGAACGTCATTCAATGCTACGCGCCTACTAACGACCACAATGAAGACGCTAAAGATCAATTCTACGATAGGCTGCAGTCAATCGTCGAGAAGTGCCCAACAAAGGACCTGACTATTCTGATGGGAGACCTAAATGCCAAGGTTGGAATTGACAACACCGGATATGAAGAGATCATGGGACGACACGGACTCGGAGAAAGGAACGAAAATGGTGAGAGATTTGCAAATCTATGTGCCTTCAATAAACTGGTCATAGGCGGCACCATATTCCCACATAAACGCATCCAGAAAACCACATGGGCTTCACCGGATCACACTATGCAAAACCAAATCGACCATATCTGCATCAACAAAAAGTTCAGGAGGACGATGGAGGACGTGAGAACAAAGAGAGGAGCTGATTTAGCATCAGAGCATCACTTGCTGGTCGCCAAGATGAAATTGAAACTCAAGAAGCACTGGACAACAGGGCGGACAACATCGCATAAGTTTATTACGGCTCTTCTTCGGGATAATGACAAACTCAACGAATTCAAGATAGCCCTCAGCAATAAGTTTCATGACTTTCATGATCTACTCGACGGAGAAGGAACTACTATGGAGAGCAACTGGAAAGAGCTAAAAGAGGCAATCACTTCAACATGTCATGAGGTTTCAGGCCACAAGTATTGGATCACTGGTGATACAATGGATATCATTCAAGAAAGGAGGAACAAGAAGACAGCAATCAATACCAGCCGGACAAGAGCTGAAAAAGCCAAGGAAAAAGCTAAATACACAGAAGTAAACAAGCAAGTGAAGAGGAGCATCCGAACCAACAAACGTAAATATGTGGAAGATTTAGCAATGACCGCGCAAAAAGGCTGAAAGAAAAGGAAACATGAGACAACATTATGAAACAACAAAGAATCTCTCTGGAAATCACCGTGAACCAGAAAGACTAAAGAAAAGCAAGGAAGGCAACGTAATCACCGACATTGAAGAACAACGAAACAGGTGGGTGGAACACTTCAAAGAACTCGTGAATCGACCAGCCCCACTGAACCCACCCAACATCGAAGCAGCACTCACGGACCTCCCAATTGATGTTGGCCCACCAACAATCGAAGAAATCAGCATGGCTATCAGACAAATCAAGAGTACCAAAGCAGCAAGACTAACCAACATCCCAGCAGAGACACTGAAAGCAGACGTTGCTGTAAATGCAGGCATACTTCATGTTCTCTTGAGCAAGATTCGGGATGAGGAACAGGTACCAAAAGACTGGGAATAAGCATTTCCGGTCAAAATACCGAAGAATGGCGATCTCAAAAACTGTGATAACTAAAGGGGAATCACTCTTCTTTCAATACCAGGAAAAGTCTTCAACAGGGTATTGGTAAACAGAATGAAAGACTTCGTAGACGCCCAACATCGCGACCAACACGCTGGATTCCGAAAGGATAGATTGCGCACAGACCAAATCGCAACTCTACGGATCAATTTAAAACAATCAATTGAATAAATTTCATCACTCTTCATCTACTTCATTGTCTACCTCAAGAATTGATAAAGCAATCAGAAAAAGAAACTTGTTGAAATACTATATTCTGAGAATTCTATTTTGTACCAGAAATATGGTTTTGAAAAAAAGCCAATAATAATAAGAATCAAGGTAGAAAACACATTCATTATTCAGTTCAACATTTCAGACTATCTTTGTGAATTCAAGGAACCACACAATCGATTTCTCATTTTTGTGTAACCCATCAGTTGTGCTTTACATTCTTTCTGATTCTCACGACTATGTTTGTATTCGAATTCCAAATTAAAATTATCACACTTACCCAATAGTTTACAACCGCATTGATTCGTTCCATCAGCGCATCCAATCTCAATCAAGATTGATCAGATCATTCACATAATATCATGGAGTTAGAAGACCACAATTTGTTATAATCAAGAATAAGACCTAACGAATGTAAAGGAGACCATAGAAAGTAGTCCATTTTTGTGGATGTGACATCTGAAATCTAAAACATTTACTTCGTTATGACAAGAATGTGTTCGAGTTATCCTGTGATTTACATTGATCATATAGTTGTGTCAGCAATTATTATTATTTGATAGATTGATGCTTGTTGTGGAATCCAGGATTCATGTCACATCCTATTCAGTATTCATCAACTGGAAGATACCACGTCAATATTGATTCCCACACCCAGACTCTAATCTGGTATCATTCACTTCAACCATACAACATGTTATCTACTGCAGCGTTGAATTCAGTTAGCCATCAACTTGTTCGATGTTTATGAACAATCCAATAATTCATAAATAACTTGTGACACAATGATCATATGGAAGTAGCGTTCACGGAACGCCTATTCGTTAACAAGTAGACAATACTCCAAACCAGTTTGATCGAAAACCAACAAACTATTCCATGAGAGTTTCTTTTTTTAGTTAAAGCTTTGAATACATGATTGAATAATGGATTGATAGTTTGATTGACTGGCTGACTAACTGACTGACTGACTGACTGACTGACTGACTGTAAATTAAAGTCTGTTATGTACAGAGACCAAAGATGCAGTTGTGACACAACACAAGATATTAAATGGTTGACAGAAGTCTGTGAAACAGTCTGGGCCAAATTTTGTGTTCAATAACACTTGCCAGTAAAGGAACTGGTGTTTGCTGGAGTGTCCGTACCGAGGTTTTCCACCACTTACTTTAATTCTTTTAACATTATGTACATGATGAAAATGGATGGATTTTGGCTAATAGTGGAATCCATGATACATGTTTCATCTTGTCTGGAATTCGCCAATTCGTTAGCCATGTAACAGCACTATTCACATCAATCGAACAAAGGTAAGCAAAAGAAACTATATCCTTGCTCCTCGCCAACGACACAAATTTCACAAAGTACACAAAGCTTCAAATTCAAAATCCACTAGAACTCATCGATTTATGTAGACGACACATTCGTCATCGTCAAGCTGATCTACAAAGTCTTCGATGACATAAGGTCACAATGGAACAAGAGTCAAACGACAAACTGTCATTCTTGGATATATTATTCACTAGAACCGACACAGGAAAACTAGAAACTCATGTATATAAGAAACCCACTATACAGATCAAATTCTTAACTACAATAGCAATAACCTAAGAGCACATAAAATCAACTGCGTACAAACTTTGTTCAAAAGGACGGGGACACACTGCAGCACACTGGCAGCACGAAGAAAGGAAGAGAACTTTCTGAAGGAAGTATTTCAAAAGAATGTTTAACTAATCAACTTCATCAAAAAATACCATCCACATGCATAATCAGAGCACAAATGAAGCACAAAAATCAACAAACGGAACATCTTACCTTACATACATGGCATATCAGAAACCGCAATGAGACTGCTAAAAACCTTCGGGATAGGTGCGGCACACAAACCGACAAATCACTGCAATCAATCTTATGCAAACCAAACGATGAAAAAACAAAAGAAGATAAATCAAACATCATCTACAAAATAAATTGTATCAATTGCGACAAACACTACATCGGACAAAGTGGACGCCCTCTTCAACTTCGCCTACATGAACATCAACTAGCAGTCAAACGGCATGATATCTCCTCACTTATATCAATACACGTGGACAACTGCGGACACACATTCGATTGGAAAAATGTGGAAATCTTGGATAGAGGAAATTCCAAAACGACGAGAGAATTTTTAGAAGCCTGGCATTCATGTCAACCAGCAATCAACAACCACATTGAAATCGACCTAATTTATCAACCAATCAGGAGAATTATGCACGAATATAAGAGACAAAACCAAGACAGGGAAGTCAACAATAACAAATTCATGGTCAATACGAACGGATCAACATCGAGGTGCACAGAACAAGCTGTGAAACGCATATGGAGAAATTCGAACACTTCAATTCTATCTGAAGTTTGTGCTGATGATGTCGTTCAGAAGAACGACGGGAGCTCCACTACCGAACCATACAGCTCAAAAAACAAAACTCCATCAAAAATAATAGTTGACATAAAACTTATGACTGCTCATTTTGTTGATCATATGTAGAATAAAACTATTCAATGAATACATTCTTTGTGTCTTCAGGTTTTCTGTTTACCGATGATAGGGCACAACATGAATGTTACAACCAATAATTGTGAAATTTAGATCCTAGATTCTTAAAGTATATCGCGTGTGACTTGAGCACTCGAACGCTAGAACGCACTCATTTGGCAAATGGTAAGACAAAACTGTCATATATTTATAGTTTATAGTAAAACGAAATCATCATTATAGTCCAGAATCTTTATTATCTCTGCTTCTAACCTAGCACTGCCTGTTAAGTCCAGAACGCCAATCTCAGCCTCCGCGATATGAATCGTATATTCCAAGCATACCGGGTTAATATATAAGCCAAACGGACCACATCTTATCACGAAATAAAAAACGACATTTGTACAGTATCTAGCCAAATGTTACTGTGCATGTGGGAGATAGTAATTGACAAATTGGCCATCACTTAAGAAAGGCAAATTGCATAATAATAGCTCAAAGGTTAATGTCAAAGTTTAACTACTCAACATAATTGGGCGACACGTTCACCTTTGTTATCAGTGAGTTACTATCTCACAAATAACCGGAACGAACACCGCTGGTAACCACCTATTTCTAGAACCCCAGGAAATGCCTGTCGAATTATGGTCTACTTCTATATTAGTACTGCTCAAATAATAGATCTAATTCTAAAATCGTAGACTTGTTATGATGTAACTGTAGTGACTGTGATTCGTTAACCAATCACTCTCGCAACCGTTAACATATATTTCTCCACGGTGTTTGAAATCAGAAGTCAAAGAGAAGCAGCGACCACAGTTTTATTAGCAGATAACTCAGACCACAAAGCAGAGGGGCGAGTGAGTCAGTCAACGAACCAAGAGTGTAGAGTGTATAGGTTTAAATGTACGTGTATATATATAGGGAAACGAATGGATCATCGAATCAATTAAGCAGCTAATAATAAAGCTAGCAGAATGAATATATGCGTAAGTGGTAAACACTGTTCAAGAATACATATTTCACACAAGCACAACAATAATAAATATGCAATAAGTTGTTATAGTGCGGATCACTCTGTCCGCTAATCAAGTTAACAAAAGGGCTTGACCAAATTAAATAAAAACAAACTCAATTGCACGTGTGTTGCTACATAACTGCCTTTTCTATGAGATCATACGTGGATGTCACATCTTTGTCTACTCTGATTCCTAGCGTTGTAACAGTCATCAATATATGGCAAAGAACACACTTAGATTAGAGTTAGAACAGTATATTTATTACGGATAAAATAATGTTACGAACAACCACGCCTGCAAAGCCGATCCGTGATATCTGAATTAATCCAATTCATTCTTCCCACCTTTTCCATCGTTGGGATTTCCCCACGTTAGATGTTGAATATCAATTAACCCAATTGCTTCCAGTTCAGCTTTGACGATTGAGTGGATATGGCCCAATGCCTCTACACTACTTTGTAAAGTTCTAAGAGTTCATGATTATGGGAGTGTCGTCACGAACCGTTATTGTTTTCTGAGATTTTTCGTTGTGTTCATGTTCAGCACCTTGGTGTTTGAATTTCGAAGCACGTTTCTGATTCTTTGGTTCTTCGATGAGCGAACGGACATTCTTGGGGATGGACTGTGCTACCAAATCACCAGTTGATTTCCGTACAATACTTAAGATTCCCAGCTTAGACGGTGACGTCTGACAACATGGATTCAATGTCCGACAGAGTTTTCCGGAACCACCGTTGCATTCAAGGACCCTGTGCTGGTCATATGTTGGATTGAGTTTAGTGAGTAGTTCAATTTCTGGCAAATCCACACATCCACATGTGTACATTTTAGGAGTTATTTGTTTCTTCTTGTCTTGTTTTCGTACCATTTCGTGCACAAGATGTCTACACCATTTCCGTTCCCTTCCAGATTATTAATTCATTCTGCAAACCAAACAATTACGTGACACCGAACAACTATCAATTGTATTTGTGTATTTCCTTTTTGGACCCTATTATTTTATGCAGGCAGTGGAGCAGTTTTTCAGATTTCATTGGTTTACATCATTGTTTTTAATGTAGATTCTTTAATTTTTACTAGAGTGCGAATCAAGAGGCAGATGAGTAAACACCTGATAGCCCGTCAGAGCATGGAAAAATCATACCTCACCAACATGGTGTTGGGTAGTCCACTTGCGACACTTCCTCAGATAATTATGTTTCATTGTCCCACCATTTTTCTCTTGCAATCACGGGATGAACCATCAGTGGTAGTTATGGAAAAATTTCATGCTACCAAAACAAAATGACAAGCTGTCTCATCCACTGCTCTTCATCCAGACAAATGATTCCTATTTCAACGTTAGGAAAAGCACAACGTCCAGTGCAAGGATCTCTTTTCAACGAATTCACTATCAAATTAAACAATCATATCATCATCATATGTGAAAATTATATTTGAAATAATCCTAGAGCTTAAACTGGAAATAATTTGAATGTTTCGACGAGCAAACGTGTCTAGACTATTTCAGGGTAAAAATTAAAAAGCGCTTATAAGTGTTTGTGATATTTTATATTTTTTTCATTTCGTGAGGACAGCTGAGCAATGAGTAAACACGATGATGTGATAGATCGGTTAAATCGTGAGAAGATTGTGTAATTGTGTGCGTTTTTGTGAATAACTATCCCTATAAATTTAATAATAACAATGAATTGTAGTGTAAAATAAGTAACTTAACTAAAGCAATTATGAAATATTGATTAAAGGTAATGGAGTGTTTAAACAACATGATTTGATATCAGGTAAGATTATGAGTAAATCGAGACGGGAGGCAAGAAGACGTGGCCTATGTTATCTGTTTTTGATTAAGGGTCACATAGATATGTCATGCTACTCGGGCTTTACGTGTGACTTTGAGTATTGCAAGTTTCAGCGTAATTCATTGATAATTTGACACCGATCACCGTGTACTGAACGTAGTTAAGGACGGAGACTCGTCGAAGTTTTGTTTGGTTATCATTCCGGCCAGACTCTATGGTCCTAAAGGATATTTGAAAACAAACGCCCTTATAGATAGTGGTGCACAATATTGAAAGGAAACTGATCAGTTTTGGTCTCCTGCATTTGCAGCGAGAAAATACCAATAAAAAACACGTCGGAAACTGAAAACATTTATTTTGTCAGTGTTAAGAATATGTTTGAGTTATTCGATTGTCGAATTTCATGACTGAATTTCGATCAATCTTTTTTAGCATTTGTGCTTATTGTGTGATTCGCATTGATTTTACTATTGTTCCACCAGTTATTTATCATTGATGCATTGTAGCTAGTAGAAAAATTCAAAATGAGGATTTCACCCGAACTCCAGCTGAGACGATGAAGGACATAACCCTTCCGAAGTTGCAAAGTAATCTTTCAGGGATACTGATTTTGTGTGACGCTACGGATGTACATTGGGTACTGAAACAACGTTTGGGAGACAGAAAACATCAGTTTGATGTGCGGTTTGATGATTATAGGTCCTAAACTAGTATCATATTTCCAACATTAAGTTGAGAGGTCTCATTGTTTTACTAATGATGTGTTGCAGGATTTAGAAAGATTACATAGTCATGGGTTTCAGGATGCAGATATGCTTCTTAATGGGTATTCGGTTGAAGACAGAAGAGCTCTAGAAGTAGATGGTAGTTCCTTAAGACTGCAAAATGGACATTTCCAAGTTGATTTACCCTGGAATAATTGCAAGCTAAGGCTACCGAATAATTCGGAACTAAATGAACGCAGTCCACAGTGTTTAAGGAAGAGGTTTGCGAAAGGCATTAGTCTTCTGAAGAGAAATATTGAGTTGTGTCGAATAAACAATTAAGTAAGGGTTATATCAACGAAGCTAGAATGGAAGGATTTAACCGTGATGCTGTTTGTTGGTATATTCCCCATTATCCTGTTTTCAACCACAAGAAACCTAGAAAATTGAGAATGGTTTATGATTGTACAGCTGTCTGTCAAAGTTGTTCTCTTAATGATCAGCTTTTGAGAGGACCAAATACCAAATGCCGGATCTCGATTATTCACAGTTTTACTAAGGTGGACAAATGGAGATTCGTATCTTTCAAGGACAACGTAGCAGATGTTGTATGCAGAGAGGTTACGTTTGACATCGATGATGTTAAGATATGGTAAAACCACAATACTAATCCAAGAACTTTAATTAGGATTGGTACTATCAGAGAAGCAGTTTTGTTTTGATTATTTTAAATAATAATATAGTAATAATATTCTGAATAAAATTGTTGAAACGTAGGATGTTTATAAAATTTTTAGTTTGTATTCTTCTGAAGTAAGGATCCTGGTTGCTCTACTGACAAGCTTCTAAGCCAGAGAAAATTTCACACTGAATGAATGTGGCGACTTAAAGGCAATATACTGATTTGAATTTATCGACTTTCAGTGTGTGCCTATATTTTGACTACCACAGGAACTTCTTTCAAATAAACAGTCTACGAAACGTATGTTCAAATGTTCATGTTCCTTTTAAAAGTGAATATGGTGTTTTCTGACAGTGTGTATTTGGGTTTGGAGAAATCTCTAAGAACAATCTTTCTCATGATGACAAATTTGTGATCTACATACTTGAGCCAGATTACTGGTCTGATGTTGATTACTAATTGTGGTTGTTTAACATAAGTCAGTTTGTGATGGTAGGTCTGTTCAGAGAGAGTATATTTTGAACAGTTCATCAGATAATTTTATATACACAGGCTATCATAGATTAACGATATATAGAACTATTTTCACTCAACCTGTTAGTTATACATAACAGGAAGATTGTAAACCACGGACTTGCCAGTAGCGTACAAATTACTCATATTCCAAAACAGTTCATACATTAAATGACATTTCATTATTTTTCTTTCACTATTTCTGTAATCTGTAAATGTTTATACCGATTTTATACAAAAGAAACTTTATTTGGCAGCCAGTTGTACTGTCATTAAACATCAGCTTATCCAGAGTAGCGATGTCAACAACTCAATCTATGGGGCTCCCAGCAAAAGAGATTACACAAGATATGAAAATACGCGCAGGTGCTTGTAATATACCAAAAAGAATTAACACTTCAAAACCAAGTATCTGTTATTGAGTAAAACAAGAAGATATGAAATAACACTCACAACAATATGTTAAAAGTTGTTATGAGATGAATATCAATTGTGAGCTTATCTCTGAGATAACAAACAGAAATGAAATCACCTGAATAATAGAGGTGTCTTTGCACCTGGGGACTCAAAAAACATAATACTGTTTAGTATTCATTGTTGAACTACTGTATATTTTCAATAGAAATCGTATCATATACATAAGTCCTGTCTAGATAATCTGATTAACTTTCTAAACTACTAATTTTGGAACATTTTTCTCGTTGTATTTTAAACAATAATTTGAAATGTTTCGCCCTATATCGTGGTCGTCCGTTTAGTGCATCTGCAGCCGAGAATAAGTACTCATACTGGAACTGGAATGCGGTATTAGATAATCATTCATCAAAATAAAACACGTATGTTGGGTTGCATAGATAGCTGAAAACAGACGATATAATTAGCACGTAATAACAGTCGATTAATGCTGGGGACTCAACAAACATAATAATAATGTGGTGAGAGTTTGGATACACTTGGGTGATAGGAATATCTACATCAGTTGAGTCATCGGTTACATTAAAATAGATAAAGACCGGACATTGAGTGTTCATTGAAGTCCTTCATGAACAAGAGAACAGCACAAATGAAATTACTTCCTCCATCTGATCGGCTGTTAGGATCCGCTAGGTGATCTGCAACCATTTCTTCAACATAAAATATTATTATACGCTTCTGATGTCTGTGAAAATGAGAATCTCGCACCGCATAATTGCAGTACGTAGCTCTTCCATAAGTTCTGTAGCGCTGTTTTTATATCTACAAATATTCAATAGTTGCTGATTCACTCTTTTAATTTGTTAGTTAGTTAAACATTTCCACGGCACTAATAACTAGATATTTCGAAATTAGCTGCCCTCTTGGGACGATCATAAATGGGTTACTATGAAGAGACAAGTGATATTAATTTAAGGTTTCTCATCAGTAGAAATTAAATTGTCACTTGATGTAGGAATGGATGTAGTTCATACAATCCCTGCAATCAGATGAGTGAGGATACAAACTACTTACGATCTATAAATGCAACTGGAAGAAACGTTGAAAACATTATAGGTAACCATGCGGTTTCTCTCTTCACATTTCGTCAAAATATTAGACAGAGACAATGCAAACAAATCGGAGAATATTTCGAAATCTGGTGCTAAGTTGATTTAGCTATCATCAAACATATCCAACTAGACCAAATGTATCAGTCGGTGAGTGAAATGTTAAACAGAGAAAAGTTCATGAAGAGAAGATGGAAACGAAACTGAGTGTGCGAATAGCAACATTAGATATATACTCAATAACCCATCAGATTACATGTCATCCAACCATTTGTGCAATAATATAACGTTGCTGATAGTGTTGTGTAGGAAGACAACGGTATGTTCACAAGCATATTGTTTAGCTCAACAGAAGCAACATCTTGAATGTCCCTCTCTCTTTCATTTCAGATGAAAAAGCATTCGTAATTATCTGCGCGTCCTGGTTGTGTTGGTCATCTACTTACTTACATATCTTTTTACATGGATCTGAATCAGGTATAAGTCGCTATGTGTCCCAGTGGACTCGTTATCTCTCTATCTCGCTTGTCAATCAATCAGTCGACAGAATAATTTTTGTTTCTCTGCCTAAAGCCATTAGTCTCGTTTTGGAACCACGCATTTTGAGCCTCAAGTTTGAGCAAGTTAGCCTATTGTGTGAAGAATATAATCTAGATCGATACAAGTTCTCTCGTGTAAACAATTGAACAGAAAGATCTCGGACGTAACAGTTACACAAATCCACTTAAATGTTTTTCACTCGGAAGCTTGTATTTCTGTGTGCACACACCATATTTAACAACTCTACATATCATAGTTTTGTTTTAATGCAACAGATAATTACATTTTTCCGTAGTCATACCTTACTTTTTAAAATAGTTTAGCATCAAACAGACAGTCCAGTTAAGAAATATTACATGTTCCCGGCTGATACATTGGATCGCTGTAATACCTAAACAATTACTGAACTAGTAAACTTAAAACTCATATCACATGTTTGTTCTATACATATTATGATATTGTTTATATCAAATTGATCATGCCTGTAAACTGGCGTGAATTCTGTAATTATCATTTTTTCAGAATATAAATTATTATTATTATGAATGAAGAAATTTGTGATTTGTCATTATGACAGTAAATTAATTGTTACAACATATGGATTAATCAAAAATGAGCGAAGTCCAGACCGTCATTCCCAAATTCACATTCATCTACTACCAATTGTCAACTGGAATTCAGAAAGAAACATATGGCTATTTAGTATAATGATAAATCATTCGAGTGTACATCTGTAATGAACGAATGGATGAAAGTAAGACTTTCTGATATATCTCGATCAAGAGGTATGTATTTATTTGGTGAAACATGGTGTAAATTCTACTGAAGTCATGGGTCGAAAAATCATCGTGTGGTCAAGTATCAACCGAAATTGTAGTCATTGATTCAAACCTACAATTCATTAGATTGTATCTCAAACAACTATTTGAATAGATATTTCAATTCAACAGGAATCGTGTATGGAATCCAATGAATTGACCTGTGGTGATTCGTAACTCTATTCTGAACACTTACATTATTCAAGCACACAAAGTGTCGTCTTCATTCAATACTATTCCATTAAATATTGTTTCATATAATAAGTGTCAGTAAATTTGATTCAACAAGTTACTTACTTATCGCTTGGAATACTAGTAATAGATATTTATACCTAACTGAAATTTTATAAAATGAAATAAATCATCAAATGACTGAATGCTTATTTACTACGACATCTATCCCATCATTGATGAGAAGACCAAGAAAATAAATTGACGATTGTTTAATGTTTATGTCACATAAATTGTTTACATAGGCCAATTTCCCTTACGTTTTACTTGTTCAATAATATTCATGTGAAAGTGATGTTTGCTCGTATACTTGAAGTTTCTTTGTCAATCTACTTAGTTTGTGCCATCGAATTATCCTGAAACGTAAAACTTAATCTCACGATCCGCGCCTTGATATTTGAATTGAGAATCGCCACAAATGTGGTGTGTCATTTGGGTATGAATGTTCAAATTCAGGCTATTATCAATAAACTGTTCAATTTTACTTGTGACATCCGTGTCATGCTGACTACGTTTGTTGATTAAACCATCGTGTCAAAGCTTTCACAGACATTTTACATTCTGCTATAATTTGATAATAACCAACGTTCACCCAATTACATGTGGACCTGACATAATTACTCCATAAATCAATTAAAATATTTAAATGTATTTTCTCACATAATTCGATATTATATTTTTGAGTGCCATCAAATATATCGTAAACCTTGCCAGCAATTTCATACAAAGCTGAAACAGAAAATAACTTTGATAAGAATATCATCCATAAATATTATTTATTTGAAGATATCATTCAATGTGTCTTGTGAATTGAAATCGTGAGAACCACCGTACATATAGTGTAGATGGACTGAGAAATAATAACAGAGAGTCACATTGATTTCTCTATCATTACACCATATACTCACTCAATTGTCAATGTCATTGCGAATATCTAGTGCATGAAATCAATTAGGTTATTTCACCTTTGATTCACTTGACTGGATTTGTGCTGTAACATGAAATACTTCCTTCATGAATAGTACAGCCGTTACTATTCACCTCATTTACGGTGCTACCGGAGGAAATGAAGCTTTTGTCTTATTTCTATGCCGGATTATTTCGACTAGGTCACGAACAGGACATAAACAGCTCTGTGATTTCATGGTTGAGGAAACGCCAGTTCATTGTAACAAAGAAAAGTTATGAGATGTTCTAGAAAACACGTTTGTAGATAAATAGGATGTAGTGGTGAGTATGGATTTCGGTAATGAATGTCAGGTTATGCTTGTCGCATTCATTAATGTCAAGAGAGATAATTTAAGCAAAATTACCTTTCGTTTTGTGTGGTATCAGCGGAATACATTTGAGTCCATAAGAGTCATGGTTCATATCTAATTAGTTGACAAAAGAAATAATGAAATAAATTGTGAGAAGAGATGTATGGTTGCTACCAGATGAATAAAGGACCTCTCAACTGGATATCGCTACATCCTAGGGTTAATGTTTACTTTAAGATTCTACTAGCCACTATCAATCTCTTAGTGAGAATATCGAGCCAGTCAGTACAGGATGCACATACTCCAATGCAGGCTGGTCAGTTGCATTCTTAAACATCAATGGGAAGATTCAAATAATCAATACACACAAACTGAACAATTTCCAACATTGCATGAAACCTTGTACCCCGAAATGCTCTACCGGACCTTCAGCTACATATGTCGTTGCGATATACCTATATTGCATAGAATCTTCTCACGTTTCGGAAACAACAAGTAAGAGATGATGAAGACATTTAAAAAATTAAAAATGGCCAAGATATTTATGCAGTCTTAGCTAATAGGAGATGATGATGACACTTGAACAATTAAAAATGGTCAAGATGTTTAGGTAGTCTCAGCTAAGCTATCGATGTTAACCAAACACTAGATTTTGCGTACCACAATCAGCAAAGATGATACGGAAATGAAATGCATGCAGTAGAGGTTTGAGATACCAAATAAGGAATTACTTTCTTCCGTCATAATCACATGAGCAACGTTTATGCAGCAATAACGCCTAAATGCTTGTCACAGAACACCACTTGTTCTGAACTAGACAAACTGCCGAATCAACTTGACAGGCTCAAGTGAGGTTAGGATTGTATGTAAAAATAGTACTGACCAGTAGTTAATTAATTTATGTTTCAGTCTGTAAAGTATCAGTAAAACGCAGTTATTGATGGGCAAACAACACGAATTAGATTTGATGAAAATAAGTAAGAAATGATCAAATGTTTTAGATGGATAAGAATAAAGTTGTATGCATTTAATGCTTTGATTTACCAGTATATTCAGCACCATCTTTCATAAAATGTGCTTGCAGTTCCGATGAATCAACAGAAACAGACGCTGTATATAATCAGAGGTATTTAAACACATCAAACTATTACATTGTACAGAATCAAAACTTTTGTATGACAGTAAAATGTATTGCGACTGTGCATTGACAGTATTCATGAGTGAAATTGAAGAGCTACTGTTACAACATAAGCTCTCTGAGAGTATCGGCTAAAATTTAGATTTTGATATTCCTGATATGTTGAAATATTTGGGACTCAGGATTCGAATTCCTTTCAGCTGGAGATCCGACAGCTGAACGCACTTTCCCCAATTGCTGGTGTTCTTATTGAGACTTAGACAGAGTTTTTTCTCACGTGTTGGTTCGAGACCAGAAGTTACAGATTCGGGTCTCATTGTGAACAGTGAAACAGATGTCGGGATATATCCGTCCGACTATTATCGAGTAAAATAAAATGGAGTTGTTGAAATTTATGGATAGACAAATACTAAATATCAGTGTGGGGTTGTGGAGATTGTTAGGTTTTTCAATGACATCATTAACCAACGAATGTTAGACTAAAAACAATAAAATTAAATGCACAGCATCATTCATTTGGAAGAATGTTCGAAGATGTACAACACAATGTTTCACATTACTTTCTTCACTTCATAGTAACAAAAGAAACAATCATTTAAGTATTTCAATGTGCTCCAAATATTGAAAAAATATTCAGTTATTAAAATTGCTTACGAAACCGTCTCCTGTATTCTCCAGGTATATTCGGGATACCTATAGAAATCATTGAAAGAAAATTGCAAATAATTCTGTTTCCAATGTGGATGTTTATGAATGAGTTATATGTGATGTATTGATAAATGGATGGGGTTGGATCATCGAACGAACATATTGTGAATTGACTGGCCATGGAAATATGTACCGATAGTTAAGCTCTTCAAATTCATTTGGAATGATGTGGAAATCTTAATAAACTAATTGCTAACGTTCTACTGGTCTAAAGTCCTGACACTCACCATGATGTCTTGATGTTCCAGATTTGATGTTCATGGGTGTTTGGCACAAACTTTGCTGAGAGTCTTCAATTTCTTGAGACAAGTGTGCACTATTATTCTAGTTGTATCAGTGAACGGGAGATTTCAATCCCTAACGAAAGACACTTGTTTTCACTATTTTTTTTTAAAAATGACTAATTCTACAGCAGGTTTTCTTACAGATTCCGAATGAAACTTACATTTGCTTAAGCACACCGGTGGTGATGCAACATTGCACTCACATTCTTATTCGATTGATCATTTATGGTGTGCAGGAGGTTTTATGATTCAGAGACAACTGTTAATCTTGATCACACACATCAACGTTCAACAGTTCAGTGTAGACTATCCACTAACGAAACGAAATTCAGAAACCTCTCATTCAAAGAAGCTATTTTATTATAGTGTTATGTCTGTACTTTTTGTCAGAGAGGAATTGTAGTATTTTGTCAGAATTATCAAAGATGAAATACAGGGTGCCGAATTAGTGGCATCAGTCATGTTGAAATCTTATTATGTGAACAAAAAGTCTTCAAACGTTGAACTTCGTTCACTTTCATGCATGAAATCGATTTGTGGTCATTGGATTCAAAAAATCAACGTGAAAGTCAATAATAACGAATTGCTGAATCTAAATCAAACAACTGGACGAGAATAATTTCTCTTACGTGTAAAAACTTCAACAGCTGCATTGATTTTCCAAGTCTCATATAAACATGTGATATCTAGAATCATTAATGTAATTGGAAAACTGAATTATTTCTTAACATACACTCATCGATATTCCTCATTCCAATTGGATCGGAACGTTTGATTTTATCTAAAATAAAAACGATAATGTGGAGCGAGTCGGTTGAGGAACAAGGTGATACTGAGAGAGTGGGTGCGTATACAAACGTCTCAACCACCACATTTGTGAAAACTGAAATTTGTGAATTAATTCCGTTTCTTAGACATGTAACAGCTGATTAATCATGTCAACCAGACGCACTCACTTACACACTCCCATTAGATGCTTAAAGCCTATCATGAAAGGAACCATTGTGAAGTTCAAGAAGTACCATCAATCAGGTTCAAATAAACAAACCATATTTTATTCAAGACATCCTCTCCTTAGCTTGAATGACGTAAATGATTCCATGAGTGTGCAAACAGAGAGGCACTTAAGTTTCACAGAGAGACTGAACGTGATAGTATTAATCTGACCTTCCAATTAATCACACTTATAAAAATTTAAGGTTGCATTGGTTGCATTGTTCAAATAACTGGAAATGCTGAACATGAATATGCACTATTTGTGTCTAGTTTGTTTCAACTTTAAGTGCAGTGGGGTAAAATATTATGACATGTAAGTCTGAATAATCGAATTACCTTTCAGATATGGTATACTTTGTTCGGACTTTCTGACAGACTCCTCGAGCTTTATCAACTTTTCTAAAGATTAACCACACACACAAAAGCGATAATGAGTTTTATTATTAATTTTGTTCTTGAATATTCATGTTATTTACTTGTAAAAACATTTATCAATAACATTGAGAAAACGATTTCATTTCGATAAATAAATATGATAGGAATTACATTGCAGACCATCATACACTTCTCAGCAAATAATTAATCAGCTGACATGACTTCAGTAACAATATTATACATGTACCGAATTCAAGTTCTCGGACACAAACGTGCGGATCGAATGTTTCTTCAATGAACTCACACGTAACAATGTATGTTATATGAACACGTTTGATTATATGACACATAGTCTGTAACATTGAAAACAATCGTTACTTGCTTGATATTTCAAAAACCTCATTGCTTAAATCCAGAATTTGTTTCAATTTCACATCTGAAAAAAGTAACAGGATTTTTCAAAATAATACTTGATTCAGTTGATTTAGAAAAAACCGGTATTCGCATTCAACTACACTGAATCAACAGAAACAAGTATTTCGACTCAATCAATGTTCTGATCATTTGTTGTCGTGTGGTTGAGTCCTCACATGGAATTCAAACAGTATAAAATTGTACAGAATAATCTAAGCATCATTCAGGAAATATGCATTAACCAGGAATTTACAAAAACGAACAAACGTGTCCAAACAGTATTCCAAGTGCAATAAGCCACGTACACAGCACACGGTTTGCATCAAATTTAATACATTATTCAGGACTCATGATGATGGTGATGATGACGAAAATGACGACGTTATGATTCTGTTTGTACAATGGATCAGACGTGAATATTTTAGCATGTATTTGTAAAAGTGCATTTTATATAATACTGATAACTTACCAGACTGTGTGGATGTTTGAAGAAGCAAGAGCAGCGAAGCTAAGTGTAACAAAACTGAAGAGACCATGTTCACTGAAACTACAGAATTTATTCTTCTGCTTATATATCATGATGAAATGAAGAAGGAAGGTAATGTGAATGATATTTACCATATAAAAGATCAAACAAATTAATTAAAATTTACAAACATTCCAAACTTCGGCTAATGAATAAAGCACAAACTGACACGTTGCAATCTTATTTGACCGACATCATTATCTCTTGAATAATGCTTCAAAATGAATAGATTTTTTTAAAAAAACTTTCATCGTGAATCAAGCTCGTCTCATTATCATTCGAAAATGAAGTCTGTAGAGAGAACATTTGAGGTCAGAAGACATTTCAATGTGAGACAACTAAACTGAAAATATTTGTCTAGTGTTTATTACAAAAGAACCTTATTAATACACCACGCTTTTTAGTTCTGTGATCGGACGATCTCTAGAAGTAATATTCAGACATACTATGTACTTCAATATTATATGTATTTTGTTTGATGAATAACAAACATTAAACGATTATTTATTCCTTTTGTAACTTGGGTGACTACTCATCCAACAAAATCTTTTATTACATCCTTACACTCACATATTTACTCACATCTTCTACACCGCATAGAACAGAAGGCCCAGATCACGATTTTCCGAAACATTCCATCTGTTGCCGAGTGATATTCATCATTTTGATGTTTGCCTCAGATTCGCGACACATTTTCTTATGTCTACCTCATTTTTCTTTTCCCTGTGAATTCAAATTCGTATGTTGACTGTTGACGCAGTTTGATTTTTTCCATAATGTGTGTCCAATTAACCTACAGAATTCTTTGTTGAATTCCTCTTCAACCAGAAGTTTGTATGTTTGCTGCCACAATATGCGGATGCTGACCATTTGTATCCACCGGTCCGGATCGTCTTGTATAGATGACAGTTTACAAATGTCTGTATCTGCTGATGGTGGTTGTAGAAGATCAGCAAAATACCCGTTGCTTATTCGTACAACACGGTTATATTGACGGTTATTTTGAAGTAAGGAAGATTAGTTCAGCTAAGTGTTCTCTTTTCGGTGACCATAATAGTACTGATAATAAACGTCTGTTAGAAATGTTGACAGTAAGGTTAAATAATCAAAAGTATTGAAAAAATATTCTCATCAAACATGGAAATATTAATAATTGTTTGATTGTTAATGGCTTAAGTATTCATCAAAAGATAGATAGAAAAATTATCGTTTGGAAAAGACAACTCAACATGATAAGAAAAAGTGTTAAAATTGGGAATTATTGTCATCAGAGTAATCGTGTAAACAAAAATAAAGCAGTTAGGGGTCAAAGATTTAAGAGGAAGATGAAAGATGAAGTCGACGGCTGTAAAGGAAGAAGATTATAAAGAAAGAAGAATATTATTAGACATTAAGCACTTGGTAGAATAAGAGGTTGCACCAGTCTCTTTTGCACACACAACTGTGGTTTTTCAAAATGTATGGCTAATGCTTCGACAATGCGAAGAAGCTGCAGTCTAATTGTCCTTGAAAGAGTTCCATTTACCTTTCATCTGATTTTGAATGCAAACTCTGTCTTGATTGAGTGACCTGTGTTCACAAGATGTTCAATTATTGAGCTTATTATTGAGCCATTTTCTCCTCATTATAGCCGCGTCGGGTAATTTTCTTGAATTCTTTTGCATAAAGTCATAAGAAATATTCAAGAGGGCACTAATTACCTTAAGATTCAAGGTTCACTTTAATGAAGATTGCCAAGAAGCAAGGGTCAAATGCGACCATTTTCAACCATCAGAATAAAATACTAACATTGTCTTCCTGCCTCACACATCATTTTGAATAACCTTCATGTTATTCAATTCAACAACAGGATTTTATCAGGTGGAATTCATTCAAATATAATGGACCAAAGTTGAATGTACTCGAAACACTCATGCAGTTTAATCCAATTTAGAGCTTATTTACATTACAAACTGGTGTCAGTTAAAGCATATTTCAAAACCAAGCTTCATTCGATGTCTGGTTTGTATTAACTGATGACTGTTCAGCAGTGCTCAAGTATGACATTATACTAGATGGAACTCAGCTATCGTAAGCACTTGTGTGTAGACCGATGACGTATAGACCGATAAGTTTGAGTGGAACGTGTTCAATTAGTGGTTTCATTTAGATTTCAGTATACAGTGACCATCAACAAATGTCAATAACGGGAAACTGTTCCATATTTGCAGAGTCTAAAACCGAGAAAGCGTAAGGCTTCCCTGGAAGCCTGAGGTGGGGTACTTCTGTGCTCCTAACTCGTGATGCTCATCTAACTCTATTCGTCTGCAGTCAGCGAAAGGGTGAATTTTGGGCAAAACATTTCTCGTAGTAGGTGTTCTTGTTTCATTAAATAGTATTAAGCTGTTTATCTAGAAACAATCGACCATCTCAATATTGTATTACATTCAAAATGATCACTGATCAAAATGCAATAGTGTAGATTACTCTTATCAGTCACTTGCAATCATCAGTACAATTAGAATCCAATAGTTTTTTATTTATTGTAATTTATTCGTTTTTATGAAACTACTGATGATGATAGACAGTAATATGATAATATTAAAGTGAGATGTTTTGTTCGTAAGTAAATGAAAATTTTTATTACAATTTTATCAATTCATAGACTATTTTAGGCTAATCTAGTACAGCAGTTGTGTAGTGATACTTAATTAATCAATTAATTACCTACTTATGCCAGTTACTCCAAAATGGAGAATAGGCTGTCGACAACCATTCTACAACCCACTCTTTTCAGGGCCTTCTTTTTAAATTCTATCCAATTTTCGTTCATTCTTCTCATATCTGTCTCCATTATCTGTGTAATGTGTTTTTTGACTTGCGTTGTGACGCAGTTGAGTGTTTTCCTCAATACGTGTCCTATCCACTTCCAGCGCTTCTTCCTTGGTATATGTTGAGACCTACTACTGCTGAGGCTGCTGATATATTGGTCGTTTCCTCCTGTATTCGTTGTTGAGCGTGTGATAGAGGAGCCAGATCATCTGCGAAGTCTAGATCATCTAACTGCATCCTAGAGGTACACTGTATCTTGTGCTTCCCTTCAGATGTTGACGTCTTCATGATCCAGTCAATCATCAGGAGAAGGAGAAAGAGTGAGAGTAAGCAACCTTGATTGACACCGATTATTACTTCGAGCAAGTCTGTCAACTGTCTTCAACACACGAATTTGCAGTTTAATCCATCATAATAATTCCGCCGTTATTGCTAAATCTTCCACATGTTTACGTTTGTCAGTTTTGATGCACCTCTTCACTCGCTTGTTTACTTCTGTGTATTCGGCTTGTTCCTTGGCTCTTTCAGCTCTTGTTCGGCTGGCATTGATTGCTGTCTTCTTGTTCCTCCTTTCTTGAATGATATCCAGTGGATCAACAGTGACCCATTCCTTATGGTCATGCTTTCTGTGACACAGAACATCATGACATGTTGCAGTGATTGCCTCTTTCGTCCCTTTCCAATTTCCCTCTATAGTAGTTCCTTCTACATTGAGTAGATCATGAAAGGCCTGGAACTTATTGTTGGGAGCTGTCTTGATCTGATGCTATATCAGCTTTTCTCTTGGTTTTCACGTCCTCCATCATCCTTCCGAACTTCTTATTAATGTGGATTTGGTCGATTTGGTTCTGCGTAGTGGGATCCGGTGAATTCCGTATGGCTTTGTGTATGCGTTTGTGTGGGAAGATGGTGCGGCCTGTGACCAGTTTATTGAAGGAACATAGGTTTGCAAATCTCTCAAGTAGTTATGGAAGTCCGTGTCTCGTAGCACAACTATTACTTACATTTAGTGATGTTATTAATTACAATTTCTTTAAGCAGACTCACAGCCTATTCATTCGTAAACATTTATTGTACCAATATGTTCTCAATGGTTGTTTAGTTCCTACATACAAGGACATATCTGCTCAGATCTTGAGTAAGCACGTAATTCAAGATATTTTTTATTTTTCCAGATAGTTTAAACCACGAACTGATTTTAGCTAAACAACCATTGGAAACCAGGAACCACACCTGACATATGAAAAACAGTATTGCAAATTTGGCGAAGTCAATAACATGAAGTGATGGGTGTTAATTGCCTTGTATAAAAACTTCAATGTGTATTATGCATTAGGCTCGATCTGTGTTATACTACTGTGAGTATATTGTTCAGAAGTTCCATACTCAGACCAAGCATTCACCTCGTCCTCTACATTTTGGTAATCAGGAAGTAAATTTCAGTCCCTGATATAAGATCTGAAGGTACATGATAATAATTCATGGATGGAAATGATTGTATAGTTTGAAGCGGTTGCGAGTTCACTTAGACCGCAAACGCAATAAACATTCGGTGAACAAAAACTAATAAGCTAGCTAGTCGATGCGTCTCAGCCTCGCCAACTAGAGGAACAATTCCAAGCTTATAATGAGGAAGTATATTCTGCAAACTGCCAGAAACGAGCGATAACAACGAACACAAATCAAAACGTATATATTCAAGACAAAATCGTTCTTGAGAAGGGTTACAAAATAGCATAGTAAAAAGAAAACGGATCCATAGCATTCAAGATTTTCCCAAGTGTGAAATATGACATGAAGATGAAAAGAGCGCCTTTGGCGCGAAAACAAATAAATTTAAATATTCTAAACAAAATTACCGGACAAGGTTCTTTTCCAAGTGAGTTCTGGTGATCTAACCTCCTTAACAACTTCATCGAATATCATGCAATCGGACTCTCACAGGAGGAAATCATAATTGATTCAAATTTCGCATTAGTTGAAGCTCTTCTTAAAAGAATGTGAGAACAATCTCTTATTGCTAAATTTGTTTTAATAACACACCACAACCCCCATGCACTTAATATCAGCTCCTAAGTTTAGATTTAAGTAATTTAAAAACTGACTATCGAGCGAATTAGGCATATAACTTAGCTGCTTATCAAACTGTAGTAAGGAGTATAACATTTGTAATCGATTATTTCATTCAACCTGAAGGTGATTGATCAGTTTGATGACTAATAAAATAGACAGTGAGATAAAACATAAACGCTGTTACAGCTTAGTTCAAGCCTCTATAGCTATGTACAGAGAAAATCATGGGAAAAAATGAATCCATGATCTACAAATTTTCTAAAGAACGAAAAATTATAATTGACCACTAAATGGAAAGATTATTTTTTTATTAACTTCTGTCAGTTTTCAAATTGTCCTTGTTATCAAACAAAAGTTACTTTCACTATCTAAATAATAATAGGCAATACGCACAGTATACGCATATACCATTAAAAAAGAGACTGATCCATTGCAGTCTTAAAACTCAATGGGAATATACTAACCAAACATTACCAAGTAAATTTAAATTCACCCCATTGCACAAGCAAGTGGCCATCAGATCTCATTAGTTAAGTGGATAACGCGAAGACGTTTGATATTTCATCAATATCGAATCAACCAATCAGAATGGAATAAATGTAAAATATCCTGTTGTATCGAACAAACCAATCAAGATAGTCGATTGCGAAATTCTATGGTATCGAGTCAACCAATCAGAATGGAATAAAAAGAATTCCGTTCATTTTCTTAAATACCAGATGAATGAAATACATTTCAAATAGTTATTCATCTGTTGTTCAATATTACCAGGTTTTTATTGATAATCTAAGATTGATTGATCCATTTATGATCTCAATCAAGAGAACAACATCAACGACAACAACAACAAAATAGTAATAATAATCTCCATAATGAACATTCCCATTTTGATATTTGGTAAATGATGAAGGAATGAATCGAAAGAAGAGATTTATTTTCAATTAGTCTTTTTCTCTTTCATCACTGCTCTATATCTGATTTACAATAATGAAATAATACTCATCCAGTAGACACATTACATAATAATGAAGTATCGATTGGAAATTAATATTGAGTAGTTGGAAGAAAGAGGAATAATAATGATCAAAGTAATGATTCGAATGTCAAGTAGTTGCTGTGTTGCATCAGTCTATAGTCCTTTCACTGATAGTTATTATTCACTTGGAAATAAACTATCTACACATAACATTTAATGTCCTATGGTCATATGTAGTAGTACACAGTAGAACAATTGCAAACGAAAGCTTGAATGACTTCACTGAATAGTGTTCCATTAATTGACATCAATAATTCTATCTATTCTTAATGATACAAAATAGACAAGTAATGAATAATGAATGAAAGTCATGAATTAACTCGTATGATTCGTACAACTATTGATTCTAATCATTATCAATTACAATCAAGTAATTTAACTGTATTATGTTTATGTATTGTATTAATTATATTAACATGGTTAACTAATTGTATTCTACTTGGTGGGATATTACAAACAAAAGGAAATGGTAAACGTGTATCTATGGTTTATTATTTTATTGGATCACAAGCAATAGCTTCTTTATTACATGTAACATTAAATTTGCCACCAGCAATTGTGAATATGCTATTTGGTAAGTAATTTTTATGATGATGATGATGCTTTGGATGATGATAATACTGATAAAAGTAGTAATAATTGTACTACGATTACTACCAATATTTCCATTAATTTGACAAATTGGAATATTTTCCTAATCTGATTAGGTTCTTGTGTTTGTTGGATTGAAACAATCAATATTAGCATTCTGTTTGACCTGTCAGATAAATATATCTGTTATCTTGTGAATACATATAGTTTGTGTATAATATGAACATGAATCATCTATTTTGACAATTGGAGATGCTGCTACTGGACGTTTGGGGGTTATTGTTGATATGTTTTTAACACAGAAATGTTCGTAATCTTCTGTTTCTGAGTAGTCGTTGATACCATGTTAAAGCATCTTGTTATTTGAGTCCAACCACCCAAAGTCAATAAAGTGTTCTTCATTGAAATCATGAATTGATCGATAATAGACCACCATTGAAAACCTGAAAGCAATGGAAGGTAAATTATTTCTAGATTGAGACTCTCCAGCAGTGTACATTCATGATCGCGCTTGCGGGACTCGAACCCAGGACCTTCGTTCTCGTGTGCAAATATTCAACCCCTAGACCACTAAGCCGGTATCAAACGGTGTTCCGTATTAGCATGAAACCGCTGTCAAGTGATTTCGGATTTTCACTGGTGGTCTAACATTGATCGATTCATAATCCCAGGCAAAAGCTCAACAGTCTCCACAACCCCATACTGTCAATAAAGTGTGTTCACTGATACCGTGTAACGTGATTGGTTGACTATATAAATGAAAATAATAATCTTGATTAGCCAGTTTTTTTAGAATATACTGTAAAATATTATTTATTTATTTATTAAAACACATAAACATTGATACAAGGAGGCACCAAATAGATAAGTGTCACTGAACTATTCACTTTGTGTGAGGGCTGCTCGGTTGTCCAAACCGAAGCATGTGATTTTCTTAGGGGTCCATGTCCGGAGCTTTCGACCTAAAGTCTATTCCACAAGGAAGTGGAGTAACGTAAGGAGATGCACTTCTATGGTTACTGGTGACCAACAATAGGTTCATACGCCAATTGTTCACTCAGGACACTGGAGTGCATGTGCACCATTGGTTTGGAATGAGGGTTTTCCAACCTTCCTAGGTGGATCCTCCGTAACCACCAACCCGATTAAAACGCCGGACGTTCGTTTTTCGTTCTCTCAATTTAATAAACAACATACCTGCCTTGAGTATCCAGTAGTTGTATGCACGTGGCCACTTGAGAGAGAGCTGACTCTCCCCACTTTCGTCCTTACTAGCGCATTCGGGGTTCGCATTTAACAATTAACCCTAATTATTTTCATAATGTAATTGTAATTGCTGGCATATACGAATATTCTTTTTATAAAGTTACATAGGTGCCTATTCATCTTCATCATTTCAAAGTTAAATATCTAACAAGGTATAGTAGATTCAATGCATAAATCACTTACATTTATGCATAAAATAATTCATTCATATATTATTCATCTTAAGTCATTTACACTCCTCTCCCTTCTGGTAGACGATTAATTGATGTCTTACATAATGCATCAATATTGTTTAGAAATGATTAATTCATGTTTTCCTCATATTCTCGACATTGAATGTTTAACAATGAATGTGTTACTATTGATTTGACATAGAAATACGTTAGTGAAAACAATTTTCTAATATTGCCTATAGTGTATGTATAACTATCAAAGAAGAAGAATATGAATCCATGTGTGTGTGTGGCTGTGTGTGTTTCCGACAAACTTTACGTTAGCGATTAACAATTCAGATGGTATTAACATTTCCAAGTCTTTGAAGATAATCAATAAACGATGAATAATCGATTTTCAGTATTCTGTTTGTGGAGAATAATAAATTTTTGATTGAGGTCATGAATCAAAAACTTAATAATCTCCACAGCCCCAATACTGATAATTAACATATGCTCACTAGTGACTAGCTTCGTGAGGTAATTCTTGGAGTTCTAATGAGAAGCCGTGACCAGTGGAGTTAGTCCGTGTCGGGTACAGACAGGTATCTACCTCAGTATAATGGAAGATGGTGGCCGAGTTTCGTGGACTGGTTAATTTTAGACACTAAGACCATTGGATGCGGGCTCAGTGATCCAGTAGGTTAAGCATTCGCACGCGAGACTGTAGGCCCTGAGTTCTAATCCCGCGAGCGGGATCGTGAATGTGCACTGATGAGGAGTCCCATAGTAGGATGAAACGGCCGTCTAGTGCTTCCAGGTTTCCAACGGTGGACTAACATCAGTCGGTTCATGATCTCAATCTATAATTGATTTGTCACATCGTAGTTAATTTGTTGTTGTTAAAATATTGCAACTAGATTAATTGATTCTAAGAAGAAACAATGGTCAACTTTACTTTATTTTAGGGGATCCAGTTATTGATATGTATCCTAATTGAATAGTAGATTCGGTTTCTTAAACTCTTTTAGTAAACTGTAGGCTAAATTTACACAACCATTTGAGCACGAGAGAAAAGGCGTGAAATAAAGAAGAAAACACTTTGATTCAAGATTTGCTTATGTACAGAAAATCTAGGGTTTTTCTAGCATATTATATGTGTTAAAACTTGTACCCTGTTATTGTATAACGTAATGATACCGCAAATTAGAGAACAGTAATTTGTAGACCGGATCAATCACGCATAAAACCTGTACGAGCAGTCTAGAGTCTTTATTGGTCCTATGTTCTCACCTAGTCCTGACCGTGGTCACTGTCATATAATAGACAAATGTGACATTTGTAAGTAAACTTGTGACCAATCTTGTAACTTAGAAAATTATATCAAACATGTGTTCATATCAGAATAGGTTTTTGTGGTTATTATAGGCATATTAATAGTTGAGATCGTGAGTCGATTGTAGCTAGACCACCGTGGAAAACCTGAAAGTATTAAACGGTCGTTTCGTCCAATCAAGGGACTTTTCAGCAATGTGCATTCATGATCCCGTTCACGGGATTTGAACACATGACTTATCGGTCTCGCTCGCGAACACTTAACCTCTAGACCACACTGTGCTGGCTGACATCCAACGGTGTTAATATCTAACTTCAACTAATCCGCGAAATTGAGCGACACATCCGCCATTGTCTTCATTGAGTTACTATCTCATAACTGACCCGGTGGAAATCTATTGGCCACGACTTCTCACTAAAACTTTAGGAAATACCTCTTAAAGCCAGTTACTAGTCTGCATATGTTGATTAATATTAGAAGGGGCTTTGTGGAGATTACAGTAATATAAATACTTGAGACAATTGAAGTTAGACAGTCATGGAAAACCTGGAAGCACTAGGCGGTCGTTTCGTCCTTTTGTGAGACTGAGTATCGCCTACGTACCTAGAACCACATTCTTAATAAAGATAGTCTTCGAAAAGTCTTCGTTACACGGAGTTATCATTGTTTTATATAAAATATCCAGTTTCGAGTATAACGGAGAACGAAATAAAAGAATGAGAACAATGGGCGATTTATAAAATCGTAAAATAAAATTTCGATTAATGACAAAAACCCTTCAAAGTTTTTTGGTGGAGTTTTGTTCTCTGAGCTCGATGGTTCGGTAGTGGAGCTTTTATCGTTCTTCTGGACGACATCATCAGCACAAACTTCAGATAGAAGTTAAGTGTTCAAATTTCTCCACATGCGTTTCACAGCTTGTTCTGTACACCTCGATGTTGATTCGTTCTTATTGACCTTAAATTTGTTATTGTTTATTTCTTTGTCTTGGTTGTGTCTCTTATTGGTTTGATTCTTGTTTCTATATTTGCACATAACTTGACTGACTGGTTGATAAATTGGATCGATTTCAATGTGGTTGTTGATTGCTGATTGACATGAATGCCAGGCTTCTAAAAATTCCCTCGTCGTCTTCGAATTTCCTCTGTCCACGATTTCCACACTTTACCAATCGAATGTGCGTCCGCAGTTGTCCACGTGTATTGATATAAGTGAGGAGATATCATGCCGTTTGACTGCTAGTTGATGTTCATGTAGGCGAAGTTGAAGAGGGCGTCCACTTTGTCCGATGTAGTGTTTGTCGCAATTGATACAATTTATTTTGTAGATGATGTTTGATTTATCTTCTTTTGTTGTTTCATCCTTTGGTTTGCATAGGATTGACTGTATTGATTTGTCGGTTTGTGTGCCACACCTATCTCGAAGGTTTTCAGCAGTCTCATTGCGGTTTGTGATATCCCATTTATGTATGGTAGGGTGATCCGTTTTTTGATTTCTGTGCTTGACTTGGGTCCTGACACTGCGTGTGGTTGGTATTTTTTAATGAAGTTGATTGGGTAGTCGTTCTTTCGAAGTACGTCTTTCAGATAGTTCTCTCCCTTTCTACGTGCTGCCAGTATGCTGCAGTGTGTCCTCGTCCTCTTGAAAAAAGTTTGAACGCAGTTGATTTTATGTGCTCTTGGGTTATTGCTATTGTAGTTGAGAATTTGATTTGTATGGGTGGGTTTCCTACATACCTGAATTTCTAGTTGTTCTGTATCGGTTCTAGTGATTAATATATCCAAAAATGATAGCTCATTCTTTTTGACGATAACGAATGTGTGTCTACATATCGTATCCGAATTTTTGGCTCGATCACTGGTAATATCGCGGCTTCTGGTCTTTGCATGACTGCCTTGGAGTCGAGAGAGTACTGGTCTATTGGATTTCATTCTCCATTGGTCTTGTTTTGTTATTTCTTCTGCTTTGACTAGCTTGTTTAAAGTGTTTGAGATTCTGTTGTCTATTTTTTGACGGGATATAAATCCATTAGTTTGTATGTGTTCTTATCTTTAAGCAGTTTTTCGACTTTTTAGACGTATTCCTCCTTGTCCATAATTACTGTTGTGCATCCTTCGATTTCTTTAACGAACTATTCAAAAAGACTTCATCAGTGCAGGTTGGAAACAAATCTGTGATCAAAATATATTTGATAATCCATGAATATGTTCACAGGATAACTGATATTGCATAAGTTACAATATTCAATTTGTATTGTCGATTCCATTTTCAATCATAGACTAGAATTGCGAGAGTGAAAACACAAGTTATTCACACTTCGTAAGGTAAACGATATCTTCAGACTACTTCATCGATAAAACCTTGGTTGACATTTTAAACTATAGTCACCTACCTGTTCTACCTACAAATTTGATCACAATGGCGTAGGTAAATACACACTTTCTGCCTTCCCTTATACTGTGGGATTATAATTACTTTATACCTTTCTTTCCACGAAATAATTCTTCCCTCGTCTATCATATACTTATATATAATCTTTCTTTCATATATTACTATCATTGAGGTTACTGCTTCTGTGAATTTGATGTTCATCTTGTTGTACTGATGAGGCGTGGCAACTTGAAACGATGCACTTATATGTGCCTGATCCTACGTTGTAGTTGACTAACTACCTACAAATACCCTACGAATTAAAACAGAACAAATATTTATGTATGATGAAAATTACCTCCAAAATGAAGAATTCTCATTGATCTATAATTTTGTTTTCTCATGCACTTCAATGCAATTTAGGTTAGATTTCTATAATAGACATTTATTTAGAACCTGATTATGTGAACCAATCAGCGAACACTTCTAACCATAAAAACTATACTGACATTTATATCGTATATGATAAGCACTTCAAGTCCAACATCGTTTGCGTAATGTCCTCTTGTTTATACCCAGTATACTTTAACTAATTACATAATCAATCAATCGGGTATTTATTTCCTCGTATGTTTTCCTACTCTTTTGTTTCTTACTTTAAATACACTTACAAATTTCTTCAAAATAATGATGTAAGACATTACACTAGTGATTGCATCATAAAGAATATTGTTCAAATGAATTGATCGACAGATTGAAATGATAAATCGGACATTTCATTCGTTCTATTTTTTGTCTAAAAGCGAAAGAAAGCACTTTCTGGTGAACAGAACTGATTGTCCACATTCTAAATCGATATCCAATAAATCAATCAGAGATTATCAAGCGAAATGTTATATGTAAAGTTCTGTGTAACTATGTTAATGTGTAATTATGATTTATTAGGTTGACATAGAGATTATTTTTAAGCATCAAGGACAGATCTAAAAGTGAATGGACATGCAATTAGCTATACTGCCATAGAAACAACTGTTGTTCGCCTTCATTTACTTATGAATGAAATTCAACCAATTGCTACCAGAACAACTGGGTCATGACGTGCTCTACTGTGATATTCGATCACCTAAATAAAAGAGAATTTGTTTATTAGAATTTTATCAGAAGGGTTTTTGTGGAGATTTTAGAAATTTCACTGATTGAAATCATAAGTCAGTTGAAGCTAGACCATCATGGAAAATTTGGAAGCACTGGACGGTCACTTCGTTCCATTGTGGGACTCCTCAGTAGTACACTCCCATGTTTAAATAAAGTCTGAAGAATTCGTAATCAGGATACCTAAAACCCCAGTCTGAATGTAGAGTAACAGTCAATATCCAGTTTATATAATATCAGTTTGTATATTCGTTGTGTAGAAGCGTTGCGTGATAACATAATTGTTGAATAATATTACAGTGAGCGGAACACCAATGGAGACAATTGAATGTATTTGATAAGAATTACAGGACTTGTTAATAAAATCTAACAAATATACAGTAAATCAATTATTTGCTAAATGTCCATCAATTGTCTTAAAATGACTCAGTCTTCATTGTCCCTGCCCTTTCATACAAATTGAATGATGTTTCCATTCTTTACTGTTCGGTCCTCTTGGCTCTTTGCTGCCAGACATTCTATTCACGACTAACATCATATACTAATTATGTCTATATAAGTAGCATAGATTATACTCGTCCTCCATTTAAATAAGTCGTTCTTGCGTTGGTTCATGCTCGCCATGCAACATTCTTGTATTCTGCGGTCTATGCGACGCTCTCCATCAAAATGTCGAGTCTGCGGCGCGCTGACCTCCATAGCTCCGTTGACATGCCGGGGTATCAACATCTGACATCCACCCGGCACCTGGGACATTTAACACCCGTGTTCCTTTGGCCTGCCGAGCCATCTACATACGATGTCTGCCTAGCAGCCGCAAGTACCACCGCTCCTCTTCGTCAACAGTACCCGCTAGAACACTCCAATAGAAGTCACATCATATACTACTTATTCTATATAAGTAACATACAACATTGTAAATATCCTTCCGATCACAATTTTTGCATAATTGTTGTATATTCGATCAGGTATTAAAATAAAATAATCTTTTAATCAAAGTTGAAAGTCTTTAAAATCAAATTGGAATGATCTTAACACGAAACTGATCATTTAGACTCAGTTCATGTTCATAAGTGAATAAATATTGAACAGTAACCATGTGTAGGTTAAAAATGATTCTACCATTTTTATTTTTTAATTATTTATTGAAACATAATGAATTTCCCATCAACAAAAAAACAAACGGTGACTCTTTTATTGACTTCTAATATCTTATATTGATTTCATAAAAGACTTAACATCAAAAGCAAACAAGAAAGTGAGAATAAATTCACTTGTTATTTTTTGACTTGTATCTTCCCATTGAAGTTTAAAATGCTACAATTGATCAGTCTGTTATTGGCATATGTACATACTGTGTGTATTGTCTCGATATTGTCCTAATTCACAAGCATTTTGTAGTCCCAGAGTGCACATCAATAAGTCTGAGATGCCGGTACATCCAGCTAATGACGAGTCCCAAATAGGACGAAACGAGCGTCCTGGATTCCACCGTTGGCCACTATTCATCATTGCTTACACTACAAAAACAGGTGAGAATAAAGTCAAACTATTCTAATTATAAGGTTATATATCAAATAGGTTATTCCATGGGAAATGAGAATTTATAATTGATATTAGTTAACTATTTATATGAATGATTAGAATATTTTTGTGTTCAATCTCTTGTAAAAGCTGGAGAGCTTTTTAAGGTGTTCTAATGATCACAATACAGTAATGTTATGATTTCTAGTTCCGATGTTTCATTGCATTATCATTAATACAATGTTTAGACTAAATGGGAATCATGTCACGTTGATATTGTCACATTAACACAGTGGTAATAAAGTATGAATATGAATTATGTGAAGTGAATAATAACAATAATAATAATACCTGGAACTGAAATGCTAGGTAGAGTGAGGTGTGTGACTTATATCGACATTAGTAGTATATAATGCTAGTCAGGAATAGAATGTCTGGCAGCAGAACGTCGAGAAGATTGAGAAATAGAAATGTAAGAACAATGAAGTTCAAGATGATTTACTGATATTTGCAAAAGGAATAGTCAAATTTGTTACAATCGATTGACACTTTTCCAATGAAGTATTTACTGTATACTTCTCAGATTTCCATTCTGTAATTATGTGTTCAAATATATTAAATTGTCCCCACTTGTGTTCTCGTTCACTACAATAACTTACTTACTTTCTTAATTACTTACGCCTGTTATTCCCAATGAACCATAGGCCGTCAATCAGTATTCTACAACCCACTCTGACCTCCACCTTCTTTTCTAGTTCCATTCAAAAGAAAAATTCAGGTCATACGGTGAAAGTTTTATTACTAAAACCACTTGATCGGCATACAATGGCACATTTAAAACTTCACTTAATGCCATACTATCTTTGGTTCACCATGAAGCTCACTATTTTACTTGTTCACGGATTCACATTTCTTGAAATATATTTCTAACATAACTGAATCGAATGCTATTCTGTCATTAGTAAAATACATGGCTTTATAACCTATGCCCCTAAATGCCCTGGTACGGCCGAGAGTAGGGAGAGTCCGCTCTCCCTCTCCAAATGCTCTCACATAGCCTCTGCCAATGAAGTCCTACTCACTGCCATCTCGTGGTGGGGGTGTTGTTTACGAAAATGAAAGGACGAAAAGCGAATGTCCGGCGCTTTAACCGGATCACAAACCAACGGTGCACATGGGCTCCGGTATCCTGAAGGAACAAATGGCGTATGAACCAATCGTTGGTCACCGGCTACCATGGGACTGCATCTCCTCACGATGCTCCACTGCTTTGTGGATCAGATGTTCAGGTCAAAGGCTCTGGGTGTGGCCCCCTAAGAAAACCACGTACTTCGGTTTGGGCAGCCGGGCAGTATCACAGCCCTCACACAAATGGAATGAGATCTGTGTAGCGCATATGTATTTAGTGCCTCCTTGTATCAGTATCTATGTGTTAAAATGAATAAAATAAAACTTTATAGTCAGTAGTATTCAGATGAAAACTTTGCAAAATTTTTCCATTTCGAAAGTTAACATTAAAACTGGAATGAGACAATTATCTTGATTATTATCAGTCGATTAGTCAAATTATCTTTAAAATTCAAGAATCTTCATACATCTTATATGATTACGATAACACCTATGTGCTTACTAGTCAATAACTTGAACCAGAAGTTCTTAAACTCTACGAATAAACTGTGATCAATTGTGTTTAATGATATGAATAGTCAGAAGAGATTTCAATTGCAAAGAATAATAACAAAGGGCTAACAAAGATCAAGTTTCGAGATTTGAATGAAATTATTTCAATTCAACTGTATCCTGAATAGTACCGTAACAAAACCTCAACAGTATCGATTCGACTACTTTGAACGACATTGTAAATGCTTAGTGTCCAAGAATTTTATATCAAGATGAAACATTCATTTAAACTCTTTCTAGTTTAGCAAGTAGTATGTCTACATATTGTTCATCGGGATAACTAAATAAGAGAAAAAGATTAGGATAATGCTTAATTAACGTTGTTTAAATATTCATAGTTCAACATGATTCAACAACAACAAACAAACAAACATTCACCGAACTGGCTGTTCACTCCTTGTCATTTCAGTTTCATCAATTATTTAATGGACTTCTTTAAAATTTCTAATTAACATGCAAATTAAAGTGTTTTTGATTAGAAAATTCTGTTAGTCAAATATAGGACACGATGTTCAATCATAAGTAAATTACCATCTTCATTATTATCGAATTATTGTATAATCCATTTTTATATTCTAAAAAAGCGATTGGACTAAACACATAAACTAATTGAATTGAAGTTGAGGTTAGATAATAACACAGTTGGATGCCAGTTCAGTGATCTAGAGATTAAGCATTTATGTGTGAGATTAAAGGCCTAGGGTTCAAAACCTATGAGCTGATGAGTCCCATACTATGATGAAATGATTGTCCAGTACTTTCATGTTACAAGTGATGTTAATCATGAAAGTCAAATCCATTGTACTTTATGATAAATTCAGAACACTTGACAACAATTTATTCAACGTTTGACCGATATCGTAGTTGTTGGAAATGTTTGCTTTAATTGACCACTGAGTTGTAATCAGTTTCATCATAACGCAATCCTTTTTTTACTTTACTCACGTCTGTTACTCCTCATGAAGGAGCGAAGGCCTCTCACCAGCATTCTCCTGCCAACCCTGTACCAAGCAATCCTTTCTAGCTCCTTCCAGTTGTTGTTTATCCTTTTTGTATCTGCTTCTATTTCCCGACATAATGTGTTCTTTGGCCTTCCTCTTTTCCGCTTTCCTTCAAGATTTCAAGTTAGCGCTTGTCTCGTAATGCAGTTTGATGATTTTCTCAATGTATGTCCTATCCATTTCCATCGTCTTTTCACAATTTCCTCTTCCGCTGGAAGCTGGTTTGTTCTCTTTCACAAAAGGCTGTTGCTGATGGTGTCCGGCCAATGGATATTGAGTATCTTGCGTAAACAGCAATTGATAAATACTTGTACCTTCTTGATGGTGGGTGTTGTAGTTCTCCACGTTTCAGCTCCGTACAGTAAAACTGACTGTCTTGACGTTGATATTGAAGATTGTGACTTTGAAATTTTTTGATGAACAGTTGTTTTGAGTTCCATATGTTCTTTAATTGAAGGAATGCGGCCGTTGCTTTGTCAATCCTTGCCTTTACGTCTGCATCTGAACCTCATTGTTCATCTATGATGTTTCCCAGGTATGTGAAGGATTCTACATCTTCTAGAGTGTCACCATCAAGAGTAATAGAATTTCTGTTCTCCGTATTGTATTTAAGGACCTAGGTTTTCCTCTTGTGCATGTTGAGGCCTACTGATGTAGAGACTGCTGCTACAAACGTAATCCCTAGTGCATATTAACTGATCATATTCAATATGACTGCTAGTCTCTGTGACATAATATAAATGAGATTTTGTAGCCCATTTACATAATGATTATACAATTAGCTAAACTGATATGAACTTTTGCATTAAGGGTAATGTCAAACTTTAACTAATCCATGAAATTGAGCGGTTCATCTACCTTTGTTATCACTGAGTTACCATTTCACGAATATCCGGAATGAACACCACTGGTAACCAACTATCTCTGGAACCCCAGGAAATGCCTGTCGAATTATGGTCTACTTCTACATTAGTACTGCTCAAATAATAGATCTAATTCTAAAATTGTAGATTTGATATGATTTAACTGTAGTGACTGTGATTCGTTAACCAATCACTCTCGCAACCGTTAACATATATTCCTCAACGGTGTTTGAAATCAAAAGTCAAAGAGAAGCAGCGACCACAGTTTTATTAGCGGATAACTCAGACCACAAAGCAGAGGGGCGAGTGAGTGAGTCAACGAACCAAGAGTTTACGGTGTTTTGGTTTAAATGTACATGTATATATATAGGGAAATGAATGGATCATCGAATCAATTAAGCAGCTAATAATAAAGCTAGCAGAATGAATATATGCGTGGGTGGTAAACAATGTGCAAGAATACATATTTCATACAAGCACAACAATAATAAAGATGCAATAAGTTGTCATAGTGCGGATCACTCTGTCCGCTAATCAAGTTAACAAAAGGGCTTGACCAAATTAAATAAAAACAAACTCAATTGCACGTGTGTTGCTACATAACTGCCTTTTCTATGAGATCATACGTAAATGTCACATCTTTGTCTACTCTGATTCCAAGCGTTGTAACAGTCATCAATATATGGCAAAGAACACACTTAGATTAAATGGTATATTTAATATGGATAAAATAATATCACATAAGACCACGCCTGCAAGGCCGAGCCCTGCCATCCGCATTAATCCAATTCATTCTTCTAACCTTTTCCATCGTTGGGATTTCCCCGCGTTAGATGTTGAATATCAGTTAACCCAATTACTTCGTGTTGAGCTTTGAGAATTGTGTAGTTATGGCTTAATGCCACTACACTATTTTTTAAAGTTTTAAGAGTTCAAAACTATGTGAGAGTCGTCACGAACCGTTAATGTTTTCTGAGATTTTTCGTTGTGTTCAGGTTCAGTACCTTGTTGTTTGAAGTTTCAAGCACGCTTCTGATTCTTTGGTTCTTTGATAACCGAACGGACATTCTTGAGGATGGACTGTGCGGCCAAGTCACCAGTTGATTTCCGTACAATTATTGGGATTTTCAGCTTAGATGGTGACGTCTGGTCCGTTTTAACTCTTGTGACGTGGATTCGATGACCTTCAGTGTTTTTGAGAACCACCACTGTTGCATTCAAGGATCCAGTACTGGTCAAAAGTAGGATGGGGTTTAGTGAGTAGTTCAACTTCGGGCAAATCCACATGAGTGCATTTTAAGAGTTATTTGTTTCGTTTTGTCTTGTTTTCATACCATTTCATGCACAATATTTCTACATCATGTCTATTCTCTTCCAGATTAACAATTCATTCTGGAAGCCAAACAATTACGTCGAATCAAACAACTATCAATTGTATTTGTGTATTTCGTTTTTGTACTTTATTATTTTATGCAAGCAGTGAAGCAGATCTTCAGGTTTCACAGGCTTTCATCATTGCTTTTGAAGTAGATTCTTCCTTAATTTTTACTAGAAGGCGACTCAAGAGGCAGATGAGTAAACACCTGATAGCCGGTCAGAGCATGGACAAATCATATCTCACCAACAGTGTTGGGTAGTTCACTCGTGACACTTCCTCAGATAATTTTGTTTCATTTCCTCACCATTTTTCCCTTGAAAACACGGAGCGAACCGTTAGCGATAGCTATAGAAAAATTTCATGCTACAAAACAAAATGACAATCTAGTTAATAAAGTGATATCCATGGCCTATCGCCGGTTGTTGACGGAGTTAGTCGTCATTGATTGCAAGTTCACACGGACGTAAATTCTAGGGATACGTAAATGAAACAGCTTGAGTTGATTGGTTAAGATTTAATCTCGAACAACTAAGTATACGCCAAAATAATCGAGTTCAAGTATTCATTCGTTTCCTCATTTTGTATAGACATTATATTTCTTATTATCTCATATTAAATGCTTGTCTGAACAGGTAATCCCACACTTCACTGTGACTGCTCGAAGATCTAAATAGAGACCTATTCATTGCTACTTTGCTTTACTCTATCAATAGCATGAGGGTTACAAGTCTATTCGGATAAAATCTAGTGTTAATGAAATAAGGAATTGAGAATAACGTTAAATCGTTCTAACTAAGAGGTTACTTAACATAATTCAATTATTATTATAAGATTGCTGAATGTATTTCAAATCATTGAGCGTTGATAACCTAACAAGAAGCTTTTAACCCTACAGGTGATCATTGCCAATACAGAAAGCTCAGCTTAATAATCTCAAACTGTGACATGGTTGAATCAAGTCGAAGTCTCACAGGTAATACCAGTTTCATCTAATGTAAAGATAAACCACGATGACGATTGGTCACTAGCACCATCTGTATGGACACACATACATGGGGTGGAGTAATCGAGCAGTCCAATCAAGAGTTATGCAACGTGTGCATAAATGACTACAAAATCAATGAGTTTCAAATTTTACTCTGAGGAAGACGGTACAAACATTCGAGAAGGAATTGACGAAAGATGTTCAGGAAGTCATAGATAAGAGTTTCTATGTCGACTACTATTTAGCCTCCAATGATAATGATAATAATAATAATTTTATATTCTGAAAAAATGATAATTACAGAATTCACGCCAGTTTACAGGCATGATCAATTTGATATAAATAATATCATTATATGTACAGAACAAACATGTGATATGAATTTCAAGTTTACTAGTTCAGTAGTTGTTTAGGTATTACAGCGATCCAATGCATCAGCCGGGAACATGTAATATTTCTTAACTGGACAGCCTGTTGATTTATAAACAATGTAATTAAGGTCATTTCGTGTGCCAGATCAATTTAATGATAAATTTCTACAACTAGAGAAATTAAAACGAAAACAGAGAGCACGGAACAACAAAGCAGTAATTACCGAAATATGTCAATCAGATCTATCAAAATGCGTATGTCATGTGACACAGTGATATACTGTTGATGATATTCAAATTAGTTAAACTAGCTGGGGACGGTATTAACATAAAGTGACAGCAAGTAGGTGGTTTTATCTAGAGAATGCACTAATAAAAATGCCTAAACATTTAAAGTTCCTATAATAACACTTGTGGAGTGAGATACAGTTGCAGGTGCTAGAGCATGCAATGCATTTTCGGAGAAGCAATATGCATCGATGCAATGTATAAATAATGGGAGTGATTTTATCGTACGGATATGTTCTGGTAGGTTATTCCAGAGTCTAGAAAATTTACAGGCAAAGTAATTCATATAAAGAGATGATTTAGAATAAGTTTGTTTCACAAGTGCCAAGGAATTACGGGTTTCATAATGAGGAGTCTCTGCGTATTGAATCACGTAATTGGATGTAAAGGATAGTTTATTAAGTAGTTTGAAGAAAAAAATAAGATTTAGTTTGAGTCTCCTCTTCCATAAAGGGTCTAGCTCTAGTTTCGAATTATATAACCTTGTGGTCGTTGTGACTTGGAGGTCTGTTTCGATATCTGTTCTGTAAGCGATAAGTCTTGGGAGTATCTAAGTCCTAAGTCTACTACTGTATGTAATCTAGTTGACATTTCTCCATTTATGGTAAGGTCTAGTTTAAGTGATGTATCGCCGAAGCATATCCATCCACATTTAGCCGTATTAAGTTCCAGTTGCCATTTTAAGCACCACTGTGCTACCTTGTTAAGCTCAAAGTTAATGCAAGTTTGTATATTTTCCAGCTCATGTGGAGAAAATGAATATACTAGTTTAAGATCATCTGCATATAGAAGGGGCTTACATACACAAAAATTTTCACAAATGTCATTGATAAACACTAAAAAGAGCAAAGGGCCTAAGACACTACCTTGTATTACACCACTTCTAACAGGGACAGCGTTAGACAATGAAGAGTTAATTTTAACTATTTGATGTCGATTGCTGAGAAATGAATCAATCCAATCTAGCAAAGGATTTTGAACCCCATAAGATGCAAGTTTGCCTATAAGAAGTTGGTGGTTAACCATGTCAAAGGCCTTAGAAATGTCCAGATATAGCACTAAGACTAGACATTCTTGGCTACGTAGAGAGTAGACTAAATTAAAGAAGTCGAAATGACATGTCATGCAAGATCGATTTTTGAGAAATCCATGTTGAGTATCATTGATAAAGTTTCCAGCGAGTAAATAGTTGGAAAGTTCATCACTTACAATTTTTTCCATAATCCTAGAGATCACTGGAGTAATATTTATTGGCCGATAATTGTTCATGTCAGTCTTATCTCCAGATTTATAACGTGGTATGATGTACGCGGTTTTCCAACAGTAAGGGTAAGAACCAGTTTCCATAGAGAGAGTAAACAGATTTAGAAGAAGAAGTGGAATATCTGGGCCACCGTATTTGTAGAGAAAGGATGGAATCCCGTCTGCTCCATGACCGCGCGAAAGCTTAAGGGCATTTATAGCCATATTAATTTTCTTACATGTGAAGGAGATAGATTTTATGTAGTTGCTGGTCACGCACGTAACTCTTGAAGCAGAGCCACTTGTGGTTCCCACATCATTCGCAAAAAGTAGCACTGAAAAGGTCTGACTAAGTTTTAGAGTCGTATATAAAAGTGTTATTATGCTGGATGCATGGTATATCAATATTTTGAGTTACTTTAGCGCGTTTATTGAGAAGTAGAGTTAAGTTTTGTATTTTTGAGTTACTATTAAGTGCTAGTATCTCCTCAATAATGGCTTTTAACCTATGTGTCTCTTTAATTTGATTAAAAATTATTGTTATTCGCGCAGCTGCCGTGAAGTCGTTTGACTTGAAATAACGATTCTGTAGGCGTCTTAGTTTATTACGTTATTTAGCTGGTATATATAATTCGTAAGGTTTAATAAACCTGTACGTTTTGAGAGGTACACAAGAATCTAAACAAGAGTTAACGATCAAATAGAATTCGTCGATAGTGTCTATGAGATTAGTACATGAAAAAAAGTTATCCCAGTCTGAAAGTTTAATCAGTGAATGCAGGAGGTCCCAGTCGGCATGCTTAAAGTCTCTATATTGACAGGTTTTTGAATGGGTCGGTTAGAAGAGGGATATATAGGGAGAGCGCATACTACTGTTTTATGGTCACTGCTTTCAAATTCATCGTATACTTTTACAGACAGTGGGATAATATCTCTACTAAATATTAGATCGAGTATACTATCACCTCTAGTTGGGGTACGAACCCACTGTGACCAACAGTGCATGTTAATGGTTGTCGAGAACTCCTCATTACATGACTGACAGCTACTGGTACTCCAGTTAATCCCAGGATAATTGAAATCACCAGTGATAACCTTAGCATTAAAGTTTAGAGCAGATGCATGTATGAACGCATTGATAATAAGATTATTCCCATTATTCGAGCTCTCAGGAGCTCTGTATATACATCCAAGGAGTAGACTATGATTCAGGGTGTTGACAGATATCCAGACTGATTCTGGTAAACTATTCAGGACATTATCTTCAACTGTATTAGTGGTTAGGGTATCCAAAGCATATATAATACAACCACCTCCTCGCTATAGTTTCTCTGTCACAGCGATAGAGTCTATAGTTTTGCATATTTAATTCTGAATCAGATACTGCATGATAGCACCATGTTTCAGTGATAAGTATGAAAGAAGGCTGGGATAGAAAGGATAATGTTCTCAAGGCTGAACTTTTGTTCAGAAGTAAACGTGCATTGATAAGTAATAGATTTAGAAAGGGCGTATGGAGTGTAAAAAAACCGAGAGCTTCCCTATTAATGTCGTGTATTTTGTATCTGCATAGACTGTAGTTTATTATGTTTGACTCATCACATGGGCGATCGCTTGAGCAAATTGTAGTGCTAGTGGGACCAGGGATTTCTGAAGGCCAAAAAAATCATTATTTTGATGAAGCGGATTAATTAGTTTAACTTGACTATGCGGACAGTTAAGACAAGGTTGGGTTGATGGTGAGTAGCCCAGTAATCCATCTTGCCCAATCGGAAAGTGTTGAGAAAAGTTACGTGTTACTGGTATATTATTCAAAACGCTTGATGTTGGGTAACCTAGTAATCCATCTTGCCTAATGGGAAAGTGTTGAGAGAGGTTGCGTCTCACAGGTTTATCATTTAAAGCGTTTGAGGGTACTCGTGAGGCTCGTTGGTTTACTGTGGTCTGTCCAGTATTAGGCCTACTTACATAATGATTGAAGTGGCCGTCTTGTGAGACATTTGAACCAGGTCTGCCCTTATATCCTCCCCTACGATGCGTTGGGTAAAGCATGGTGTCGGGAAGTATAGTCTTATTTGTATTGAGTAGGGCCATCGTAATACTTTTATTATTGGGTCTAGAACCAGAAGGTTCTGTACAATCATTCTTCTTACGTGGCATGGACTTTTTAATCTTGACAGTGTTTTTAAGAACTGTCGCATTAGGACTACGTATTTGCTTATGGATTAGTGTAATCAGTAGATGTACATTGCTTATCAGATGTCACTACAGGCATAATAGGTAAGTTAGCACTCTTCGTTGGCAGATCAGAGTACTGGAGAACATGAGATAGGGTATCAGTATCAGTGGATCCAGCAGCTGATGCGTCGTGATTTTTTATGATCTCAACATCTATATTTTCGTTCACGGTACGCTTTTGCGTAAGTCTTTGATTGGTGGTCTTATCTGAGACTATGCGAGCGTTTCTAAACTTCGCTCAGATTCCTTCAACTGTCCAGCTAATATATGAGAATCAAACCTGAACAAGACGGGGTACGAGTATTTCTGGTGCTTCTTAGTAAGTCGGATGCATTGGCATGGACTGTCTTGAAGGTTAGATGCTTTTAATATCGAATTCCTTACAGTTTTAATGGGGACTTTGTCAGGTATATTATAGACAATCACGTTATTACGAGAGACTATTAGCTTGGTAACTTCACTAGCGATAAAATCGATAACACATTCTGCTTTTATAATGTCAACAAGTTCCGCAGGAACGATGTCTTTTGACAAAAGCAGTTTTAGGGTGATAGTGTCTTTAGTTCTTGCTTAAGATCTTCATGCTTTGATAAAGAGCTAGAAAGTGACTCGACTTTAGAACGCATGTCGCTTAGTTGCTTAAACAGAGTGTTTAATTCACTCTTCATATCATCGATCCTTTTTTATCTTGAGGTGGAACTCATTACTAAATTAGAAACAGAGTCATCCAGCAGCTCGTGTGGTGTAAGACCAGTCCCAACATTATCAGACACAAAAGGAGTAGCGGAGTGTGGTGGACCACCCAAATATATTATTTCAAAATATTAACAAGGTTATCGGATATCAATGAGTTTATATTGAAATATATCAGTTAAATGCGATAAATACAATAAAAATATAAGAACGTTACTTAATGCAGCTACTTGTGCGTGTTCGATTTGATCTGGTGGTCTTTTGCCACAATTTTGGTTCGTTTAATATTCCATTTATCATGATAATCCGAAGGTCAGTATGTGTATGTGGCAGCAGTCTATAAAGTAGATAACATACGTATTAATTATTATGAATAATATCCACTAAGCAGATGAGAATAGCAATGGTATGTATAAAGTGTATTTGATAATGTATAGCGGCGAGGGCCGTGCTAGTGTACAATGAACGGAAAGTGAAAGCAGCGTGTGTGTGTGTATAGAGAGCGCCTGTAATCATCAGGGTCACACACATAAACAAAAAGTACAACAATCTCATAGTGAATGTACAAGCTGTGAAATTTAACAAAATAAATACAGATAGTATCAAAAACTGTTTACAAAATAAGTTTGTCATGCCATCTCCATATAGCTCCCCCCAGAGTGTCCGGAGGTAACACTGGTTATATTAAAAAAAAATATGTGAGCGTACAGTGTGTGCATTTATTTGTAATAATTAGAAAAGCAATGCAGGAAAGTGGAGAATGGTATGGCATGTACATTAATATGATACGACGCGTTAATGTAAAAAAAAATTGGAAATACAGTCACACCATGTTTTGGTTGGTCGATAAAAAAAAATAACAACGTGCAAAACTATTAATAAACCCACACAAAAGTTGAATTGTTTATTTATTTTTTGTTTTTTTGGAAAAAAAAATTAACTCGTTAATAATAGTGTTGAAAAAAAATATAATGTGACCATACGAGTTATTACGAAAAAAAAATGTGGTTTAATATATGCACGTGTTAGAAGACCAAAAGGGTATATTAGTTTTTATTTAGGAGATTGAGAGTTTTTAACAATATAGTGTACATTAACAGCAAGTTGTTGAATTCCGTTTTCATTTTAATCAGTGAAATGTACATAGAGTTTAGGTTTATTCACGGCTCTGCCGGAACGTGTTAAGCAAGTGGGTTTAACGGTCGGTTCCTGCTCCTCTACTGCTTTCCTGTGACTTTGCATGAGGTTTTGTTTATCAGTGATATTGTCTTCTTTGTCGAGTTGAGTTTCGTAGAAAGCTGGTTTAATTCTATTGGTAGCGATAGTCTCCTTCGTTCCACCTTTGTTGATTGTGAAATGTTTATTAGTTCGTTTAATTACTTGATATGGTCCATCGTAAGGTTGTTTCAGTGGCTTTTTAACCGCGTCGACGCGAACGAAAACATATTTGCACGTCATCAGATTCTTGTCAAGATATATGCGGTTATTATGCTCCCGTGGCGGTATGGCTTTTAGGCTCTGCATGGTTTGTAGCAGTCGACTAGCGAATCGACTTGGGTCACTTGGTGCCGATGTGTCCGTGCCAACCAATTGGACTGGCAACGTAAGTGTTGTGCCGTAAAACAGTTCAGCAGAAGTACATCCGATATCCTCCTTGATAGTTGAGCGAATTCCCAGGAGTACGAGCGGTAATGCATCGCTCCATTTCGTCGTGTCAGCTTGTGCCATCAGTGAGCTTTTTAATTGGCGGTGAAACCTTTCGACCAAACCATTAGCTACTGGATGATAAGTTGTGGTTTTTATGTGGTTTTCTCCCAGTAGTTTAGCGAATTCCTGGAATAGAACGGATTGGAACTGGGGACCACGGTCTGTAGTAATAATTGAGGGAACTCCGTAATTAGATATCCACCGATCAAGAAAAACTGCTGCTACCGTTTCTGCCGAGGTATCTGCAATGGGACATGCTATCGACCATCGGGTAAATCTGTCAACCGCGGTGAGGATATGAGTAAAGGAGTTTGATGGTGGTAATGGACCAACGATGTCTAAATGAACATGTTGAAAACGTTTGTCAGGAAGCGGAAATTTACCAACAACACTTAAAGTGTGTCTTTGTACCTTACTACGTTGGCACTGTAAGCAGTTTCTGGTCCAACGTTTTATATCCGAATTAATTTTAGGCCAAACGAAACGTTCCGTTATCATTTTAGTGGTGGCTCTTATTCCTGGATGCGAAAGTTCGTGTAACTGTCGGAATACTTGTCGTCGACAGGCTTCAGGTACAAAGGGGCGCTGATTTCCAGTTGATACGTCGCAGATTATCGATGCGTTGGAGAAAGGGATAGGTACCGGTCTAAGGATCAAGTTAGACTTTACTTTGCAGGCTTCTAGTTCTGCATCGTCTATTTGGAGTTTAGCAAGCGTTTCGAGGTTAATATCTGGTTTACGTATCAGAGTGTTGATATCCCTGCGTGATAATGCATCGGCGACGACGTTGCTATGTCCTTTAATATACTGGATGTCTGTGGTAAATTGAGAAATATAGTCAAGTTGCCTGGCTTCCCGAGGTGAATGGCGATCATATGATACATTAAAGGAGTAAATTAAAGGCTTGTGATCAGTCATTATAGTAAACGGACGTCCTTGTAATAAAAAACTGAAGTGTTTTACTGCAAGATAGATAGCAAAAAGCTCACGTCCAAAAGTGCTGTAACGTTCTTGTGCCGGTGATAATCGTTTAGAGAAGAACGCTATTGGCGTGATGACGTCGTTTACCCGTTGTTGTAGCACTGCCCCGACAGCTTTCTGCGATGCATCTGTGCATAGAATTAGATTTGTCGTGGGGTCAGTGTTGAGGTGCTGTAACATAGTGGCGTTGGATATAAGAGATTTAGCTTTCTCAAATGCAGTTTTAGCATCGGTCGATAAGTTGAATATGTCGTTTTTAGTTTTTCTCGTCACTTGGTTGTCGGCTTTTAACATGTCAGTCAGAGGTTGTAAGGTTTCAGCGCAATGTGATAGGAATCGTCGGTAGAAATTACACATTCCAAGGAAACGGCGTAATGCCTTTAGTGAGGTAGGTTCAGGGTAGTTGATGATGGCGTCAACTTTCTCCTGTAGTGGTCTTATGCCTCGTGAGTCTATGTAATGTCCCAGAAACTCCAAGGCAGGAGCGCCGAAGATGCACTTGGAAGGATTAATGACGACTCCATACTGTTGAAAGCGATCGAAGAGGGTTTGTAGGTGCTGAACGTGTTCTTCGATCGACGCGCTAGCTATAAGAACATCATCGATGTAGACAAAAACAAAGTCGAGGCCTCTGGTTACCACATCCATAAACCGTTGGAACGTTTGGGCTGCGTTTTTTAACCCAAATGGCATTCTCAAAAATTCAAACAAGCCAAAAGGTGTGATAATGGCTGTTTTTTCAATATCTTCAGGTGTCACCGGGATTTGGTGATATGCCCTGACTAGGTCAAGTTTTGAAAAAAAATGTTTTTTATATAAGTTAAGCGAAAAATCATGAAGGTGAGGAATAGGGTATCTGTCAGGTGTCGTTTGGTTATTTAAACGTCGATAATCGCCACATGGGCGCCAGTCCTGATCTTTATTTGGTACCATGTGTAGTTGCGAAGCCCATGGGCTGTTTGATTGACGGATGATACCCAGTTGCATCATGTGTTCAAACTCTCTTTTGGCAATCTGAAGCTTAAGTGGGGGCAGTCGCCTTGGTTTGGCGCAGACGGGAGGACCAGTAGTAGTAATGTGATGAAGTATGTGATGTAAACTGCCTTCCTTTCGATAGTCAACCTTGGTGATGCTATCATATTTAGTTAAGAGGTCGGCGAAAGGTTGATTATTAGGCTTAATTAAACGTACTCCATGAATCTCGTAAATGTCAGCAGTAATGCCGTTTACGTGTAGACGTGTCTGATTGTCGATTAGTCATTTGGCGCGCACGTCTACTAGCAGATTATAGGCAGTAAGGAAATCTGCTCCCAGGATTGGCTGTTTGACCCGTGCTACTACAAAGACCCACGTGAAACGTCGTCTGAGACCGAGGTCGATTATTAGTGACTGTTCCCCGTAAGTCTGAATGATTGTTTCATTCGCTGCTTGGAGTGTATTCTTGCTGGGGGTGATATGTTGCCGTCGGGAGAGGTATAGAGGTATAATGCTTATTTCGGCTCCTGTATCGACTAAGAAGTCTGAGCCCGAAATTCTGTCCCTGATGTGAAACAGACGGCTAGTAGCATGGCCAGAAGCAGTCGCCGCCATTACTGTCTGGCAGGCCAGTTTCCCTGTAATTCGTAACTGCTTGTAGGGAAAGTGCACGGCTTGGTACAACGTCGTGCTTTCTCAACATACTTCTGATGGTACCAACAAACGCCAGTTGGTCTTTTTGGAGATCTAGAGCGATGTCGCGATCCTGACCTTTTTCTAGGAATTATCGAAGTTGGTTTCGTGGTTATCATAGCTATCGAAGCACGTAGTGATTCAATCTGATTTGTGAGTTGTGCTATTTGCTGTTGTTGGAGGCTAATAACATTACACATATTATCTATACCAGTAGTTTGTACAGAATTAACAACTTGGTTATCTGGGTGGATTTCAGTTAATTTATCAGCCATGTCGGCTAACTCAGTCAGGTTGGCTGAATTAATAGTTACCATAAGAATCTGTCTGACATTGTGAGGTAGCCGTTGAAGCCAAAGTTGTTTGAGTATATTCTCGTCTAATTTATAAGGACCAGACAACTCTTTCATGTATCGTAGTAATTGGGATGGCTTTTTATCTCCCAACTCACAGGAGGTTAATAACTGTTGTAGCCTTGTTTCGTCTGATGCGGAAGTTCTCTGAATCAATGCGGCTTTAAGTTTATCATATGGGTCGTTTTCAGGCACTTGAGCAATAAGATCTCCCACTTGTGCAGCTATGTCTAATGGGAGTGAGCTTACAACATATGCGTATTTCGTAGTTTGTGCGCGTATGTTTTTGGCTGTAAATAAAGCTTCAATCTGACAAAACCACATCCTAGGGTTGCTAATGCCAAACGCAGGAAGATTAAAATCTGAGATGGCATTAATGGAAGTTAGGGTTTTATCTTCAGACTGTGATGTGGAGAAAGGATTAGCTGGGAGAGAGTCCATTGTAAGTGATTTAGTACAAATAAAGCCGTATGAGATATAAACAAAATGGGTAAGCCGAAAATAATAATAAAAATTATAATAGCATAACAAATAGCATAAACACACGCTCACTAATTAACTCTGAGAAACGTTGGGGTCACCATTTAATTGTGGTGGACCACCCAAATATATTATTTCAAAATATTAACAAGGTTATCGGATATCAATGAGTTTATATTGAAATATATCAGTTAAATGCGATAAATACAATAAAAATATAAGAACGTTACTTAATGCAGCTACTTGTGCGTGTTCGATTTGATCTGGTGGTCTTTTGCCACAATTTTGGTTCGTTTAATATTCCATTTATCATGATAATCCGAAGGTCAGTATGTGTATGTGGCAGCAGTCTATAAAGTAGATAACATACGTATTAATTATTATGAATAATATCCACTAAGCAGATGAGAATAGCAATGGTATGTATAAAGTGTATTTGATAATGTATAGCGGCGAGGGCCGTGCTAGTGTACAATGAACGGAAAGTGAAAGCAGCGTGTGTGTGTGTATAGAGAGCGCCTGTAATCATCAGGGTCACACACATAAACAAAAAGTACAACAATCTCATAGTGAATGTACAAGCTGTGAAATTTAACAAAATAAATACAGATAGTATCAAAAACTGTTTACAAAATAAGTTTGTCATGCCATCTCCACAGGAGCAAGAAGAATAGGTAATAACAGAATTGTTAATATCTGAAGAGTTAGGGCATTTCCGTGCTCGTTTTTTTGACAGTCGACCCATATGAATTCTAAATCGATGTATGAGTTATAAACTAGGACTCAACGATATACAATCAATATATATTAGATAGTGTTATCGTAACGCAAACTCCAAACGTACCGCAGAGAAGAAGTAGTTAGTCGTGTGTATCAAAAAATGGAGAAACTCGCAACTTACGTACGTAGTTTGAGTACAGGATGCAATTGAGCTGGCAAAAGCCCTTGGGTTATTCTTCAGAAATGTTGGGTTTAGACTTAGCAAGTACTTAAGTAACTGTTCACAAGTTCTCGAATCAATTTATTCCGAAGAAAGAGAGATGACGTAAGAGATTGACTTTGAAAAGCTTCCTACAAAACGCACATTTAGATTGTTCTGGAATATATGGTTGATTCGTTTGAATTTAAGGTTTGCACACAGAAACGTCCCCTCACTGAGCGATGTGTATTATCGAGTGTAGCCTCATTTTCCGATCCCCTGGGACTGTTAGCACCGTTCATCCTTCCCATGAAGCAGTTACTTCAACGTTTGAGTAAATTAGGACTAGGCTGGGACGAAGAGATTACGAAGAAAGAAAGCAAACGCTGGTTAGAAACTTCAAGTGAGTTTCAGAGGGTTGAGAGCGTTAGTTTTACACTTTGTTTATTATTTTCACAATCAGACCACTCGCTCCCGGTTTCATTTATGTCTCGGAAATTGGATACGGTGCAATAGCATACGTCCGTTTTTGCATCCCTGGTACTAAAATATGTTTTTGTCTTATCACAGAAAAAGCAAGAGTAGCTCCCTTGGAGACTCAGATTATACCACGTTTGCAACTTGCGACAGCAATGTTAGCAGCTCGCATGAGGTCACATCTGCAATCGGAGTTAGATATTAAGTTTGCAGAGGTTAATTTTTGGACAGATTCTGTGATTGTCCTTCATCATATCAGAAATGAGAAAAGGCAATTACAAACATTCATAGGAAACCGCATCTCGACTATTCACAGTTTTACTAAGGTGGGAGATTCGCAACATTCAAGGAAAACGTAGCAGTTGTTGCATGCAGAGAGTTTACGTTTGACATCGATAATGTTAAGGTATGGTTAAACCACAATACTAATCCAAGATCTTTTATTGAGATTGTTACTAACAGAGAAGCAGTTTTGCTTTGATATGTTTTTAATAACATTCCAATAAAAATTGTTGAAACTTAGGATGTTTGATAAATTTGCTTATTTTTGGTGTGTATTCTTCTGAAGTAATGATCCTGATTGCTCTTCTGACGAGCTTCTAAGCCAGAGAAAATTTCACACTGAATGAATGTGGCGACTCAAAGGCAATATACTGATTTGAATTTATCGACTTTCAGTGTGTGCCTATATTTTGACTACCACAGGAATTTCCTTCATATAAACAGTCTACAAAAAGTATGTTCATATGTTCATGTTCCTTTTAAAAGTGAATATGGTGTTTTCTGACAGTGTGTATTTGGGTTTGGAGAAATCTCTAAGAACAATCTTTCTCATGATGACAAATGTGTGAACTACATACTTGAGCCAGATTACTGGTTTGATGTTGATTACTAATTGTGGTTGTTTAACATAAGTCAGTTTGTGATGGTAGGTCTGTTCAGAGAGCGTATATTTTGAACGGTTTATCAGATCATGTTGTTTACACAGACTATCATATTTGAATTATCGTTGTGTAGATCTATTTTTATTCAGCCTGTCGGTTTCACATAACGGGAAGATTGTAAAGTACGGACTTGCCAGTAGCGTACAAATTACTCATATTCCAAAACATTTCATACTTGAAATAACATTTCATTACTTTCTTTCAATATTTCAGCAATCTGTAAATGTTTATACCGATTTTATACAAAAGAAACTTTATTTGGCAGCCAGTTGTACTGTCATTAAACATCAGCTTATCCAGAGTGGCGATGTCAATAACTCATTCTATGGAGGATCCCAGCAAAAGAGCTTACACAAGATATGACATACGCACAGGTACTATTGATATACCAAAAAGAATTAACACTTCAAAACAAAGTATCTGTTATTGAGTAAAACAAGAAGATATGACATAACACTCACAACAATTTGGTGTATTGAATAACAATATGATAACAGCTGTTATGAAATGAATATCACTTGTGAGCTACTCTCTGAGATAACAAACACAAATGAAATCACCTGATTAACAGAGGTGTCTCTGAACCTGATTGCATCAACGACGTATAGAAAAAGATAAGAATCGATAGTATTACTCAGTGATGATTCGGGTCAAAACTCTAATCACAGGTCGTGGTCAATAAAGTAGAAGTACATATGGTGGAGATATTGTTTATCCTTATTTATAGCGATAGTTTGTATGCGCAACCAAACAATTATATCCGTTTCTTTTACCATCGATACAGAGAAACAATAGATTACATACAAAGTGTTACGAATACAGAAAATCTATTCAGTCTTTATTTTGTCGTTTTCAGAAGTCTTATATGTATTGATTCACGTATGTGATTTTGTGCAGATTACGTAAAATTTATACTATATCGTCAAATGTATGACTTAAAATTTACCAATAAAAACGTTCAAGTAACTGAAAACGGCATCTTTAGTTATAGAGCTCAAAAAGACCTTACCATATGAGCGAATTAAATTATCTATCAAGGGATTCTCATTCACAATGATGTGGATCCAGTGCTGGATCGAAAGAATCTCTGAATCCATGTCTCAAGCTAGATAGCACTAATTTACAAAGCGTATCTTCAGTCTTCGATCTCACGATGAGCGTCGATTTCCTCAAAATCACAGCTAAGCCTGCTTCATTTAAAGTGGAACGAAAATTCACCTTAGTCTGTCACTTGCCTCTAGTCATCAACTTAAGCTTATTCGTGACGAAAATCATTTCTAACAACTGGGATACGTGATTCAGTAGCAGCTCCATAGGATGAAGTTGATTAATTCTGGGGACTCAACTAACATAATACTGTTTAGTGTTCATTGTTCAACTACTGTATATTTTCAATAGAAATCGTATCATATACATAAGTTCTGTCTAGATAATCTTATTAACTTTCTAAACTACTAATTTTGGAACATTTTTGCCGTTGTATTTTAAATAATAATTTGAAACGTTTCGCCCTTTTTCGGGGTCGTCAGTTTAATGCATCTGAAGCCCAGGACAAGTATTCATACTGAAACTAGAATGCAGTATTAGATAATCATTCATCAAAATAAAACACATATATCGGATTGTATAGATAGCTGAAAACAGACGATATAATTAGCACGTAATAACAGTTAACATTTGGACGTGCACTTAAAGAGCTCAATCACCGGCCGATCTTCTTTCTTTTTTTGAAGATTAAGACTGCAGAGTTTTTCTCCCTGTTGCTAATTGTTAGAACTTGTGGCCTTGTGCCCTATTAATATATAACGTGAAGATACAGCCATTTTCAGAGCAGTGACTTATCGGCCGGATCAAATACATACGAATCCGTACGAGCAGTCTAGACTTCTTCTTCCTGCCTAGCGTTGTCTATTAAGTCCATAGCACCAATCTTACGCGACAAATGATCTCTCAAATATCAGTAGAAAGTCCCATCTGATGTTTCAATAAATGAAAGGTAATATTGGACACTGCAAAAGACTGTAAGGCATAAAGTCTTTTATTTACGCTTCCACGTTTCGACTGAACATCAGACGGACGAGTATCTGTACAATTTCAAATCGCATCCTCTACAATGATTGATTACGGGTTAAGCTCGATCAATCAATAGCTTACCCTCTTTATGACATTACAAATGCGGTGTTTGCGAAACATAATGTGGTGGCAGTTTGGATAGATTTGGTTGATAACAATATCTACAGCAGGTGAGTTGTCGGTAACAATAGAATAGATAAAGACCGGACGTTGAGTGTTCATTAAAGTCCTTCATAAACAAAATAATAATACAAATGAAGTTACCTCCTCCATCTAATTGACTGCGAAAATCCGCTAGGTGATCTACAGCCGCTTCTTCAATATACAAATTTTTTATACGCTTCTGATCTCTGCGAAAATCAGAATCTCGCACCGCATAATGGCGGTACGTAGCTCTTCCATAAGTTCTGATGGCGTTGTTTATAAGTCTACAAATATTCAATAGTTTCTGATTCATTCTTAATCCATCATAGGTTACTCAGCTTATTGTTGAGGGTTTGCATTCGATTATTTAAACATTTTACCTGAATCCACATGTTACTGCCCCTCCATCTCTGCGTGCAGTATGCCAACGGTAAGACTGGTTGACATACAAGACACTATACCCATGTGCATCGAAACGTCAGCACAGTCTACCAGACAATACGTTCTACAAAGACTTAAATCTAAAATTTCAAAAACTGAAGAGTCCAGTAGTTCATCTCATACACATAAAAATACTGATAGATATATTACTGACATCTGTCAACTACAAAACTCCCTAGCCGAAATAAACGGCAGACTTCAGCAACTAGCACCCCTCACGCACATATGTGGCGTTGAAATCTCGAGCAACTCACTAAAGCTGAGTGTATTTTGGAGTTTGTGGCTGAAGAAGTGTCGAAAAGAGTGATGTCCTCCTTCAATGCAGTTGCGTATAACCTCCCCGACCGCATACACTCATCTAAGTTGAGGGATATTTGCCTTAGAGCATGCGGTATGCTGAACGTTAACTGAAAAGTCAAACGCCTTAGAAAAAAGTCAGACAGATCTACTTGCCCCCTCCTGTTTATGTTTGGCTGTTGTAATGATGCTAAACAGTTTATTGATTCGAGCAAAAATATTAGCTCACTCATTCCATACAAAAGTATAAAAGTTACTCCAGACCTTACTGTCTATAAAATATGTGTACGACTTTCCCTGGATTACTGCTCTTTTATCTTCTCTAATATGAATACCACCGACAAGATAAGAGTAGAAGACGTTCAAAAACGCTTCACACGCCAACTGCTAGGAAGTAGCTCTAATGCCGACTACACAGATAGATGTAAGCACCTCTCTTTAGAACCTTTATGGCACCGTAGGCTAAAGAATAATTTAATATTTCTCTACAAAGCGATATATGGACTCTCATTTCTAACCTCCTGCCCAACTATGATTCACGACCCAGCCTATAGACTAAGAAACAACGCATATACACTACGCACCGTAAAATACCTAAAACAAGTGCGTTGTAAGTTTTTTACAGTGCGGTATGGTTTATTGTGGAACAGGTTGCCATTGCCTATCCGCAACTGTGAAACATTTTCCAGATTCAAAAGGCTAATAACCCTGTTTCTAGACTCTAAAGAGCTTCAATCTTTCCTTGAACTCCCGCCTGTAGCGTGGTGTCGAGTTGAGCTGAACTATGAACACCGCTACCAGACTACTTGCCAATAGACCAATAAGATCCCCGTAGGCCAATATCAGAAGACAGATGATGGCTGTAGTCGAGATGTATTTGTTGGCGATCTCGTGGTATCGAAAGAATACCGAGATCGTGCCAAAGGAGTACAAGCGTGGTTACTGAGCGTAACCGAATTCGTAAAAGTTCAAAGTCAACGGGAGAGTAAGTATAATGGCTGTCATTAGCACAGTTAAACAAACGAGCACAGTAAAACAGTCACTGGTACAATTGGTTATAATAATAATTGTTTTCATCGAACCAATCGCGTTCTGTTGACAAAAGTAGGTCACTACAGGAGCCCCCCGCTAGAAAGGGTTTACACTTTCGATAGTTAGCGGTTTGATTCGTGGGACTGATCGGCAGAATTGCGGTTGTAGGACGGAGGAAATTGGCGGAACAGGAAGTGATCATTGATCCTCGAGTTGCCAACGAAGGTCTTTTGCGCAGAACGGTATCAGGAGAAGTGTGCTGTATTTGTTGGTCGAGTTAGCATACCACACCAGAGTGGTTTGTATCCAGAATCTGATGATTGCGTTCGTAGGGATGTGGACAAGAAAACGCTGCAGACGTAGCACGAAACCACGTTGAGCCAAGAAACCGGACGCGACCATAAGAACCAAGCGTATGCCAGGCGAATTCGAGACCAGATAATCGACTGAGTGCGTTGACTAGAGCGCGGGTGGCCAATCCAGCTTTCGCCAAAGTTGACTGAAGTCGACGTTATCAAATGGACGATGGTCGGAGGCGTGAGCTCAGGATACAGAAAAAAATCAAAAAAAGAAAAGTGTAGCATGCGTGTAGTATAGGAATAATCCTACACCGTATGTTATTGACTGTGCGTTTAGTCGCGAAAGCGTACGGGTAATCGTACTCGGCGACCGGAACGTGAGACGGTAGTCTCGTTCGTACTTCGTGAGCCTGCGATCTCATCCGAGGTCAAGGGCGGCGTGGTCTGCCGATCTGGACGTGAGACGGAAGTCTCGTCCGTAGATGGTGCAGATGACGCGTGCTGTTGACCGGGACGTGAGAACGAGGTCTCTGATGTATCTAGCGTGGGATCCGAGGTAGACGTAGAGATCCCGCCAGAAGGTTTGATAGGTCTAGCATTGAGTCTCAAGTTATCGGGTAGGGCACTGTCATCGACGTGTGCTGGTTTGAGACGATCAATGCTGACGATCTCGACGCGGCCGTGTCGATCAACCTTGAAGGTCTTTTCGTGACGAGAGATCACGTGAAAAGGGCCTTCGTAAGGCTGTTGCAATGGTTTGAGTACCGAATCTACTCGTATGAAAACATGTGAACAGGTAGATAACTCTCGAGGGAGAGCGACCTGTCGATGTTGTATTCGAGTTGACACCGGAGACAGCGTTCGCATAAATGCAGACAGTCGATGGACGTAGTCTGATTTACCGAAATCATTACTGCTCCGTGGTGTGAAGAATTCCCCAAGCAGACGCAATGTGGTGCCGTATACAAGTTCAGCGGCGGAACATTGGATATCTGCCTTCAAACTCGTTCTGATGTCTAAGAGAACGAGCGGTAAGGTTTCGTACCAATTGTCGTTTTCGTGTGCTCGGAGAGCACTTTTAAGTTGGCGATGAAACCTTTCGACTAAACCATTCGATGCTGGATGGTAGGCGGTAGTGCGTATGCGTTCCGTACCAAGCAGCCTGGTCAGTGAGGAGAATAATGCGGACTTAAATTGTTGTCCTCGGTCAGTCGTGACAGTCGAGGGACAACCGTACAATGCTATCCATCGTTCTACGAAGCGGTGAGCAACTGTCTCCGCCGTGATAGACGTGATGGGAATAGCTTCGGGCCATCTTGTAAAACGGTCAATGCACGTGAGTATGTGATCATACCCATGCGATGGTGGCAATGGTACTACAATGTCTATATGAACGTGATCGAAGCGAGCATCAGGCGTAGCGAACGTGCCAATGGGGGCAGCTACGTGCCTGTGCACATTTGATCGTTGACACTGTAAGCATTGCTTTACCCACATACGAACATCTTTATTCATGGACGGCCAGACGTATCGTGCAGCGATGAGGCGTAATGTGGCTGCGATACCTGGATGAGACAATCCATGAAGGGCATCGAAGACGAGACGGCGATAGGTAGAGGGTACGATGGGTCGAGGAAGACCGGTAGACGTATCACATAGGATAGTACCTGAGCTAGTAGCTAGGGGTACTTCCTGACACTGAAGGGACGAAGATTGTGGTGCTTCTGTACAGACAGGATCGTTTGCTTGCGCGGCCGCCATAGCAGGAAGATCGAGCACCGGTGAAGTAACTGCATTCGTCTGGATACGTGAAAGAGCATCGGCAACGTAGTTCGACTCGCCTTTAATGTGACGAAGGTCTGTCGTGAACTGGGAGATATAGTCCAAATGTCTGCACTCTCGTGGTGAGTAGCGGTCAGACTTGGTATGCAGGGCATACGTTAAGGGCTTATGGTCGGTGAATAAAATGAATTGACATCCTTCTACTGCGTGCCGGAAATGTTTGATGGCGCAGTAGGCTGCGAGCAGCTCGCGACCAAAAGCGCTATATCTCGTCTCCGTGGGAGTAAGGCGTCGTGAGAAACATTCGAGTGGTTGCCAACTACCGGAGATATTCTGTTGCATAACGGCTCCTATAGCGAAATCTGATGCATCAACCGCTATACTAAGCGTGGCTGATGGGTCAGGATGAGCGAGAAGTGTAACTTCAGCGAGAGCCGTTTTGATCTCTGAGAATGCAGTACGTGCGGTATCGTTCAATTCTAATTTGCGTGGATTACCGCGTAGTAAATCGGTTAATGGTCGTAAACGTTCTGCCGCGTGAGGGATAAAACGTCGGTAGAAGTTAACCAAACCGAGAAAAGCCTTCAGTTCCTTGATTGAGGACGGCACGTTGTACTCCTTGATTGCTCGAATTTTGTCCTCGCAAGGCAGAATACCCTCTTGTTTGATGATGTGACCCAGAAATATTATTTCTGATTTACCCAATTCACATTTGTCTGGGTTGACTACTATTCCATTATCCGAAAGACGTTGGAATAATAGCGTAAGGTGTTGATAATGTTCATCTACGTTTGATGATGCGGTCAGCAGGTCATCAATACAGACGTGAACAAAATCCAAGTCTCGTACTATGCTATCGATAAACCTTTGGAAAGTTTGAGCAGCATTCCGTAATCCAAATGGCATTCGTAGGAACTCAAACAGACCGAAAGGAGTCGTGATAGCAGTTTTCTCGATGTCTTCAAGAGCGACTGGGATCTGGTGATATGCTCGTACCAGATCGATTTTAGAAAAGATAGTCGTGCCCTTGAGCGATGCCGTGATGTCGTGTATGTGGGGGATGGGGTAGCTATCAAAGCGCGTAACTACGTTTAATGCTCGGTAGTCGCCGCATGGTCTCCAACTAACCCCATCCTTTTTGCGCACCATGTGTAAAGGAGAGGCCCAAGGACTGTGAGAAGGACGAATAATACCAGCAGATAGTAAATTGTCGAACTCACGTTTAGCGAAAGCTGATTTGTCCGGTGCCAGTCGGCGTGATCTTGCCGTGACTGGTGGTCCGCGGGTGACTATGTGGTGTACCACACGATTGGTCACCGATGAAATCTCCTCGAGTGGTTTAGTTATTCTGGGGAATTTCTCGAGTAAGGCGTGGAATTTATCGTCACGCGAATAAAAAGTGCCGAGGATTCGGTACGCGTAAATCGGAGTCTATTATATTAATACTATTCTTATCGTTATCCGTCATGTCAAATATATTATATATTAAAAATTAATATGAAAATATATGACAGACGTGGATAGATAAAACAATAGACTCACCGAATTGCCTTCTTTGAAAGATTTGACCGAGGTTGAGGCGTGTTCCAATATTTGGATCACCAAATGTAGCGTGGTGTCGAGTTGAGCTGAACTATGAACACCGCTACCAGACTACTTGCCAATAGACCAATAAGATCCCCGTAGGCCAATATCAGAAGACAGATGATGGCTGTAGTCGAGAAGTATTTGTTGGCGATCTCGTGGTATCAAAAGAATACCGAGATCGTGCCAAAGGAGTACAAGCGTGGTTACTGAGCGTAACCGAATCCGTAAAAGTTCAAAGTCAACGGGAGAGTAAGTATAATGGCTGTCATTAGCACAGTTAAACAAACGAGCACAGTAAAACAGTCACTGGTACAATTGGTTATAATAATAATTGTTTTCATCGAACCAATCGCGTTCTGTTGACAAAAGTAGGTCACTACACGCCCACCAATGAAGCACTTCATTATGGACCGCCTAATTTCTAAACTGAACAAAAATATAACGAGCCCGACTATTACTAATATGAATACAACTAAATTACAGGAAATACGGTTTGCCGTTTCCTATTATTCATTGTGCATTAATCCAGGCCTAATGCTCCTAACCCTCACTTTCAGTTCCCAAATCCCTCCACTGGTTAAATATATATTTTTCTTCCTAAGTGTCATGTCTTTTTTTTCTATTGCTAGTAGACAGATAACTCAGCAATATTATGGATGCTCATCTAATAAGGCCGATCATACGAAGCTCAAAATTGATCAGAAAATCTTGTGAGTTGCTCTGTGTTTTATTTTTCTTACCCTAAAAATTCTACAATTTTATACTCTTTCATATCATTTGATTTGCTACTAGTCCTACTATCTTTAAACCACATATAATCTAACCTGTTTTTTCTATCTTTCACCATTAGTTCTATTCATAGCAGTGTGATATACTAAATGGACATCTAACCCATAATACAAACGCTTTAACTATCAGATTTGCTTGTAACATGGAACTAGTAGAGAGTGTATTCCAACCATGTGCTTTGATTAAAGCAGTATGCATACTTACCACAAACGTAAGAGAGCCTAACATCACAAAAGGAGTGAGGGTGGCATTACTGACCAGCAAACATGATGGCGGGGAGATAACTTCAATCCACCCATGTCTGTAGGGCAGAACATATTGTTAAATTACGGCTCCTTATGGTCTAGTGGAATGTCACGAACTAGTGGTATTGATGATGATTTATCATGCAAAATACCTCAATAAATCGTGTTTAGAATGTTAAATTGGTTTAACTTCCTACCCAGTAATCCTATTACAAGCAAGCTAGACAATCCCATAAAATAAAAATAAAAAAAAACGAAGCCTACTCAAGACCCTATAAAATCTGAAAAAGGCTCCAATAGCGTCGACCTGTAAATAACCTCAATATACATTGGCTAGCAATGCAATCAATGACTAAATAGTTATCTGGGTCTGATTCTTAGTGTTCGTTCACTTAACACATTCTATTTTTAAACTATACACTATCCTGCAATATCTTTTCTTCCGACCACTGCCTGCCTTATTTCCAATTGCTGAGTTCCATGGCCAAACAGGATGCAAATGCCAGAAATTTACGGTGAGTTTGAACTATAGATTTTCTGCAATCTTAGGTCTCGTTTAGACTGTTCGTCAGGCAATGCTACATATTTGGCTTAAATTAATTTTGAACTTACACAAATCCAGTTTTCAATGCTGGGTTAATCCAAGAATTTTGTCGACAGTATCTCGTGTATAGTCCGGATTCGAATTACTGTCCAATTCAAATCATCATTACTTGGAAGCGAAAACAACCCAGGCGAGTTTTACTTTATCCCTTTCCTGGTTCATTTATTATGATTGAAGTACTTCTTAACTTAGATCTTTTCTGTTAGACTGGTTTTGTATATTTCATACGAGCCACTCCCAGGACTAAGTAAAAATATTTAATACTTTTATACCACAACATTCTACTAAGAAAACGTTCTGTTTAAAGGCATTTCTTATTTTTAGTTCCCTTTGCACACATTTATAAATATCGCTGGGTTAACTACAGCGACGTCTTATGTAAAGTTTATATCTCATCATATTCTTAACTGAAAGTCCGTAAGTCATCTCGATTTAGAAAAATATTTTTCATTTTGGCCGTGTTTATTATTTTTAATTTGCCATATATCTCAACAACCTTCATGTTAATCTGGCCCGTAGTTGCATCGCATTATATCTCTATGCCTCTTAAATTTAAAAATCATCTGAATCGCCTTTAACATTTTCAATAAACCCGTCATAGACATTACTGCTATACGTATTTGGGTTTACGAATTGGTCTAGTGTATTAGTAGCCTAAAAAGACGAACATATAAGGGATAATAAAGTCACCAAATCTAGGTATTATCATACTGCACTAATTTAATAACTAAATTCTCATGTTGTTCGACAAACAAATATTTAAAATTAAATCTCCGAAGCTTATTATTAAAATTAACATTATGTACACGAATATATTTAAATTACAATTAGTAATATAAACAGGTAACTCGGATTCGTTCACGCTACGAATTTCTGATAATTTTGAATCACACAAAGCAACAGCATCTATTTTTCACTGGATTATCCTCAATCAACACTATAATTATTTTATCATAATGGTTTCAGAATATCGTCATAAAGCATTGTCATGACTTGACAATCAAGTAATATGATTGATAAAGTTGACGAAACTATTAACAAATCGGTCAGCAAATGGACCTATAATTATCATTAAGTAGTGTTGTTTTTCTTTTCATTCACTAAGGATGATTACAGTATGTTTATCAGTTGCTCATTCAGTAAATATCTCAAAACCTTGTCAGTCTAATTGGAGGTTTAGCAACACAATCATGCATGCAAATCATCAGTATAAGCAGTCGAGCAAATCTCCTACAAACTGAAAACATCAATGTCGAATTTACCCCGACACTGACTAAGGTTCAGGCCATTATCATAGACATGAGTTAGGAGTGTACTCCCCTTGGTTACAACTTATGTTATCCCTGGTAATCCCATGAGCCGAATACATCTTGCAGCACCACATCACCTCGAAACATGGCACATAGGCTTGGCTGATTTTAATAACTTATATTCACTATATCTCAATCAAATCGTATTCCGCCTCATGCTAAACTGCATACTTGCAAATAACTTGTATGTACCATCAGCCGTTAGGTATAGATATAAATAAATAGTCTATGGCAAGTCAGAACATGGAGTCTAGAGGATGTCTCTTACGAATACACTCATGTTTAACGAATCGCTCTTAGCTATCTGTCCGAAATTCACATGATTATAATAATAATAATAATGATAATAATAATAATAATTTTTATTCTGAAAAAAATGATAATTACAGAATTCACGCCAGTTTACAGGCATGATCAATTTGATATAAATAATATCATTATATGTACAGAACAAACATGTGATATGAATTTCAAGTTTACTAGTTCAGTAGTTGTTTAGGTATTACAGCGATCCAATGCATCAGCCGGGAACATGTAATATTTCTTAACTGGACAGCCTGTTGATTTATAAACAATGTAATTAAGGTCATTTCGTGTGCCAGATCAATTTAATGATAAATTTCTACAACTAGAGAAATTAAAACGAAAACAGAGAGCACGGAACAACAAAGCAGTAATTACCGAAATATGTCAATCAGATCTATCAAAATGCGTATGTCATGTGACACAGTGATATACTGTTGATGATATTCAAATTAGTTAAACTAGCTGGGGACGGTATTAACATAAAGTGACAGCAAGTTGGTGGTTTTATCCAGAGAATGCACTAATAAAAATGCCTAAACATTTAAAGTTCCTATAATAACACTTGTGGAGTGAGATACACTTGCAGGTGCTAGAGCATTCAATGCATTTTCAGAGGAGCAGTATGCATCGATGCAACGTACAAATAATGCGAGTGATTTTATCGTACGGATTTGTTCTGGTAGGTTATTCCAGAGTCTAGAAAATTTACAGGCAAAATAATTCATATAAAGTGATGATTTAGAATAGGTTTGTTTCACAAGTGCCAAGGAATTACGGGTTTCATAATGAGGAGTCTCTGCATATTGAAATGGGAAGTTGGCTTACCAGCCATCTCCACCGCGCATCTTTTTTGTTTCGCACAGTCTTCAACAGTATGTTGCCATCTAGAAAGACAATTAAACCGATGAATCAGTATCGTACGAACACTCGTAGCTTCCAGGTGGGTGTAAGGACACTTGTCAAAGCCTATCAAGGTAATAAAAGATGGGAAACAGGTGTCATAGAACGTCGAATCGGAAATGTACTGTTCCTAGTCCTAGCCTCAGTTTTTTACATCTAGAATTATAAGTTAAGGAACAATCAGCTCCAAGAATACGAAGTGTAAATCGTTTCTGTACCAAGGAATTACTGGTTTCATAATGAGGAGTCTCTGCATATTGAATTACATGATTGGATGTAAAGGATAATTTATTAAGTAGTTTGAAGAAAAAAATAAGATTTAGTTTGAGTCTCCTCTTCCATAAAGAGTGTAGCTCTAGTTATTTTTTACATCTAGAATTATAAGTTAAGGAACAATCAGCTCCAAGAATACGAAGTGTAAATCGTCTCTGTACTGATTCCAGCCTTAATTTATCCTTTATGCGCGCACTGCTAAGAATAAACGTGCAATATTCTAGAAGAGGTCGAACACAAACTTTGTACATTAAAATTCGTGATTCATTGTTATGAAGGTTTCGAATTATGTAACCTAGTAGTCGTTGTGACTTGGAGGTCTGTTTCGATATCTGTTCTGTAAGCGATAAGTCTTGGGAGTATCTAAGTCCTAAGTGTACTACTGTATGTAACCTAGATAGCCTTTCTCCATTTATGGTAAGGTCTAGTTTAAGTGATGTATCGCCGAAGCATATCCATCCACATTTAGCCGCATTAAGTTCCAGTTGCCATTTTAAACACCACTGTGCTACCTTGTTAAGCTCAAAGTTAATGCAAGTTTGTATATTTTCCAGCTCATGTGGAGAAAATGAATATACTAGTTTAAGATCATCTGCATATAGAAGGGGCTTACATACACAAAAATTTTCACAAATGTCATTGATAAACACTAAAAAGAGCAAAGGGCCTAAGACACTACCTTGTATTACACCACTTCTAACAGGGACAGCGTTAGACAATGAAGAGTTAATTTTAACTATTTGATGTCGATTGCTGAGAAATGAATCAATCCAATCTAGCAAAGGATTTTGAACCCCATAAGATGCAAGTTTGCCTATAAGAAGTTGGTGGTTAACCATGTCAAAGGCCTTAGAAATGTCCAGATATAGCATTAAGACTAGACATTCTTGGCTACGTAGAGAGTAGACTAAATTAAAGAAGTTGAAATGACATGTCATGCAAGATCGATTTTTGAGAAATCCATGTTGAGTATCATTGATAAAGTTTCCAGCGAGTAAATAGTTGGAAAGTTCATCACTTACAATTTTTTCCATAATCCTAGAGATCACTGGAGTAATATTTATTGGCCGATAATTGTTCATGTCAGTCTTATCTCCAGATTTATAACGTGGTATGATGTACGCGGTTTTCCAACAGTAAGGGTAAGAACCAGTTTCCATAGAGAGAGTAAACAGATTTAGAAGAAGAAGTGGAATATCTGGGCCACCGTATTTGTAGAGAAAGTATGGAATCCTGTCTGCTCCATGACCGCGCGAAAGCTTAAGGGTATTTATAGCCATATTAATTTTCTTACATGTGAAGGAGATAGATTTTATGTAGTTGCTGGTCACGCACGTATTTCTTGAAGCAGAGCCACTTGTGGTTCCCACATCATTCGCAAAAGTAGCACTGAAAAGGTCTGACTAAGTTTTAGAGTCGTATATAAAAGTGTTATTATGCTGGATGCATGGTGTATCAATATTTTGAGTTACTTTAGCGCGTTTATTGAGAAGTAGAGTTAAGTTTTGTATTTTTGAGTTACTATTAAGTGCTAGTAACTCCTCATTAATGGCTTTTAACCTATGTGTCTCTTTAATTTCATTAAAAATTATTGTTATTCGCGCAGCTGCCGTGAAGTCATTTGACTTGAAATAACGATTCTGTAGGCGTCTTAGTTTATTACGTTATTTAGCTGGTATATATAATTCGTAAGGTTTAATAAACCTGTACGTTTTGAGAGGTACACAAGAATCTAAACAAGAGTTAACGATCAAATAGAATTCGTCGATAGTATCTATGAGATTAGTACATGAAAAAAAGTTATCCCAGTCTGAAAGTTTAATCAGTGAATGCAGGAGGTCCCAGTCGGCATGCTTAAAGTCTCTATATTGACAGGTTTTTTGAATGGGTCGGTTAGAAGAGGGATATATAGGGAGAGCGCATACTACTGTCTTATGGTCTCTGCTTTCAAATTCATCGTATACTTTTACAGACAGTGGGATAATATCTCTACTAAATATTAGATCGAGTATACTATCACCTCTAGTTGGGGTACGAACCCACTGTGACCAACAGTGCATGTTAATGGTTGTCGAGAACTCCTCATTACATGACTGACAGCTACCGGTACTCCAGTTAATCCCAGGATAATTGAAATCACCAGTGATAACCTTAGCATTAAAGTTTAGAGCAGATGCATGTATGAATGCATTGATAATAAGATTATTCCCATTATTCGAGCTCTCAGGAGCTCTGTATATACATCCAAGGAGTAGACTATGATTCAGGGTGTTGACAGATATCCGGACTGATTCTGGTCAACTATTTAGGACACAATCTTGAACTCTATTAGTTGTTAGGGTATCCAAAGCATATATAATACAACCACCTCCTCGCTTAGTTTCTCTGTCACAGCGATAGAGTCTATAGTTTTGCATATTTAATTCTGAGTCAGATACTGCATGATAGCACCATGTTTCAGTGATAAGTATGAAAGAAGGCTTGGATAGAAAGGCTAATGTTCTCAAAGCTGAACTTTTGTTCAGAAGTAAACGTGCATTGATAAGTAATAGATTTAGAAAGGGCGTATGGAGTGTAAAAAAACCGAGAGCTTCCCTATTAATGTCGTGTATTTTGTATCTGCATAGACTGTAGTTTATTATGTTTGACTCATCACATGGGCGATCGCTTGAGCAAATTGTAGTGCTAGTGGGACCAGGGATTTCTGAAGGCCAAAAAAATCATTATTTTGATGAAGCGGATTAATTTGTTGAACTTGACTAGGCGGATAGTTAAGACAAGGTTGGGTTGATGGTGAGTAACCCAGTAATCCATCTTGCCCAATGGGAAAGTGTTGAGAAAAGTTACGTGTTACTGGTATATTATTCAAAACGCTTGATGTTGGGTAACCTAGTAATCCATCTTGCCTAATGGGAAAGTGTTGAGAGAGGTTGCGTCTCACAGGTTTATCATTTAAAGCGTTTGAGGGTACTCGTGAGGCTCGTTGGTTTACTGTGGTCTGTCCAGTATTAGGCCTACTTACATAATGATTGAAGTGGCCGTCTTGTGAGACATTTGAACCAGGTCTGCCCTTATATCCTCCCCTACGATGCGTTGGGTAAAGCATGGTGTCGGGAAGTATAGTCTTATGTGTATTGAGTAGGGCCATCGTAATACTTTTATTATTGGGTCTAGAACCAGAAGGTTCTGTACAAACATTCTTCTTACGTGGCATAGACTTTTTAATCTTGACAGTGTTTTTAAGAACTGTCGCATTAGGACTAGGTATTTGCTTATGGGCTTCTAATGGTAAATTGGATACTATCGGATTAGTGTAATCAGTAGATGTACATTGCTTATCAGATGTCACTACAGGCATAATAGGTAAGTTAGCACTCTTCGTTGGCAGATCAGAGTACTGGAGAACATGAGATAGGGTATCAGTATCAGTGGATCCAGCAGCTGATGCGTCGTGATTTTTTATGATCTCAACATCTATATTTTCGTTCACGGTACGCTTTTGCGTAAGTCTTTGATTGGTGGTCTTATCTGAGACTATGCGAGCGTTTCTAAACTTCGTAAGCGCGCATATCAGCCGCTCAGATTGTTTTAACTGTTTAGCTAATATATGAGAATCAAACCTGAACAAGACCGGGCACGAGTATTTCTGGTGCTTCTTAGTAAGTCGGATGCATTGTCATGGACTGTCTTGAAGGTTAGATGCTTTTAATATCGAATTCCTTACAGTTTTAATGGGGACTTTGTCAGGTATATTATAGACAATCACGTTATTACGAGAGACTATTAGCTTGGTAACTTCACTAGCGATAAAATCGATAACACATTCTGCTTTTATAATGTCAACAAGTTCCGCAGGAACGATGTCTTTTGCCAAAAGCAGTTTTAGGGTGATAGTGTCTTTAGTTCTTGCTTAAGATCTTCATGCTTTGATAAAGAGCTAGAAAGTGACTCGACTTTAGAACGCATGTCGCTTAGTTGTCTAAACAGAGTGTTTAATTCACTCTTCATATCATCAATCCTTTTTGATCTTGAGGTGGAACTCATTACTAAATTAGAAACAGAGTCGTCCAGTAGCACGTGTGGTGTAAGACCAGTCCCAACATTATCAGATACAAAAGGAGTAGCGGAGCAAGAAGAATAGGTAATAACAGAATTGGTAATATCTGAAGAGTTAGGACTTTTCCGTGCTCGTTTTTTGATAGTCGACCCATATTGCTTAAAGTATGAATTCTAAAGCTGTGTATGAGTTATAAACTAGGACTCAACAATATACAATGAATATATATTAGATAGTGTTATCGTAACGCAAACTTCAAACGTACCGCAAGTTATAATCACTTCAAGTATTAAAAAAACGTTTTTTTAAATAATCATTCATATGTATAATTAATATCACTAAATTCTACCACGGTCAAGTAAAAATGAGGTCGAGAAAATCTCCACATAACTAAATAAACCGTATCAAACTAACTGGAACACTTGTTGGAATTCTTCTCGACGCTTATACTTTTGTTCTTTCAGTTAGCCTACTAATACAGATGCAATCGGAAATCAACGCATGGACAAATTTCTGATATGAACGTTATTTTATTTCATAGTTTGAACTAAATATAATACCAGTTTTAACATTTCTACAATATTGATTGTTTTTAATATTTCTAAACAGGAAATGTTATTAACCTACGGCTATTACTAACTATCTTACGGCGACTTAATAAAATATCCCTATACGGAGTCATTTCATTATAATTATAATCCTGCTTTGTTTAGCTCAAATAATCTCCGCCCAAATTTTTATTTTAAGCGCGTTAAGAATTAAATGAAACACTTTAAAACTTTTACGTGTGTTTCCCGACCAGATGCTGCCGCCTTCTTTCTGAGTTATCTTTCAGTTCATCAATACCCGGATGATTCTTATTATTCTTGCTAACCTCCGGCGCGCGACAATCCCTCACAATTTGGTATCGAACCAAAATATCGTTGATTCTGGTGGGAGAGTAGTGTAGTGGAATTGGGCCCTACCACGAGACAATATGAGAAACAGACATTAAACATTTAACGCGGACGAATACAGAAGAATGGAGAAGGCAGGGAGAATAAAATTGAATTAGTCCGAGTTGATCGGATGGCATGGCTCGGCCTTGCAGGCGTGGTCCCTGCTGAATGTTATCTTATATCTTTTATTCATATTAAATATATTGTTCCATATCTAGCCTAAGCTTGTTCTCTCTCATGTATTGATAATTGTTACGATGCGATGTGGTGGTGTGGATAATAATGTGACTTCCACGTGAGATCTTATAGGTTAGGCAGTTGCATCATGATAAATCTACAATTTTAGGAATAGGTCTATTATTAGAGCAGTGCTAATATCATAGTAGACCGTAATTCTACAGATTACCATATCACTGGTTAATGCTCAATATTTCAAATCTATTTGTCAGCTGAACAGTCGTTTATTCTCTTTATTTCTCACAACCATGTTGGATTCTGTTGATTTATATCTCAGTTTATAAGTTCATTTTCCTTACAGCAAACATTTTCTTGTACTTGCTTGGTCATGTTTTGTTTAGTATTTAATGATCATATTCGATGCTGCGTCAGAGTAACATGAGTATGAGCCACTAAATATCACAGTCTGCAATGTGCCAGTTTGTCTGCAACAAGCTTGTAGACATGAACAGTGTCTAAATGACTATTCTGTTGTAAGGATCATTTTGGTTCGATTTCAAAGAATTTCACCTCTGTTAACAAGATCGCTTTATTCCAGTACCTGATCGAATACACAACAATCATGTTAGAAAATATAACCCAAAGGATATCTACAGTGTTATTAGTGTGAAACAACTATGTTCTCTTATCGTTTAGCGATTCTTCACTACAAACATACAAACTGATGTTATATAAAGTGAGTATTGACATTCAGAATGTTATTCTATATTGACTACACTCAAACTAACGTTTTAAGTATCCTGATTGCTTGTTGTTCACAGTTCCTTTATGCATTTATATTATTAGATTTCACTTTAGATGACTGTATACAATCCTTATAAATATATCAGTAAAATAAAACTATAAAACTGAGAATAAATTAAATTACTTCTAACATATTTTATCATGATTTTTCAATTGCTTCACACATACATGCTCATTCACATTCACACAACCACACATAAAGTACATACTAACGTACTGTAGCGGTAAATAAATCCACAAAATATATAGCTTTGTAAGTCTTCGTGAACTCATCTAGCTGAAGGCGCTCGGTCAAGCATCCGCACCAGATCACTTGTGGGAACGCCGTGCCCAACATCTACCACAATCGCTAGCCAGATTAGTTCAAACGATCCTCGATATATTGATGGCTTATCAAATATATCTTCGATCTCCTCGCTTCTGTCATTTGATTTCACTTGGTGGGTGCGTTTCATATTAGAAGATGTTACTGGTTAAAGCGTTGTCAAACTCCGAATACCTGTGGTATCTTCATTGGTGAGCCCGACGTGATCTGGTATACCAAATTGCAAACTGTGAGTCTGTTCCTCTTTGTGATTTTATATATCATTGTCTTATTTTAATTTTCTACACATTGTGATATTTTTTTCCGTGTTTTCAATATATATATATATTTTTCCCACTCTTTCATTTACGTACTTGACATATTAATATGACTGAACAGACACCTAAATTATTTAAGTTAAAGATTGTATCCCCACCTTCCTTCCGACTTATGCCTTTCTGGCCAGACAACATCGAAGACTGGTTTTGCTACGCAGAAGCCGACTTCTACGAGCATGGCGTGAACGAAAAATGTGCTTAATTCCTCACAGTCGTGAAGGCACTACCGCGCGAATTTAGCAGGTACGTAACACCTAGTATGTTTACTAGTGATGTTTCTGACCCATACAAAACCCTCAAACATGCCATCCTCAAACACGGAGATCCAACCGATCGACAAAGTTTAGACCAACTCCTTAACAACATCGACCTGCAACATGGTTCTGCCACAGACATGTTGCAAAGAATGAGAGAAGTTATTGGCCAAAGAACCTTCGACGATGGCCTGTTCAAACAGCTTTTCTTATCAAAACTTCCTCAACAGGTGCAGGCTGTGCTGGTCTCGTTCCAAAACAACACCGTTGACGAGCTGACTGGATCTGCCGACCGCTTTCTCGAAATCACCAGATCTTTTAACATCGAGGTTTCTTCAGTCAAATAAAAGCCTCAAAACACCCAGAATGACATAACAGTATTATTTCATACACTTACTTGTTATCTCAAACCTCGTAACGACCATAAACGGTCACTTACTCCGTGAAGAACCACATCACGTAGGCGGTCTGTATCTAGACCTTGAGAGACAGATAACCCTGACTAGTGCTGGTATCATAACCAGTATGTAAATTCCTCCAGAAATTGCAGAAAACCCTGCAATTTTCCCAACGTGAAATTAGTTGACGCGAAAAATGTTTCGGGAAGCTTCCAAGCCGGTACGGGTTAACGGCAACAGTGGCTGGCGAACATGGACGTCTATTATATGTCACTGATGTTATTACGAGAGTTTTCTACCTCGTCGACACCGGCGCAGAAGTAAGCGTTCTCCCAGCGAATCCCAACGACCGGCTTCACGAGTGAGTTTTAAATCTACATGCGGCAAACGGAAAGCCTATCGCTACGTATGGCAAAAGATATGTTTATCTTAACGTGGGTTTACGCAAACCCATTCACTGTATCTTTGTTGATGCAGATGTTTCTATGCAAATCATTGGTATGGACTTCCTACAGCACCACAACTTAATTATCGATACGCGCGAACAGAATCTAGTAGACGGAAATGCTAATTCATCTGTTTGCTTAACTTTTTTCTGGTCGCAGGTTGTCTCCAGTCACTATTAAGCACACTATAGACCCCTTCTATCAACCAATACTCGATAAGTATTCTGGCATTTACCAATCGCAACCGAAATTGCCGTGTGTAACCAGCAACGTTACACATCACACCACGACTACAGGACCACCTGTATTCTCTGAAGCACGCTGACTGGCCCCCGAAAAACTAAGGCTGGCGAAAAACGAATTCGACCATATGATAGACTTAGGAATCATACGACCGTCAAATAGTCGATGGGCAACTCCGTTGCACATGGTCCCTAAAAAAGAGGACAATGATTGGTGTCCCACTGGTGGTTATCGGCGATTGAATGCAAAAAACATTCCCGATCGTTGCCCGTTGCCCCACATTCAAGATTTGACAGCCACCTTGAAAGATACAACTGTATTTTCGAAAATCCACTTGGTTAAAGTGAATAACCAAATTCCTATGGCCACTGACGACATTCCAAAAACCGCTATTATAACGCCCTTTGGACTATATGAATTTTCGCGAACGCCTTTCGATATGAGAAACGCGGTACAGACTTTCCAAAGAATCATAGATGACGTTTTTCGATGTCTCAACTTCGTACATGCGTATGTTGATGACTGCCCAATAGCACGTCTGGACAGCGAATCACATCTCCAGCACGAAATGACCTTAATTACACCGTTGATAAATCAACAGGCTGTCCAGTTAAGAAATATTACATGTTCCCGGCTGATACATTAGATCGCTGTAATACCTAAACAATTACTGAACTAGTAAACTTAAAACTGCTATTACATGTATGTTCTGTGCATATTATGATATTATTTATATCAAATTGATCATGCCTGTAAACTGGCGTGAATTCTGTAATTATCATTTTTTCCGAATATAAATTATTATTATTATTATCTGGACCTTGTTTTCGACCGACTACGAAAACATGGCATTACCGTAAACATTCAGAAATGCCAAATGGGAACCGACACCTTAGACTTCTTAGGACACACTGTCGATGCGCAAGGTATCCAACCGCTTAGAACAAAAGTGGCGGACATTCTGGATTACCCAGAACCGACCACCATCAAGCAATTGCGCACGTTTAACGGTCTGGTAAGCTTCTATAGACGATTCATACCAAAATGCGCGTCCTTTATGAAACCCCTTTCCGACCAAATTCGTGGAAATGCGAAATCCATCAATCTGGATGACACCGCGCGAAAAGCATTTTCCACAGTTAAGGAACGTTTCGCTCAAGCAACCATGCTTGCTCATCAGGACCCTGAAGCGCCCATCAGCATCGCAGTAGAGGCATCTGACTCAGCAATCGGAGCAGTCTTACAACAATGGGTTAACCACTCCTGAATACCTTTAGCATTTTTCTCTAGACGGTTGCTAGACACTGGATCGAGGTACAGCACATTCGGTAGGGAACTCTTAGCTATGTATTGTGCTGTCCGACATTTTCAACACTTTATCGAAGGCCGTGAATTCACCATTTTTACCGATCGTAAAGCTCTTACCTTCTCTTGAGGCTCATCTTCAGACAAGTACTCACCACGTGAGTCTCGACAACTGGACTACATTTCGCAGTTTACTTCAGATATTCGACACATTTCTGGAGCAAGCAATGTAGTTGCAGACGCCTTGTCTCGTATAAATTCCTTGAACAGTTCCCAAGGAATCGACCTTTTAAAACTCGCCCAGCTTCAAAAAGAAGACAATGATCTTCAGCACGATTTATCGTCTACAACCCTCAAGCTACGCAACAAACAGATGTGAACAGGTAAGGAAACCTTACTTTGCGACACATATACAGGTGGGGATCGCCCAATCGTGCCGAAACAATATCGATGCAACGTCTTCAATACGTTGCACAGACATTCTCATCCAGGTGTTCGTGCAACCATCAAGCTTATAGCAGAACGCTTTCGCTGGCCTGGTATGATTGAAGACGTGAGGGAGTGGGCACGCTCCTGAGTTAGCAGCCACAAATCTAAGGTTATTAGACATAACACATGCCCCATAGGCTCGTTTGAAACTACCGATGCTCGATTCGACCATGTTCATTTGAATTTGGTAGGACGTTTACCGGATTCAAATGGATATTTTCATCTTTTAACCTGCGTAGACCATTTTACTCGATGACCAAAAGCAGTACCCATCAGGGACATTACTGCTGAAACAGTGGCCCGCGCCTTCGTCGAACGATGGGTAGCAAACTTCGGATGCCCAACAACCATGACTACAGATAGTGTGCGTCAGTTTGAATCTGAATTTTTCCGTTGTCTGATCGCAAAATTAGGAATCGTTCGCTTCCGAACGACGGCCTACCACCCACAAGCAAACGGGTTGGTAGAACGTTTTCACCGACAACTTAAAGCGTCACTATCAGCATCAAACATTTCTCAGTGGACTGATGCTCTTCCACTAGTCTTACTAGGTATACGCAATGCAGCGAAAGCTGACATTGGATACACTGCCTCTCAACTCGTTTGTGGTACGACCCTTCGACTTCCACGAGAATTCGTGGATCCTACATCCTCTTCGTTGAACATGGATCTAACCTCCTACGCGAACAGGCTTACAAACGCAATGCGTTCAGTTAAACCTGTTTCCACTCGACGACAATCAACTGATGTTTTCGTTCAACCTGACTTACGATACGGTACACACGTCTTCGTACGTCGAGACTCGCATCGAGGATCTCTCGAATCAGCATACGAAGGACTTTACAAAGTTCTTCAACGCGAACCTAAGTACTATATAATCGATAAGAACGGGACCAACGATAGCATCAGCATCGATCGCCTCAAAGCAGCGTATTTAAAAGGAAATCCTATTTACGTCGATTTTTCTTCAATACAATCGCACGACACAACTCCTGCCTTTATAATACCTCAATCGACAGCTAACACACACGTTAACACTCCGGCGGTATCCGAAAAAAAACTCAAAACAATGCGTTCTGGAAGAAGAGTAAGATTTCTAGAACATTTGAAGGATGATTGCACGTAAGATGCTAGATGACATTTTATATCGTCTCGATTTTCTCTCGTACTATATATAATTTTTCTTTTTTTAAAAAAAATTTAATATGCTTATACATTTTTATCTTTTTTATTTCAAAAAAGAAGTCTAAACAAAAAAACGATATTATAAAAATGCTTTTTTACGCTATTACGTGCGTGTGAGTTTATTTTCCTTTTTTTCGCTCGCTTTGTGCTTTTACGCGCGTACGAGTGTATTTCGACGTGCACTTACATATTTTTCTTTTCTTTCCCAGGACGGCTGGAAAAGACGATAAAAAGAACGATGAAGTTTGCGAGGAATGGAAATCTTCATTGTACCTTTTCTTTTATTACTATATTGTACATCATGGTGCATTATAGTAAGGAAAGACGACGAGACGCTGCTAAACCTAGCAAGCTATCAGAAGAGTGTTTACCAACGAAAAAGTCGTTGGGTTTAAACTTCTGGCATCACTACCACACTGGAGGGGAGTGATTTGTAGTGGTAAATAATTCCCCAAAATCAAATAGCTCTGTAAGTTTTCGACATTGGATGCTGACCACAGTTTTAGTGGGCTCATCTAGCTGAAGGTGCTCGGTCAAGCATCCGCACCAGATCACTTGTGGGAACGCCGTGCCCAACATCTACCACAATCGCTAGCCAGATTAGTTCAAGCGATCCTCGATATATTGATGGCTTATCAAATATATCTTCGATCTCCTCGCTTCTGTCATTTGATTTCACTTGGTGGGTGCGTTTCATATTAGAAGATGTTACTGGTTAAAGCGTTGTCAAACTCCGAATATCTGTGGCATCTTCACCATCAGCAACAGCTTTTTGTGGGAGAGAACCAATCAGCTTCCAGCTGGAAGCTCAGTACAGTAAAAGTGCCTTGACGTTGGTATTGAAGATTCTGACTTTGATATTAGTTGAAAGTTGTTTTGAGTTCCATATGTTCTTTAATTGAAGGAATGCGGTTCTTGCTTTTCCGATCCTCGCCTTTACGTCTGCATCTGAACGCCCTTGTTTGTCTACGATGCTTCCCAGGTATGTGAAAGATTCCACATCTTCTAGAGTTTTGCCATCAAGAGTGATTGGATTGCTGTTCTCCGTGTTGTATTTGAGGACCTTGGTTTTGTCTTTGTGTATTTTGAGGCCTACTGATGCAGTAACTGCTGCTATGCTGGCTGTCTTTATCTGCATTTGTTCGTATGTATGCTATAGGAGGGCTAGGTCATGTGCGAAGTCGAAATCGTCAAATTGGTTTTGAGCTGTCCATTATATGCCGTGTTTCCCCTCACATGTCGAGGTCTTCATATTTCAGTCGACCACCAGAAGAAAGAGGACGGGAGAGAGTAGACTCTAGTGTCTGTCATTATGTTAAGCCCAAATACCTCATTATTCTAACTTTTGGACAGCTCATTCTATTCACTCTATTGGAGTCACATTCTGACCTTGTTAATTATTCGCTTATCAATGTCTTGACTGTCTGTATATGAGCGCGTAGGCGTATGCACACTTCTTATCCCGTTACTCATCACATGTCTGAAGTTTATTTTTGTGGGCTTATAAATATTGATTAACTCTTTGTTAAAGGAGAGTTGGCTTACCAGCCATCTCCACCGCTCGTCAATTTTGCTTCGTTTTCTTCTCTTCGCGTCGTTCCTCCGTTCGTTTGTCTAATCAACAATTATACGAAATATATGCATTCAAAACTCCATTCTCGTTATTTGACTTATATAATTCCGTTATTAACTAACGCGATTTAAGTCAATGATTATATACGAGGATAGGTGATAGCAAACATTCATAAAATCATACGATCAAATTGGAGTCAGATCACGGGCTACTAACAGACAGTCTTGTCCAACTCCGGTCCTTACTTGGAATGCGTCTGTCGGCTGTCCTCCATGCACTACTTTGCACTGTAGTCCGTCGTATGAGTTCCTGATAATATTGTATATATATATATATATATATATATATATATAAACGGTCAAATAGGTGCATGGAAGGTCAGAGGTAGCTAAGATAATAAAGGAAGCAATGTGAAACTCATAACGTTGGATGATAAACTAGTATTAACAGGGTAGGTTTAAGATTATAACCAACTGTTTTTTGAATACAACCTTTTAATCGCTGGGAAATTCCGGTCATATTTGATGTCTGAGAGTGAAACTAAAGGACGATTGGTCGTTGAACATGAACAATTAGTCACATCCTACAGAGTATTACATATTTGATTTCTAATCCTGACTCACTGAGTGTGACTGCTCATAATAGTATTAAATAAAGTATTCTCTAGTGTTAATCTGATCCTCTAATTTGGGTCGTGAATCCTCTTTCTGATATAACGTGATTAGCCTTATAAACGTATTATCGTAATATACATGTAGAGGGAGGAATATATTGTAAACCTTACGTTATATCAATACTAAAACACAGATGTACGGGAGAAGAATATTCTTCTCAATAATAACAATGTCTCTTCAGGTTCTACAACTATTTATCCAAATTAATAGTCCAAAAATTGATTTATTTATTTGATCACATAAACATTGGTACAAGGAGGCACCGAATGGATATGCGCCACATAAATCATTCGATTTATATGAGGGTTGGGATACTACTCCGGTGCCCAAAGCTAAGCAGGTGGTTTTCTTAGGGGCCACACCCGGAGTTTTCGACCTAAAGGTCTGATTCACAAAGCAGTGGAGGAACGTAAGGAGATGCAGTTCCATGGTAGCTGGTGATCAACCACTAGCTCATACGCAATTCTTTCTCTCAGGATCCTGGAGCCCATGTGCACCATTGACTTGGAATAAGGGTTTTCCAACCCTTCTAGGTGGATCCTCCATATCCACCAACCCGGTTATAGCATCGGACATTCACCTTTCGTCCTCTCAATTTCGTAAACAACAGTAATGTCGCGAGAAGGCAGTGAGTAGGACTTCCTTGACAGCGTCTTTATATGCGTGGCATTCGATGCCCCTTTGTGACAATATTTATGTGTTCAAATAAATAATTATAGAACTTGAAGAGAATTTTATTGAAAAGAATATTCTTCATTCACATATCTATGGTTTTTAATTCATCATAAGGCGTTCGAATTTTCGTATGGTCAAGTCTTCAGTAAGCCTTAATATGCTCCCTTTACCACTTGTATTACACCACATAAGCCGTGCTACGCTGTCGATTTGACGATACATGGTGTTATTATACTGGAATTGAACGTCTATTGTGGACATTAATAGTAGCAATGGGAAGTACATTAGACCCAATTCTGGCAGATATTTTTATGGGGTATCTTGAAAACATGGTGCTTAAACAGGTGATTAGCAAAACGACGGAATATTCCACATATTTTGATGACACGTTTATTCTCTGTAACAATAAACAGCAAGCAATCCGCTTGCTAAAACTCTTCAATAACGCTCATCCTAACATACAATTTACTATGGAACACGAACAGAATGACACGTTCCACTTTCTTGATGTTGCTATAAAACGTAGGAGAGATGGGAATGGCCTTTACCTGAATTTTAATAGTTTTTGTACACTCAGTTACAAGAAGGCATTAGTTAAAACACTATTTCATAGGGCGGAAAGGATATGTACCACTGACAAACTGGAAGAAGAATTGATGAACGTGGAAAAATGCCTAAGAGACAACTTTTACCCACAAAAGTTTATTGACAAATATAAAAAGCGTAAAGAAAACAATACTGAACTAATTACGGTTAATAAGAAACCAATAACTATAAATCTTAACTTCAAAGGTGATGATGTTGCAAACACAATAAACAGGAGACTGAATACTACGCTAGCCAGAACTTATCCGGCGGCCAAACTTCTAATTCTGTATAAAACAACATGTTCAATAACTCAATCAAAGGTTGATAAGCATCCTTTTCATGTTACCGCCAATTGTGTTTATAAATTTACGTGTACCTGCCAAAGCAGCTACATCGGCCGAACAGAAAGGAGAGCATATCTCAGATTTTTTGAACATGTTCCAAAAAGCCTCAGAACAAGAGAAAGAAAGACTTTAAATAGTGCAATCACCAAACATCTCCTTGATACAGGACATCAGGTCGATACCCTACAATCGTTCAAGGTGATTAGTAAGCAGCCAAACTCCAGTCTTCTGAAGTTTGCTGAAGCAGTTGCTATCAGACGCCAAAAACCTGATTTATGTGTTCAAAAGGAGATGGTTATTAATCTTTCCTTGCCTTGGTGACTAATATTCCTTCGCTATATGTCAATATATTTTTTTTAATATATTTTTTTTCGTTTTCTTTGAACTCTTTCTTGCACTTATCACATCATTGAGTTTTATTCCAACTATCTTCCAAAAAATATTTTTAATCTTATTTTTATCAACTGAACTCTACTCAATTTTTTTTCCTATCAATGTTTACTTGTTTCTAGCCCTTTGAACCGTTGTCACAAAGTTCTTATATATAAGGTATATATTTACAATAATCAGTCTATTAAATTTATTTACGCTTTCGCTATTCATTTTCTAATATTGGTTCTAATGAACTATTGATAGCGATCTCATCGATTTGACGATAGTATTCACGTTCAACTAATAAATTTTTAAGAATTTTTAAAGAAAAGATTGTTAGAATAAATTGGAAATTTCATGTGGACTAATTACCACGTAAGTTGTTTTCAAACTTGTTATGTATTTTTTTCTCCGAACTAAACTAATTGCTTGACAGGTTTTAATTGTCATAATATAAATCACGAATTATTCTTAGCTGGAATACCAGTGAAAACATAAAAACATTTGTGGTGGTCGGTGTTCGATATATTCCTTAAACTCCGTATACAGTTCGTCTCGGTAACCGTCACCAAATAATGCTCCAACGGTATATTAATCAGAAGGCGAATACGAAGTGTTAATTACGTTTATTAAGGGACCACACACAGATATCCAAAATTACAGATGCGTTAAGCAAGCATGAAATAGTTGTGCCGAAAGGCAAACAGGCAAGCGAGCGAGCGAGAGAGAGCAAGGGCAAGAGCGAGCGATCGAGCGAGTGAATGAACGAACGAGCGAGTCATGAATATTAATAACATGGACATATATATATATAGTGAAATGAATGAATCATCGAGTCAATTAAGCGGTTAATAGTAAAGCTAGTAGCGTGAATAAATGTATAGGCAGTAAGGCTTGCCGAACATACATACTCATACAAGGATAACAATAATAAAGGTACATACATTCGCAACAGTAATAAGGATACAATAAGTTATTATAGTGCAGGTGACTTTGTCCGTTTAATAAGTTAATAAAAGGGCTTAACCGAATTAGGTGAGAGCAAACTCAATTGAACGTGAGTTGCTATACATTGAATAACTCTCTCAACTTAGGATGGGACTCTTCAGTAGCACGCATACATTTTCTCTCAGTGAGAAATCAAACCTAGAACCAATCTTGTCTGTGAACTTGTAACCACCCATATCCAGTGTCTGTGATGAATAACTGTCTCATACCTGTTATAGTTAGAGTTTTGATGCCAGCTCATTTGTTCGAAGGTTAGACATTCTCATGCAAGAACAAAAGTCTTTAGTTCGATTTCATTTTTCGAAGTTGTGTATTCTTCTATAAATTTCCAAAGATTCATTTATCATTAATTTTTATTCTTGCCTTCTATTTATTTACTATTTTCTTCTTTTATAGTGGTATCTATGATATGTATGTAGACAATATGTCATCCGATAGTTTAAATGATCTCATTCATAATCTTCTCATGTTCATCTTAGAATATAATTGGATATATAATTTTCAATGGATTGGTGATTTATGTAAGTCTAATAAAGATTCTTCTCATTTATGTATATCATCTACTATTATTGAAAATTTACCAAAATCTTGGAAAACTGTATTAATGACTGCGAGTCTTCAAAAATTACAAGTAAGTTGATAAGAATTAAATGAAGAAAATAATTTGTTAAAGTTTAATATTGTTGTTGTCGTTGTGGTCGTCATCGCCGTCGTCGTCGTCGTTGTTGTTGTTGTAATGTTTACACGGATTGATTACTAAATAGTAGTAGTGATCAGTGTTATAATGGTCTGACCTTTATCGATTGATTGATTATGATCAATTTAGAGAAGATATTTGTAAGCTACTAGTATTTGATCACAGATGTCTTAAAAGTATTGCTCGCATCTGCTGGGATCACCGGGTAATTAGTAGTAAGGTTAGACAGATACAGGGTATTAGGGAATGATGGTAAATCAATTGATGAGGTTGTGAATCTTCATCGACTGAGATGGTTGGGCCACGTGCTGCGTATGCCTGAACACCGATTACCACGATGTGCAATGCTGATTAGTGTTGGGGATGGTTGGAAAAAGTTAGTGGCGGCTAAACCAAAATGTGATATCAGTGCTTGAAGTCACTAACTTCTAGTCTGATATATGTTGGTAGATGTAGACTACTTGGTTGTGGTCATCGTGACTATCTTATTTATTTATTTATTTATTTATTTATTTATTTGAACACATAAATATTGGTACAGGGGGGCACCAAATATATATGCGCCACACAAAACAATGATAATTTGAAGAGAAGGAGAAAAGAGAAAAAAAAGTAATGAACGTGGGGAATTATAAAAAAAAGAGGGAGAGAGAGAACAATGGTGAGGGAAACGGAAACGCACAATCAGAAGAGATCTTTTAGTTAAGGAAGATACAACCACTTTTTATGAAGAAAGTAAAAGAAGGTTACAGCAGGATCGCCACTGGCTTCTATTCTGAGCCATATCTGATAACGTCTTTAGCCACTGCGTTACACCGTCTCTCGGACCCCAGCCACGGAGTCGTGATGGACCAACAGAAGCTAGCCCTTTGCAGCTTTCTTTCATACCACGACACCATGTCATATACTGACCATCTCTCCGCTTTTTCCAACCAGTCCCAGAGTCGGCAAATAATGCACGACGTGGAATTCTCTGGGACGACATTCGTAGAACATGTCCAAGCCACTGAAGTCCGTGTTTCAAGATGGTGACACCAATTTCATTATCGTCTCTGTGACTGAACACTCGATGCCGAACCTCTGCATTACTGACATGGTGTTGCCACCGGATGCCAGCAATCCTTCGGAGACAACGATGATCGAACACAGAGAGTCGTCTAACATCCTCAACTCGGAGAGGCCAGGTTTCACAATCATAGAACAAAACTGCTCTCACCGTCGCGTTGTAGATCCATCCTTTTACAGCCAGACTAACATCACGAAGGCACCAAAGATGGCCCAGATTGGCATAAGCCGCTCTGGCTTTCACTATACGTGCATTGATCTCATCACTCACACCACCACCAGCACTTATGCAGCTACCTAGATACACGAACTTCTCGACTACTTCTATCTGCTCACCATCCAGAGTTAATACAGGATTAGAATCCTGCCAGTCTTGTAGAAGAACTTTGCACTTCGAAGGTGCAAAGCACATACCATACCTACGGACACTGATTGCCAACTGATTAAGTGCGGATTGCATGGCTTGGGCATTCTCGCACAGTAAGACAATATCATCCGCATACTCAAGGTCGAGAAGTCTTTCTTCAGGCAACAGATCCACACCACCATTACTTACACCCGTCAGAGCTGTTTCCAGAATGTCATCGATGGCAAAGTTGAAGAGGAATGGTGAGATTGGGCAACCCTGCCTAACTCCACTGCTTGAATGGAATAGTGGAGAAAGGTGGTTGTATGCCCTCACTCTACCTGAGGTGTTTGTATATAAGGCTTTTAGGATGTTAATAAACTTCTCAGGCACACCCCTCTTCAATAGACAATCCCAGAGAACAGTTCTGTCCAACGAATCGAAGGCAGCCCTGATATCAAGAAACACTACGATTGTTGGCCTTTGATAAGTATGGCGGTGTTCTAACACTTGGCGGAGGGTGAAGATATGATCAATACATCCTCGACCAGAACGAAACCCAGCCTGCTCCTCGCGAGTCAATCCTTCTCGGGTTCTGAACAACCTACGAAGTATGACGGAAGCCAATATCTTGGACGTAATCGGAAGTAGACTTATTCCCCGATAGTTGTTACAGGAACGAAGTGAACTCTTTTTAAAGATAGGAACAACTATCGACTCATTCCATAACGTTGGTACACTCTCTAGTTTCCAGATCTTTGTAAACAACGTCGTCAGTCCCTTAGTCAAAAAGTCAGCACCATCTTTAAAAAGAGCCGGAGGTAAGTCGTCTGGGCCCGATGATTAGTAACGTTTCAAGAGTTGGATTTCCTTGCGGACTTCCGCCTCATTTGGTGGATCAGTCGTCACCGGCCATGGAGGGCAGGACAGTCTGACCGATGTTGCCGGAGCAGCAGGCCAGTTGAACTGCCCTTCAAAGAATTCTGCCCATTGTCCAAGACGTCGATGGATGTTAGTGATTGGCGTTCCGTCATCCTCGCAGATTGTTTCGCTCCCACCAGACTTCTTGCTGCCAGTGGCTCGGATGAGTTGGAAGAGCGAACCCACAACAGACTGTACCCGCTATTTTCATGGCGTCATGCAATTGCAACAAATGCTCATCTATACTTTTCGGTGGAATGGTAGCTAGTCTAGAAGCTAGCTCGGTTCGGTACTTATTAGCAACAGAAGTTGTGACCAGCTTGCTAACATCAATCCTGTGGTGGCGGTCACTTCGTTTTCCACTGAAAAGTAAGGTAAGATTGACGCAGACCAGAGCATGAACAGATTCCAGATAGGTACTCCAAAAAGAGCGGCAGTATTGTACACAATCGCACCAGCGGTAGCTGATCGCGATGTGATCAATCTGAGTCCGGGCTTAAGATGCAGAAGGAGGACGCCAGGTGGCACATCGGCGATGACTGTGCCGAAAGTTAGTGCTAGCCAGAAACAGGTTGTGGTCTGTGCATAGTTGCAGTAGACGTTCCCCGTTATCTGTCCTGCGACCAACGAGTCCCCATCGGCCACCTAAACGACTCTCTTCTGTGCCTAGACGCCCGACCTGAGCATTCAAGTCTCCAGCTAGTACTACAATATCTGTCGAACGCACTTTCTGGAGAAGAACAGTGAGCTGATGGTAGAACTCGTCCTTGATTGCATCCGGGCTGCAATCTGTCGGGGCATAGGCGGAGATGACGAAAAAACATCGTTTCTCATGCCGATTTCTTCTCACTTTGATGGAACTTTCTAATCTAACAGCACTTAGCCGACTGTTAATGGGGATCCAGTCGACTAGTGCTGCCTCAGCTCTAGCGCTTAGTGAGACACCAACGCCCAGCAAGACCAGACGAAGATGCCACAGGGTCCCCGGACAATCGCACGTAAAACAAGCTTTTTGAAGTGACAGATGGAGAGCGAATTTGTAGTACTTCACCAGAGTCTTGAATACGGGTCTCGTATAGACAACAAACGTCAATATTAAGACTTTCCAAAAACATAGCCAGCCCTATCTGTTGCCCGACCTGCATAAGTGTGCGAACGTTGAAGGTAGCCAGTTTGAATGGTGCGCGTGGTTTCAGAAAGACTGCTTCAGTACTCTTATTCGATGGTAACATACAATTTTCAAACCAGGCAGTGACTCGAGAACGTTTAGATAAAGCTGAATTTTTACCATAGGCGAGCTGCTGTCTGAGTCGAAACGGATACAAAAAGTAGAAATAGGAGATAGTGAGTAAATGACGTAGTAAATATTAATAATAATAGTACCAGTCATTTCAATGTCAGTCGGAGAGAAACGAATATTTTCTATAAGCAGATAGTTCATCATAGTTTTAGTGTGTGGGCTGAGATACTGCCCAGCTGCACAGACCGAAGCAGGTGGTTTTCTTAGGGAGCCACACCCCGAGCCTTTGACCTAAAGGTCTAGTCCACAAGGCAGTGGAGCATCGTGAGGAGATGCAGTCTCATGGAAGCCGGTGACCAAAAGCTGGTTCATACGCCATTGGTTCACGCAGGATACTGGAGCCCATGTGCAACATAGAATTGGGATCCGGTTATAGCGCCGGACGTTCGCTTTTCGTCATCTCATTTTCGTAAACAACACCTCCGCCACGAGAAGGAAGTGAGTAGGACTTCCCTGGCAGAGGCTGTATACGCGTGGCCGTGTGAGAGTATTTTGAGAGGGAGGGCGAACCGTCCCCGCTCTCGGCCATACCAGGGCATTTGGGGGGCCAGTGTGACTATCGTAATCAATGGTTGCAGAGTGTGGGTGACATGGCTCAGAATCGATCACAATGGCGTTAGGTGTATACACTCACTGTCTACCCCTAATCGGTAAGATTAAAAATACTTTATATCTTTCTTTCTTCGAATTAGTCCTTTCTCCCTGTATTATATGCTTATATATAATCTTTCTCTTATATATTACTATCATTGAAGCAAGTGTAGTGAACATGAACAAACGAATGTGTTTAAGTACAAAATTACAGAATATCTCACTAAAATCTGAGAACCATTTAGTCAATAGTTTACTAGCATAATATCGATCCATCATCTCAAACTTGACTGTTTCTCTTGCAAATATCAGTCCATTGTCTCAGATTTCATTATTCATGCATTTTTATACCAATCACATTCCGTTTTCTTCCTTTCCTTATCGATCTACTGAAATACATTCTATTCCTGACCACCGTTATATGCTACTTATGTGGATATAAGTAACCCACACCACACAACCACTTCTATGAATTTGGTATTCCTCTTGTTGTGCTAATGAGATATGGCAACCTAGACCGTTAGATATATGTGCCTGGTCCTACGTTGTAGTTGACTGACTGAACTACAGTTCTAAACATCAACCAACACAAAAATGAATTATCGCCAAATATCCTTTGTTTTCAATAGTTGAAATCATGAGTCAATTGAAGCTGGATCACCATAGAAAACCTGGAAGCACTGGACGACCGTTTCGTCCTAGTATGAGACTCCTCGCGAGACTGATAAATTCTGGGTTCGAATCTCATGGGAGAGGGACGAGATCGTAGATGAGCACTGCCATGTAAGAGTTCCATACTAAAACGAAACAGCCGTCCAATGATTCCAAGTTTTCTATGATAATTCAGCTTCAATGGACTCATGATTTCAACTATTGAAATGATTAAAATCTCCACAAAACTCCTTCTGATCTTTTATTCTGTCTGTTATAGATTATATTATCAATAAATCACATGTAATTCTTTTTATATCTTTATCATTTAGATGTTTGTTTTCGATACTTCTAATTTATCACATTGGCCTAATAGTCTTTTAAATCTATCTATTAAATGTCGTCAATTAACAAGATTATTATTTCAATATATTGTATTCAAACCGAATAAACAATTTCCTTGTTGTTATTCCAATTCTAATAGTATATGTACAGATTTAATAAAATGTATAGAAATGAATAAATTAGAAAAGAATTATCTTTTAAAATTATCAAAAAAGAAATCCTATGAACTTAAACAAATATCTAAACTTATTCAAACTATCTTATTATCAGTTGTGAATAGTACTACAACTACGACGGCTACGACGACTACTACTACTACGACGACGAAGACAGTGACGCCTACGACTGCCACGACGACGACTACGATTACTACGACTGCTACGACGACGACGCCTACGACTACTACTAATAGTAATAATAATAATAATAAATTTATTGGTTCTTCACAAGATGCATTCCACTCTAATGAATTTCTACTGAATAATGATGAACATATTGGTGATCATTTTCAAAATATTCCTTTAATCAGTAAGGAATCGATAGAAAATAGTGTTATGATAGGTTAGTGAAATGTTCATTATTGTTTTTCATGATTAATTCAATTCTCCTTCCATAAATTAATGATGTTGTATAGAAGTTAACACTGATATTATTATTATTATTATTAATGGTTTTATTCAACAGTATATTACTGGTACAATATGTATTTCTCAGCAAAAAGTATTTTAACTAGTTTCCTTTTCTTATTTCTTGATTCATCTTTTCGATCAATATTGAGTGATCGCCAATTAAATGTGAGGAGTTTAGGAATAGACATTTGAATAATGTATATTCTTTCGATGGTGGACACGGAGAGTTCAATTAGGGAAGTTGTAAAACCTTGATTCTAAACCAATGGTGCACATGAGCTCCAGAATCAGAAGAAACAAATAGCGTATAAACTTACTGTTGGTTATCGGCTACCATAGGACTGTATCTCCTTATGTTACTCCATTGCCATATGGATTAGACCTTTATATCAAAAGCATGGACTGTGACCATATATCAAACCCCTACACAAATCGAATGATTTATGTGGTGCATATCTATTTAGTGCCTCCTTGTACCAATGTTTATGTGTTTAAATAAAATAAAATAAATCGATGCATATTGTCAGCCATCACGATAACTCTGATTGTAAATTTTTGTAACTTGTACCGTGAAATGTAGTAAACTTTTTCACAAACACACCTCAATAGATTATGCAATTAATTAACATAATGATTTGTTAAAACAAATAAAGAAAATAGATAGTTTGTTGGTATATCTAAATGGTAAGAACATGTAGCTCAGATATTGCAGCAGTTTGCTTGTAGTGAACCGTAATCTGACTCCGATTAGATTGTATGAATGATTGCTGTTGAAATATATATGCATTTTATCCTCATATATAATCATTGACTTAAATCGCGTTAATTAATAACGGAATTAAATAAGTCAAACAACGAGAATGGACTATTGAATACATATATTTTCTTTATTAAGTGAATGGAATAGAACGAAGCAAAACGACGCGTAGTGGAGTTGACGGGTAAGCCGACTCCCCATTTAACCAAGCGTTAATCAATATTTATAAAATAATGGTTTGAATAATTTTTTCTGGTTAGCGTTTTTTTAGCGAGTTAATTTTCTACGGGATGGGGACGGCGGGGTCGCTAACCCCATGCCCAACCCTCCTCCTTTATCCGAGCTTGGGACCGGCAGTAGCCCTCCGTAAGGGACTCCAGGTGGAGTAATCAATATTTATAGTTACACAAAAATAAGTTACAGACATGTGATGAGTAATGGGATAAGAAGTGTACACATACACCTACGTGCTCATATAAAAAACAGTCAAGATTGATAAGAGAATAATCGGCAAGGTTAGAATGTGACTCAACTAGAATGAATAGATTGAGCTATCCAAATGGTAGAATAAGGTATATGAGCTTAACATAATAACAGACACTACACGCTCAACCTACGTTGTTTAGAACGACAATGATAGTTTATTAGTTTGATTCATTCAGTTTGGAGTGAACAATACATTTTTAAAAAAAGAAATAGTTTTCTTTGTTTCTAATTGTTTTCACTATTTCAAACTCTTTACAGATGTAACACTAGTTAGTTTTCTTTTTCTAAAAATAGAATAGAATTAACAGAAAAACACAAAAAATTCATTGTATCACATTGCTTTTCTCTTCATAAAAAGACATGCAAGTGTTATTTTGTTTTTGATTGAAATCATGAACCGATTAATTTTAGACCATCATTGAAAACCTGGGAGCACTGAACGGCCGCTTCGTCCTATTGTGGGACTACTTAGCAGTGCGCACCCACGATCCTGCTCGCGGGATTCGAACCCAGGGCCCTCAGTCTCGCTCGCGAACGCTTAACCTACTCGACCCCTGAAACGGCATCCAACGGTGTTAATGTCTAACCTCAACCAATCCACGAAGTTGCGCGACCATCTTCCATTGTACTGAGGTAGACACCTATTTCTACCCGACACGGATTAGCTCCACTGGCCACGACTTCTCACCAGAACTCCGAGAATTCCCTCACGAAGCTGGTCACTAATGAGCACGTTGTAATTATCAATTTAGGTGTTGTGGAGATTGTCAAGTTTTTGATTGAGATCATGAACCGATTGATGTTAGACCACCATTGAAAACCTGGAAGCACTGGACGGCCGTTTCGTCCTATTGTGGGACTCCTCAGCAGTGCGCATGCACGATCCCGCCCGCGGTAATATTTAAATGACTTGGTACATGGTGTTGGTACTGAGAAATACTTTAATTGAATAACTCTAGTAAGAATGTGAAGACGATATATATACGAATACATGAATACACTACTTTGAATAAGATTTATTTCGAATCTGATTAACCGTCAGATTTATTTATATAAATTGCACAGAGTAATAGATAACACTAATCTATTAGTAACCTATATTGTATGAACACATATTTTTGCCATATCATTGAATTAAGCGAATGTTTGGCTCTTTGACCGGTTTTGCTGGACATGGAGGGTGCATCTAGGGGTGTTCGAAAACCGTGATTTCAAACCAATGTTGCACATGGTCTCTAGTATCCTAAAGAAACAAATGGCGTATGAACCAATCGTTGGTTATCGGTTACTATGGGATTGCATCTCCTTACTTTGCTCCACTGCTTTGTGAATCAGACCTTTAGATCGAAGGATCCGGATGTGGTTCCCTACGGAAACCACCTGCTTCGATTTGGGCACCCGGGCAGTATCACAGCCCTCACACAAATCGAACGAGATTTGTGTGGCGCATATGTATTTGGTACCTCCTTGTACCAATGTTTATATGTTTAAATAAATAATAAAAATTGAATTGAGCATCTGTCATTAACCGATATAATGAATTGATTAAGTTAAATAATCACTTCTACTTAAAATGTGATTACATATTGCAGACAATTGAAAAAGTAGTCAATTACACATATTACATAATTCCAGTCAATTTAGTACACTTGTTCACTAATAGTAAACTATGAAAGTTTAGTTTTGTCTGAAATGTTTAAGATGATTGTTCAATTAGAGAACAGTGAATTGTTTGAAAGATAAAAAAGTTGACATCTACTCGTTTTACTGAATAGCGATTCCAAAGAACCTATATTTTAGAGGATACCAAAGTCTTCGTAGTGTGGTTAAACACCTTTTGCTGGATATGAGATATGATGTTGATAAGCCCATTCATAATCATATTGATAGTTACAGCGGCTATAAGAAGGATAAAACCTTTTTTTTTTATTAAAGTCCCAAATTCAGAACTATTGATTAACCATTCCTACGTTTAATTATCCAGAGTTAGGATTAAACATTTGGAGTTCGGATCAAGATTGAAAGTGAGCAATTTGGATTTTGTTTGATTTACGTGTTATATACATGCTAAACAGTAAGGATTTAGCATCTGATACGTTTAACATTATTAAATGTACTTTATAGTAGCAGATAATAACTTCGATTGTTGAGATCATGAGTCAATTGAAGCTAGACCATCATGAAAAACCTGGAAGCACTGGACGGCCGTTTCATCCTTGTATGGGATTCCTCCGTGGCAGTGAGCATCCACGATCCCGCCTTGCGGGTTTCGAACCGAGTCGCTTGTGAGATAGTAACTCACTGAAGACAATGGTGGATGTGTCACTCAATTTCGTGGATTAGTTGAAGTTAGACATTAACACCGTCGGATGCCGGCTCGGTGGTCTAGTGGTTAATTGCTCGCGCGCGAGACCAGTAGGTCCTGGATTTGAATCCCGCGAGGCGGGGTCATGGGTGGGCACTACTGAAAGTCAATACTTCCAGGTTTTCCATGGTGGTCTAGCTTCAACTGACTCATGATTTCAACTATTGAAATAACTGAAATCTCCGCAAAAACCCTTTCAGATAATAACTTTTTATTATCTTATGATTTATACTTTCACCTTTATGATTTACTGTTTTCTAGATCAAAATTCAAGCATCCCACTTAAGATTATTGATATTGGTTCTGGATTAGGCTATTTATCTAATTATATTGGTTATCATTTAATACTTAAGTATGGGGATTTATTAACAGAACCTCAAATTATTGCAGTTGAATGTGATGAGAATTTACATCGCAAAGCTTTGACAAACTTAAGCCAATAGAATTCAATATTTCAAGTGAAATCTTTAACTTCAGTTGTGAAACGATTATTATTTCGTGTTTAATCGACAAATTTAGATTTGTTACAAACAAGGTTGGTTAATTCTTGCAAATTAGTTTAACTCTTTTAAACTACTTAGAATTAATTCAATAGTATGTTATAACATTCTTGGTGATCGACTGGATCACGAAGACGTCTACATCTGAAGGGAAGCACGGAATACATTGGACAGCTAGGATGCAGTTGGATGATCTAGACTTCGCAGATGATCTGGCTCTTCTATCGCACACACAACAACAGATGCAGGAGAAGACAACCAGTGTAGCTGCAGCCTCAGCAGCAATAGGTCTCAATATACACAAAGGGAAAAGCAAGATTCTCTGATACAACGCAGCATGCAACAATCCAATCACAATTGACGGAGAAGATTTGGAAGATTTAAAAACCTTTACATATTTGGGCAGCATCATTGATGAACACGGTGGATCTGATGCAGATATGAAGGCACGGATCGGCAAAGCAAGAGCAGCATATTTACAACTGAAGAATATCTGGAACTCAAAACAATTAGCAACCAACATAAAAGTCAGAATTTTCAATACAAACGTCAAGACAGTTCTACTGTATGGGGCCGAAACCTGGAAAACCACGAAAGCCATCATCTAGAAGATATAGGTGTTTGTTAACAGTTCTTTACGCAAAATACTTCGGATCCGTTGGCCTGACACTATTAGCAACAACCTTCTGAGGGAGAGAACAAATCAGATCCCAGTGGATGAAGAAATCAGGAAGAAACGCTGGAAGTGGATAGGACACACATTGAGGAAAGCACCGAACTGCGTCACGAGACTAGCCCTCACATGGAATTCTCAAGAACGAAGGAGGAGAGTTAGACCAAAGAACACATTACGCCGGGAAATGGAGATAGATATGAGAAAAATGAACAAGAATTGGATAGAAATAGAAAAGAAGTACCAGGACAGAGTGGGTTGGAGAATGCTGGTCGGTGACCTATGCTCCATTGGGAGTAACAGGCGTAAGTAAGTACGTAAGTATGTTATAACATTAAAATAATCCTTAGATGAATAGCGTTTAGTTTAATACAAAAGAATGTATTGTTACGTTGGATAGTAGGTAGTAGAGAAATTGAAACTCGCATTTTCTTCTTTTCGTCACTCTTCAGCCTGACCTACTGGACTTAATATTCGAGTGATAATTTGACCTGAATTCAGTATCTTTCGCTACAAACACCATCTCATTGTCCATCTAGCTACTGAATCCAGTCAACAATCATGAAGCAATCCATTCAGGACGTATATATATATATATATATATATATATATATATATATATATATATAAGGTTTGTGACATTAGCGACTTGAAAATATAGAGCCGTATAAATATTAGTATTGATTGTCTGGTTTTTCATTTCGGTGATTCTGTGCTGAAAGCGATAAATTCTATGTTCCAGTCTTTTTCGACTTATTCAACTGATTATAATGAATCAAGCACACTTCATAGAATCCATTGTTCTAACCACTGTCAGATATAAGCTATTTTATACTCGGTTTTTAAGTTAATTTCATCTATAATTCATTGTTCTTCATGTTGATCACTTCCAGGATTTCTGAACTGAAGCATTTCAATTAATATATTGAAACTGTTTCTTCTTAAGCTGATTACCTTGTTCTTTCAAATTATTGTTACCTTTTCTGGTAAACATCATTACATTTGATAATGTAACTTTTCTTATCTGTCAGATCTTTAGGATAGTATCGTCAATATATTTCTTAAATAGGTTTTGTGCCTCTAAGTGCCGTGGTACGATCAAGGGTGGGGAAAGTCTACTCTCCCTCTAGAAATACTCTCACATGGCCACGTGTTTACAGCCACTGCCAAGTAAATGCTACTCACTGCATTCTCACGGCGGGGGTGTTGTTTACGTAATTAAGAGGACGAAAGGTGAATGTTCGGCGCTTCAACCGGGTTAGTAGGTATGGGGTATCCACCTAGGGGAGTTGGAAAACCACTGCACATGGGCTGCAGTACCCTGAATTAAAAAATGGCGTGTGCAACTATTGCTGGTCACTGAATACCATAAGATTGCATCTCCTGACGTTTCTCCACTGCCTTGTGGATGAGACTTTTAGGTCAAAGGCTGCATTTGTGGCCCCCTAAGGAAACTAACTGCTTCGGTTTGAACACCCGTCCAGTGTCATAGCCCACACTCAAATCAACTGACTTCTGTGGCGTTTATGTATTCAGTGCCCCTTTTGTACCATTACTTATGTACTCAAATAAATAAAATAAAAATTATGTCCTTAATTGTTCAGTATTTCAGTCTACCATTTATTTAACCGATGAGATTGTAAGCTAATATTTCAATTATTTTCTTTAAATTTGATCTATTTAATTTGATATATTACTCTCCATAAAGCTTATGGAATACACAAAATATCATTACTGTTTAATAACCAACTGATACAACTCCACAATATTTCTGGTTAGCGTTATTTTAGCGAGTCAGTTTTTTACGGGATCGGGTCGCTAACCCCGTGCCTCACCCTCCTCCTTTATCTGGGCTTGGGACCGGCAGTAGCTCCAGAGGGGTTCCAGGCGGGGTTTCTTCAAAATATTATCTATCTGAATTCAATTTCAATGAATTGACTCAATTAATTATTGTAAATTCTTTGAAGTCTTCCAGTTCTATACGAATATTCCATTTATCATCTAAACAGGTATATTCTCTCTTTATTTTGCAGACTTTATCAATTCACTTCTGGTTATAATTACTTATTACTTGGTTTACATTGTTGTGGAGATTTGAGTCAATCTATGATTGAATTATTTCATCAAGATTGTTCAGCACAAATCCTACTATTAGTCGGATGTTGCTATCATAAAATGACAGTAGAAAAGGTAAGGATTTTAATTAATCGATCATTCATTCATTAGTCGATTAATGCTAGACTACCATTGAAAACCTGGAAGTACTGTACAGTCGTTTCGTCCAAATGTGGGACTGCTCAGTAGTACTCATCCATGATTTCGCATGCAGGACTTGAACCCAGGACCTTCGGCTTCGTGCGGGATTGTGAATGCACTCTGCTGAGCAGCCTTATACTAAGACAAAATGGCTGTAAAGTGCTTTCAGGTTTTCAGTGGTAGTCTAGTTTAGATCGACTCATGAACTCAACTATTACAATTACTCTAATCCCTACAAAACCTCCATTCTAATAATATTGTTGGGTTATTTTCGATATTACATTGAAACTCTTGAACAGATTTATAAGTTAGGTAAAATGTATTATGGAAAATATAAAATTTAGATTTTGTTTACTTCCAAGATAGAAAGTTTGTGTTGATTGCTTAGTTTTAATTGGTTTGGTTGTAAATCATTAAAAACAAGTGAAAGGATTAAAGTTCTGTTTTCCGCTAGTTGTGGACTTCTCAAAAGCATTCACCTACAACCATATTTGTATCAAACTCAAAACCGTTAGTTACTTTTAGGTAACTTAGTTGTTATTAAACTATTCATATTTCCAACTTTAATCCATTTCACAAACTCTTAATCTATTTATAAACATTTTCTCATTGACGAGTTTTTTGAAAAACTATAATACCGATGACGTTCAATATCGATCATGGATGTTTACCGTGAAATATTCTGTATTCGGTAGATTTGAAAATGTAAGAGATTAGTTACCAATACGTTCATGTGATCGTGATGTACTCTTTGTGCGACCTTATAGTCCTGAGTCATTAGTTTTTTATTTATTTATTTATTTAAACACATAAACATTGGTACAAAGAGGCACCGAATAGATATGCGCCACATAAATCATTCGATTTATATGAGGGTTGGGATACTACTCCGGTGCCCAAAGCTAAGCAGGTGGTTTTCTTAGGGGCCACACCCGGAGTTTTCGACCTAAAGGTCTGATTCACAAAGCAGTGGAGGAACGTAAGGAGATGCAGTTCCATGGTAGCTGGTGATCAACCACTAGCTCATACGCAATTCTTTCTCTCAGGATCCTGGAGTCCATGTGCACCATTGACTTGGAATAAGGGTTTTCCAACCCTTCTAGGTGGATCCTCCATATCCATCAACCCGGTTAAAGCATCGGACATTCACCTTTCGTCCTCTCAATTTCGTAAACAACAGTAATGTCGCGAGAAGGCAGTAAATAGGACTTCTATGGGAGTGGTTGTATGCACGTGGCCATGTGAGAGCATTTGGAGAGGGACAGCTAATTCTCCAGGGCATTTGGGTCAGCCACTGTTTTACACTGAAGAGGAGTTTTAAAATCGGAATAATACATCTGGTTTTATTTGGATGCATTCTTAAATATTCGAAATACTGATTCGGTGTGTTTTTTCAATCATGTTATCTCTACATGCCTTTTGTTATCATTTAACTTCAACAAAAGATGTGTTGAGTTTTACATGAATAATTCAAACACTTGAATGCGATCCGCTTAGTTCCAACCTAATATGTCAATCTACCGTACTCAATCTAAGCAGCGTCATTGTATCAATTCTTGTTTAATGAAAAGTTTATTTGAAAAGCTGATTGTATAATTTAGTACTTGGCAAATATGCTTTCAATCAAATGTTCTCAGTTTTGTGGTTTTTTTCTGTTACTTACTTATTTACTTTCGCCTGTTACTCCTAATGGAGCATAGACCACCATTCTGTCCTGGGCCTTTGCTTCTAGTTTTATCCAATTTTTGTTCATTCTTTTCATGTCTATCTCCACTTCTTCGCGTAATTTGTTTTTTGTCATCCTTTAGCCTTGAAGATTCCATGTGACAGTTTGCTTTGTGATGTAGTTGTGTGCTTTCCTCAATAAGAATCCTATCCACATCCAGCGCTTATTCCTGATTTCTCCGTCCACTAGACTCTTGTTTGTTCTCTCCCATAGTAGGTTGTTGCTGATATTGTCTGGTCAACAGTTCCAAAATATTTTTTGTAGACAACTGTTAATAAACACTTGTATCTTCTAGACGATGACTTTTGTAGTTCTCAAAGTTCCCACCCCATACAGTACACAACTGTCTTGACATTTGTATTGAAAATTCTGACTTTGATGTTGGTTGACAATTGTTTTAAGTTCTAGATGTTCTTCAATTGTAGATATTGCTACTCTTACTTTGCCAATTTTGTTTCTTATAGATATTTAGCTAATCACTTATGATAAGTTTGACATAGAATATGTGAGTATATTAGAACCTCTTATTGGGGTGTTTTGTTTTTTTTCTTGTTTTAATTTCAATTTATTTAGTTTCCTACAAGTGATTACTTACGTAAATCTATGTTAAATTGTGATTGGAACTTTATTGAAAAATGTATTAAACCAGCTACACTACGTTTAGCTTGTCAACATTCACCTTTACTTACTTACTTACTTGCTTACGCCTGTTACTCCCAATGGAGCATAGGCCGCCGACCAGCATTCTCCAACCCACTCTGTCCTGGGCCTTCTTTTCAAGTTCCATCCAATTCTTGTTCATTTTTCTCATATCTATCTCCATTTCTCGGCGTAGTGTGTTCCTTGGTCTTCCTCTCCTCCTTCGGCCTTGAGGATTCCATGTGAGGGCTAGTCTTGTGACGCAGTTCGGTGCTTTCCTCAATGTGTGTCCTATCCACTTCCAGCGCTTCTTCCTGATTTCTTCCTCCACTGGGATCTGGTTCGTTCTCTCCCACAGTAGGTTGTTGCTAATAGTGTCCGGCCAACGGATCCGAAGTATTTTGCGTAGACAACTGTTAATAAACACCTGTATCGTTTGGACGATGGATTTCGTAGTTTTCCAGGTTTCCGCCCCATACAGTAGAACTGTCTTGACATTTGTATTGAAAATTCTGACTTTGGTGTTGGTTGCTAATTGTTTTGAGTCCCAGATATTCTTCAGTTGTAGATATGCTGCTCTTGCTTTGCCAATCCGTGCCTTCACATCTGCATCAGATCCACCGTGTTCATCGATGATACTGCCCAAATATGTAAAGGTTTTTACATCTTCCAAAGCTTCTCCGTCAATTGTGATTGGATTGGTACATGCTGTGTTGTATCGAAGAATCTTGCTTTTCCCTTTGTGTATATTGAGACCTATTGCTGCTGAGGCTGCAGCTACACTGGTTGTCTTCTCCTGCATTTGTTGTTGTGTGTGCGATAGAAGAGCCAGATCATCTGCGAAGTCTAGATCATCCAACTGCATCCTAGCTGTCCAATGTATTCCGTGCTTCCCTTCAGATGTAGACGTCTTCGTGATCCAGTCGATCACCAGGAGAAAGAGAAAGGGTGAGAGTAAGCAACCTTGCCTGACACCGGTCTTTACTTCGAACGACTTTGTCAACTGTCCTCCATGAACGATCTTGCAGTTTAATCCATCATAGGAATTCTGTATGATATTGACTATCTTCTCAGGCGCGCCGTAGTGTCGAAGAAGCTTCCACAGGGTTGTTCTATCCACGCTATCAAATGCTTTTTCGTAGTCGATGAATTTGATATAGAGTGATGAATTTCATTCAATTGATTGTTCCACAATGATCCGTAGAGTTGCGATTTGGTCTGTACACGATCTATCTTTACGGAATCCTGCGTGTTGGTCTCGAAGTTGGGCGTCTACGGAGTCCTTCATCCTGTTTAACAATACCCTGTTGAAGACTTTTCCCGGTATTGAAAGAAGAGTGATTCCCCTGTAGTTGTCACAGTTGCTGAGATCGCCTTTCTTTGGTATTTTGACTAGAAGTCCTTCTTTCCAGTCTTTTGGTACCTGTTCCTCATCCCATATCTTTTTGAAGAGAGTTTGGAGTATCCTTGCAGTTGCCGCTACGTCTGCTTTCAGTGCCTCTGCTGGAATGCTGTCTAGTCCTGCTGCTTTGCCACTCTTGATTTGTCTGATAGCCATGCTGATTTCTTCAATTGTCGGTGCGCCCACATCAATTGGGAGGTCCGTGAGTGCTGCTTCGGTGTTGGGTGGGTTCAGTGGGGCTGGTCGATTCAAGAGTTCTTTGAAGTGTTCTACACACCTGTTTCGTTGTTCTTCAATGTTGGTGATTATCTTGCCTTCCTTACTTTTCACTGGTCGTTCTGGTTTACGGTGATTTCCATAGATTTTCTATGTTGTTTCATACAGTTGTCTCATGTTTCCTTCTCTGGCAGCATTTTCCGCCGTCATTGCCAAATCTTCCACATATTTACGTTTGTAAGTTCTGATGCTCCTCTTCACTTGCTTGTTTACTTCTGTGTATTCAGCCTGTGCCTTGACTTTTTCTGCTCTTGTTCGACTGGTATTGATTGCTGCTTTCTTGTTCCTCCTTTCTTGAATCTTATCCAGTGTATCAACCGTGATCCAATTCTTGTGATGGTGCTTCTTTTGGCCCAGAACCTCATGACATGTTGAAGTGATTGCCTCTTTTATCTCTTTCCAGTTGCTCTCCATAGTGGTTCCTTCTCCATTGAGTAGATCATGAAAGGCTTGGAACTTATTGCTGAGGGTTATCTTGAATTTATTGAGTTTGTCATTATCCCGAAGAAGAGCCGTATTAAATTTTTGTGATATTGTCCTCCCCGTTGTCCAGTGCCTCTTGAGTTTCAATTTCATCTTGGCGACCAGCAAGTGATGATCTGATGCTATATCAGCTCCTCTCTTTGTCCTCACGTCCTCCATCGTCCTCCTGAACTTTTTGTTGATGCAGATATGGTCGATTTGGTTCTGTGTGCTGTGATCCGGTGAAGTCCATGTGGTTTTGTGTATGCGTTTATGTGGGAATATAGTCCCGCCTATGACCAGTTTATTGAAGGCACATAGATTTGCAAATCTCTCACCATTTTCGTTCCTTTCTCCCAGTCCGTGTCGTCCCATGATCTCTTCATATCCGGTGTTGTCGATTCCAACCTTGGCATTTAGGTCTCCCATCAGAATAGTCAGGTCTTTTGTTGGGCACTTCTCGACGATTGACTGCAGCCTATCGTAGAATTGATCTTTAGCGTCTTCATTGTAGTCGTTGGTAGGCGCGTAGCATTGGATGACGTTCATTGTAATCCCCGTTTTCTTTGTTTTGAAGGAGGCTTTGATGATCCTTGGTCCATGAGATTCCCATCCTATAAGTGCATTTTGTGCTTGTTTGGACAGCATCAATGCAACTCCTTGTGTATGTGGAGCATTTTCTTCTTCATGTCCGGAGTATAACAGCAGCTCCCCTGAAGCCAGTCGTTGTTGTCCAACTTGCGTCCAATGTGTTTCACTGATCCCAAGCACCTCTAAATTGTATCTCCTCATTTCTGCAGCAATTTGGAAAACTCTCCCAGTCTCCCACATTGTGCGAGCATTCCATGTACCTAAATAAGTGGTTGCTCTGGTTGTCAGAAGGGGCATCGTCCTCGTGACTTCCGAAGAAACTCGGCTTTCATCATGAGGCGTCATAATTCTTCTAAACGAAGACCTCCTGACTCCCAGGGCAGAGTTTAAATGGTTTGAATAATTTTTTCTGGTTAGCGTTTTTTTAGCGAGTTAGTTTTCTACGGGATGGGGTCGCTAACCCATGCCCAACCCTCCTCCTTTATCCGGGCTTGGGACCGGCAGTAGCCCCCGGAAAGGGACTCCAGGCGGAGTTCAACATTCACCTTTAACATGGTTAAATTGGACAGAATTAGATACAAATAAACATCGTATACGTTTATTGTCTCGTATAATTTTAGATATCATATTGATTAAATCTAACAATTTATCTATGATATTTGAACGATATAAACGATTTGATCCAGTGATACAATATGATCCAATAAAGAAATTATTAGCTACGAATACTAATCTTCGATCAATTCATTTCAATGATATATATCAACATATTATTATTTTTTGGCAAAACTATCTAGAAGATATTCTATTATGTGATAATCCATTAATTAATAATGATCCATATTTCATAGTGTATTATGATTATTTTGAACAAATATGGAATTTAATACCAGGTCTATTAGCTTTACAACAATTATTTCAACCATTACTTGAAACAATTATACTATTTGATCGTTTATGGTATCTAAGAGAATATGGTAACATTAATGAAAAATATAATCATGAAGATTTTTATCAATATTCTGGTTATATACGTATATTTGATCCAGTTTTATCACCACGTTGTATGGCATTGTTAGTGTGTAAAAAAAAACACAAGTGAGAATGTATATAAGGATTGATGATATCCTGAAAGATGAGTATTATTATTATTATAAGCTTTATTCAATATTATATTTTTGGTACAATCTAGAATTCTCAGCATAAAGTATTTCAACAGGTTTCCTGTTTCTTATATCTTGATCGATCCTGACGATAAATATTGAGTGATGGACAGTTAGATGTTAGGAGTTCGGTAATCGACATTTGAATAATGTTCATTCGTTTCAATGCATATTGCAAACCACTATGATGTCTCTGGTTGTACTTTTTTTTAAATCTGTACAGCGAAAGGTTGTAAAGTTTTCATAAACGCGCCTGAATAGGTTGTGAGCTCGATGGACATAATAATGTGTTAAAACAAAGAAGAAAACAGATAACTTGACGAAATATCTAGATGGGAGGAACAGGTAGCCCAGATATTCAAGCAGGTCGCCAGTTGGGGAAATTATTTTATAAAGTATATTATTTTGTAATTTATCGTTACTTACTTACTTACTTACGCCTGTTACTCCCAATGGAGCATAGGCCACCGACCAGCATTCTCCAACCCACTCTGTCCTGGTCCTTCTTTTCTATTTCTATCCAATTCTTGTTCATTTTTCTCATGTCTATCTCCATTTCCCGGCGTAATGTGTTCTTTGGTCTAACTCTCCTCCTTCGTTCTTGAGAATTCCATGTGAGGGCTAGTCTCGTGACGCAGTTCGGTGCTTTCCTCAATGTGTGTCCTATCCACTTCCAGCGTTTCTTCCTGATTTCTTCATCCACTGGGATCTGATTTGTTCTATCCCTCAGAAGGTTGTTGCTAATAGTGTCAGGCCAACGGATCCGAAGTATTTTGCGTAAAGAACTGTTAACAAACACCTATATCTTCTAGATGATGGCTTTCGTGGTTTTCCAGGTTTCGGCCCCATACAGTAGAACTGTCTTGACGTTTGTATTGAAAATTCTGACTTTTATGTTGGTTGCTAATTGTTTTGAGTTCCAGATATTCTTCAGTTGTAAATATGCTGCTCTTGCTTTGCCAATCCGTGCCTTCATATCTGCATCAGATCCACCGTGTTCATCAATGATGCTGCCCAAATATGTAAAGGTTTTTAAATCTTCCAAATCTTCTCCGTCAATTGTGATTGGATTGTTGCATGCTGCGTTGTATCAGAGAATCTTGCTTTTCCCTTTGTGTATATTGAGACCTATTGCTGCTGAGGCTGCAGCTACACTGGTTGTCTTCTCCTGCATCTGTTGTGGCGTATGCGATAGAAGAGCCAGATCATCTGCGAAGTCTAGATCATCCAATTGCATCCTAGCTGTCCACTGTATCCCGTGCTTCCCTTCAGATGTTGATGTCTTCATGATCCAGTCGATCACCAGGAGAAAGAGAAAGGGTGAGAGTAAGCAACCTTGCCTGACACCGGTATTTACTTCGAACGAGTTTGTCAACTGTCCTCCATGCACGATTTTGCAGTTTAATCCATTATAGGAATTCCCTATGATATTGACTATCTTCTCAGGCGCGCCGTAGTGTCGAAGAAGCTTCCACAGGGTTGTTCTATCCACGCTATCAAATGCTTTTTCGTAGTCGATGAATTTGATATAGAGTGATGAATTTCATTCAATTGATTGTTCCACAATGATCCGTAGAGTTGCGATTTGGTCTGTACACGATCTATCTTTACGGAATCCTGCGTGTTGGTCTCGAAGTTGGGCGTCTACGGAGTCCTTCATCCTGTTTAACAATACCCTGTTGAAGACTTTTCCCGGTATTGAAAGAAGAGTGATTCCCCTGTAGTTGTCACAGTTGCTGAGATCGCCTTTCTTTGGTATTTTGACTAGAAGTCCTTCTTTCCAGTCTTTTGGTACCTGTTCCTCATCCCAGATCTTTGTGAAGTTAGTTTGGAGTATCCTTGCAGTTGCCACTACGTCTGCTTTCAGTGCCTCTGCTGGAATGCTGTCTAGTCCTGCTGCTTTGCCACTCTTGATTTGTCTGATAGCCATGCTGATTTCTTCAATTGTCGGTGCGCCCACATCAATTGGGAGGTCCGTGAGTGCTGCTTCGGTGTTGGGTGGGTTCAGTGGGGCTGGTCGATTCAAGAGTTCTTTGAAGTGTTCTACACACCTGTTTCGTTGTTCTTCAATGTTGGTGATTATCTTGCCTTCCTTACTTTTCACTGGTCGTTCTGGTTTACGGTGATTTCCATAGATTTTCTATGTTGTTTCATACAGTTGTCTCATGTTTCCTTCTCTGGCAGCATTTTCCGCCGTCATTGCCAAATCTTCCACATATTTACGTTTGTAAGTTCTGATGCTCCTCTTCACTTGCTTGTTTACTTCTGTGTATTCAGCCTGTGCCTTGACTTTTTCTGCTCTTGTTCGACTGGTATTGATTGCTGCTTTCTTGTTCCTCCTTTCTTGAATCTTATCCAGTGTATCAACCGTGATCCAATTCTTGTGATGGTGCTTCTTTTGGCTCAGAACCTCATGACATGTTGAAGTGATTGCCTCTTTTATCTCTTTCCAGTTGCTCTCCATAGTGGTTCCTTCTCCATTGAGTAGATCATGAAAGGCTTGGAACTTATTGCTGAGGGTTATCTTGAATTTATTGAGTTTGTCATTATCCCGAAGAAGAGCCGTATTAAATTTTTGTGATATTGTCCTCCCCGTTGTCCAGTGCCTCTTGAGTTTCAATTTCATCTTGGCGACCAGCAAGTGATGATCTGATGCTATATCAGCTCCTCTCTTTGTCCTCACGTCCTCCATCGTCCTCCTGAACTTTTTGTTGATGCAGATATGGTCGATTTGGTTCTGTGTGCTGTGATCCGGTGAAGTCCATGTGGTTTTGTGTATGCGTTTATGTGGGAATATAGTCCCGCCTATGACCAGTTTATTGAAGGCACATAGATTTGCAAATCTCTCACCATTTTCGTTCCTTTCTCCCAGTCCGTGTCGTCCCATGATCTCTTCATATGCGGTGTTGTCAATTCCAACCTTGGCATTTAGGTCTCCCATCAGAATAGTCAGGTCTTTTGTTGGGCACTTCTCGACGATTGACTGCAGCCTATCGTAGAATTGATCTTTAGCGTCTTCATTGTAGTCGTTGGTAGGCGCGTAGCATTGGATGACGTTCATTGTAATCCCCGTTTTCTTTGTTTTGAAGGAGGCTTTGATGATCCTTGGTCCATGAGATTCCCATCCTATAAGTGCATTTTGTGCTTGTTTGGAAAGCATCAATGCAACTCCTTGTGTATGTGGAGCATTTTCTTCTTCATGTCCGGAGTATAACAGCAGCTCCCCTGAAGCTATTCGTTGTTGTCCAACTTGCGTCCAATGTGTTTCACTGATCCCAAGCACCTCTAAATTGTATCTCCTCATTTCTGCAGCAATTTGGAAAACTCTCCCAGTCTCCCACATTGTGCGAGCATTCCATGTACCTAAATAAGTGGTTGCTCTGGTTGTCAGAAGGGGCATCGTCCTCGTGACTTCCGAAGAAACTCGGCTTTCATCATGAGGCGTCATAATTCTTCTAAACGAAGACCTCCTGACTCCCAGGGCAGAGTTTAAATGGTTTGAATAATTTTTTCTGGTTAGCGTTTTTTAGCGAGTTAGCTTTCTACGTGATGGGATCGCTTACCCCATGCCCAACCCTCCTCCTTTATCCGGGCTTGGGACTGGCAGTAGCCCCTGGAAAGGGGCTCCAGGCGGAGTTGTAATTTATCGTGGATGGATAAAAGATCAATATTTTGACGCTTGATGATGATAGCCTTCTAACATTTGTGAAATGAATACATTTTAGTTCTGTCGATCAATCAGAGAAATGTTTACATATCAAGTAATCAGTTTTAAGATGGAATTGATTGAAGTTAGTCAGTTATGTAGTAGTACATTAGATTTTATTATTATTATTATTATTTTAACACATAGATATTGGTACATGGAGGAATGGAGGTACATATGCGCCACACGAATCTCAATTGATTTGTGTGAGGGCTGTGATACTGCCCGGGTGCCCAAACAGAAGCAGGTGGTTTTCTTAGGGGGCCACAACTCGAGCCTTTGACCTGAACGTCTGATCCACAAGGCAGTGGAGCATGGTAAGGAGATGCAGTCCCATGGTTGTCGGTGACCAACGATTGGTTCATACGCCATTTGTTCCTTCCATGTGCACCATTGGTTTGGGATCCGGTTAAAGCGCCGTACATTCGCTTTTCGTCATCTCATTTTCGTAAACAACACCCCCGCCACGTGAAGGCAGTGAGTAGGACTTTCGTGGCAGAGGCTATGTACGCGTGGCCATGTGAGAGCATTTGGAGAAGGAGAGCGGACTCTCCCCACTCTTGGCCGTACCAGGGCATTTGGGGGCAGTATATTAGATTACAGCTCAGTGATCTAGAGTATAAGTGTTCGTATGTATAACTAAAGGTGATTGGTTTGATTCATAGATGAGGAGGGATCTTGGATGCTCATTGTTGAATAGTTCCATAGTAGGACGAAACATTTGTCTAGTACTTCCAGATTTTTAAGCATGTTTCAGTCAAGATCAGTTCGTGATTTAAACGATGATGACTAATTATTTAGTAATTTTTAAGGACAATTTCTTCCTAGAAAGTTTTGGATTTGATTGTTACATTGAGGTTTCGATATTTTAAATTGATTATAAGTGAATTGGAATGGTAAAAGTATAGTATACAGATGAGCTAATCACAATCAAGAATGACACTTTTCATATTCAACGTAGAATCTAGCACATATCAACTCCTAATCATCTTGGTCACAAGAGAGAAAATTATCCAAACAAATCCTACGTAGTATATGTAGTTATGGTATCGATGGTAGTAGCAAACATTTAGAATATACATTATTGTTTAAGAAGAGAGGATGAATTCACTGAGTAAGAAATATAAGGTTATTTGGAAACTTTGGATCCAAGCTCAGATTAAGAGTGAATGTATGTATTTTATTACAATCGATTGTGTATCATATTTATCCAACCATTTATTAAGGTAATCGTAAGAACTTCAGTCATGTTGTTTGCGTCAATCAACACAGCTCATTTCAACAGTGAATCACTTCATACACTAATATCATGTTTTTCCAGATTACTCTTACACCAACCCATGATGTATAAAGATGTAGATGATGGTCAGGTATAAGTAATATATGTCTATGGCACCTTAGTCGATGATCACTCAATACTGCATCAAACGATTTACCATCTTAGTCTAGTAGTCTCCATCTTACCTCAAGATTCTCATGATGTACAAAACATAACTGACCATTTAAAATCTAGAGATACTATCGACAAAGTGAATGGAATTAGTGTGAGTAATTTTCTCTTTTCTACTATAGTCATAGTACTAGATTCATTACTGAATAAGAAATCACTGTTACTTGAACATCGAGATCAATATAATTATAAATATGGAGTTAAGGCTATTTCAACCCCTGTATAAAAGGTAAAAAAAGTCTTTGGCTTATAACAATGCGAATGATCACCTTATTATGTACGACAACATGAACACTCTCAAAGATACTATCGACCTTCATGGGTTGATTACTGCACAATATAATATCCTGTACAGAGTAAGTGATAAGTCTTCTAAGTGAACGTATGAATCAGTTTCCTAAGTTCTAATAATCTCAGACGAAATCTACACGACGATTTGTAAATGAAAGTATACTCAAAGTGTGGAAAAGAGACGTTTTACTTCTAGGTTAGTTTATGTACAGAAAATCGATGATATTTATAGTATATTTCAGATAGTCTTGAGCTTCTAAAAGTTTGTGGAACCATATTGAACATAGTTGCATGATAGATAATCATAAATAGGACATGTAACTCTTCATTATCTAGATATTTCTGAGAAACGTCTGTACAACGCTCATTGGATAAAATGTTTCTCAGTGTTTTCAACACCATTTTAGAATACTTTTGATCACCCAAAACATCTTTCTTTGGTGAACATATAATTTATGGACGAACCAATCAAGTATAAGATAAAAAGTTTCAAAATTTCGCACGAAATAGAGTCTTGGCATTATAACTGATGGCAGTTCGTGATGAAAACCCTAAATCAAATTCCTAACCCTAACCATCAACTACAAATCATAATTCTATTTCCTTATACTAGTTTATCATCTTTATTTTGTTCTAGTTATTAGGTGTACACTTTCATGGTTACTTTAGCGTCGCTCAATGATCGTTTTTAAATTATAGTCTCACCCTTTCTTCTTCTTCTTCTTCTACAAACTAAGACTTCATCTTAGGGTCGACTTACCATTATCACTTTAAAATCAATAGCGTCAAGTTTATATAACTCCGCCTGGAGTCCCTCCGGGGGCTACTGCCCGTCCCAAGCCCAGATAAAGGAAGAGAGTTGGGCATAGGGTTAACGACTCCATACCGTATAAAACTAACTCGCTAAAAAAACGCTAACCAAGTAAGTAAGTCAAGTTTATATACTAGTGAAATAATTAAAGTAAGACTAAAAAAGAGAACTTCATTTCAATAAAGTCATAATTATATAATTCATCTCAATATATAACAATAATTCAATGTCTCATTCTATTATTTACTACAATATTATCTTCAACCAATGGCGGTAAACTATTCCTTTTGAAATAGATCATTACATAATCACTGTCAATTATTATATAATATAAAAGTAGAATAAAAAAAGTCTCCTATTCATTTAAAGTAAACAATATATATATATATATATATATAGATGTAGTCAATCATAGACGACAAATGGTTCAGAATTATGTATCATATTCATATACAATGTTATTGTCTAGAATACATATTTGTTTACTATAAGGTCATATCAATGAAACTTGACATCTTGTATAAACAATATTATTATTACTATATTTGGCATGAGATGTACACATTTCAATATAAATATTGAGTCAGATTCAGATATGTATAGTAAGGACAGAAGGTCTACGGCCTATGTTTTTCCTTTTCTAGTATGCTTCTGTGGGTGTCCAAACTTCGCTTAAAAGAGTCAATTGAAGCTGCGGACACCACTATTTCGGGCAGCAGGTTCCAAGTATTGATGACTCGATGTGAAGACCTGTATGCCACTGATGTTTTGTTCGTTCTTGGCTTTTTTACTCGCCGGCTATGTCCTCTGAGATGTCTTGATCTAGTGGGAAGAAAAAGAGAGAGTAAGTTAGGTCCAAAATCATTTCTCAGTATTCTGTACATCAACATTAGATCTCCCTTTAATCTGCAATAGGACAGGTTGAGTCACGTTTAATCAGAATGCATTGGCTCACTCATCTATTTAATTCACATTATTTCATCTGGTTTCTCTTCATTCCATTCTCTTCTATTTGCTTCCTTTGCTTTATTTCCCTGATTATCTGTTCAGATCAATGGTTGTAGGGAATTCATTCTGGAATTTCATGTACTTTATTCCATTGTTCACTAATGTGATTAAAGTCGATGATTATATACGAGAGTTGGCAATATGTATATTTCGATGACAATCAGAAATGATCTAAGGGGATCGAAATATAGGATCACTAAATTAATAAGTCTGTTGATAACATTAAAGGGCCTAACATCAGGTATATTAGGAAATGCTAACAGTGTTCAGAGGACTGAAGTATATCGATGTGGTTCACAAGGCTGAATTAAAGCATTTGTCTTCAGTGTTACTATATAGAATTTAATATGAATTAAATTCATATTGATTCAATCGGGTTATTAGTTTCATTCTCGAAGTCACACTACATGTACTATTGCTTTTGTATCAGTATCGATGAGATAGTGAAATTTCTTTATGATGTCAGTGATGAGTAACAAACGGCTGTGTTTGTCGGCTATGGCTGGTGTTAACTCGTGCCAACGGAGGAGTTTCCCAAAGAGCTGTTCGTGTTGAATAATTTGAAGCTTCAGAAACTGTAGGGTTTTATGCAATTTCAAGATGACTTACCACATTTATTATGGTATCAAAAACAATCAGGATTATCTGTCTCTCTTGATCGTTTTGGTGGAGAACTCGTTCGAGGAGTTTTGGAGCGTCTACGGTCATGATGAATATTAAGGTAACGTGTGTGAGTGTGACCGTTGTCTGTGACGTCGTTATGTATTGTTTGGGGCTTTTATTTGACAGAATAAACCTGGAAGCTGGGAGTTCTGGTGATCTCTATAATCCAGTCGGTAGATGCATCCAGTTTGTCTGCAGCATTATTCCGGAATGAGACAAGCACTGCCTGCACCTATTGGGGAGGCTTAGTTGAGAAAAGCTGTCTAAACAGATCATCGTCGAATATTAGTTGAACAATGACCTTTCACATTCGCAGCAACATTTCTGTTTCTGAACCACTTTGCAGCTCGATGTAGTGGAACAGTTCGTCTATTATTTGTCGACCGGTTAAGGCTTCACACCTATGAAAAGTGAATTTTAAATTTTCATAATGTTGCAAAACATCGCTAGTACACATACTGGATGTAACGTATTTTTAAAATCACGTGGTAGTGCTTTCACCACCGAGAGGAATTGTGCATGTGGTTCTGTCACGCGTGCTCGTGGAAGCCAGCTTCTGTGTAGCGGAAGCAGACTTCTATACTGTCGGGACAAAATGGCATTAGCTGAATGTTGAGAGGCGAAAGGAGTTTAATCTTGAGTAACTTGGATGTCTGACCCATCTGATAGATATAATATACCAATACTATTTAAAGCGTGCGAACGCTTAACCTCTAGATTACTTAGCCGCAGGTATCCAACAGTTTTAATGTCCAACTTTAAGTAGTCTACGAAACTGAGCGACACATCCACCATTGACATCATTGAGTTACTATCTCACAACAGACCTGGTTGAACTCCACTCATCGCTACTCTAATTAAAAACATATTTTTTAGTGATGAAATAATTTATTGTGAGAAATATTTTGGTAATTATGACCTTGTTCATTCATTGTTCAATAGTTTCTGAAATTGAGATATAAAATATTTACAAATAAAAATAATAGATTTCTAGATTTAAATAGTTGAGATCATGGATCAATTGGAGCTAGACCACGATGGAAAACATGGAAGCACTGTGCGGCCTTTTCATCCTAATACAGGACTCCTCAGAAATGCGCACAGGCTCACTCAAACGTGTTATTTCGTTTGCATTACTGTTGTTACTAACTTTTTTCATGTTAGTCCTGCTAAATTTCAATAGTATACTCGTTTCATCACTCTTTTGGTTCACAAATATGTAAATTTCCGAAATTCTATCACAAATCTTGTCATCAGTTTACACTATAACTTGCATATATTTATTTCCAATCTATCAACAACAACAAAAATAACAATACCAACGTTGTGGATAGATAATTGTAGATGTAAAACTCGATGGCAAATGACCAAAAATATATATTTCCTTATTCTATCTGTTGAATGAATCACAATGAGACTTTGAGAGTCAAATCCAGGTCACCTGATATTTCCACAGTCTAAAAACGCTGAAAATGATTTTGTTATATGGTAACGATACAAAAATCTCTCAAATGTTGCTTTCAAAATACGCTCACTCGGCAAATGCAAAGTGAACAAAAACAATTAACTGTATACATAGCATACGATAAATAAATTTGAAAGATGCCGATCATCCATACTGAACTTTCCTCTGAACATTTACTAGCACCAATTGCTTTACTATATATTTTCACAGATAACTTTGTGGTGGACCAAAAATCATATTAACTCAAAAATCGCGAAAACGTTATTACGTCCAAAAGTTAATTTTATAATATATCAGTCACAATTTATCAGCACAAAGTAACGTTATGGGACATTACTTCAATAGGCAGACTTTGGCATGTTCGGATTGCATTTGGTACCATATCCCACAATTATAGGCAAGTAATAATTCCAATGAGGTTGTTGTGATTCAAGTAATGTAGCCAGATATAGAATATTACGGAAATATGGCTGCAGTCTATAAATGTAGATATTAGATATTCCAGAGATCAGTTATCATAACCACAGACAATAGAGACTTCTGTGTAGTAGTGCATTTACGAGCAGTTAACAGCGTGTGTCATACGATGAGTGATTCAAAACAGAAGGGAGTGTATTCAAGGTGATGTGCATAAACAACCCCTAAAATCATTCTGTGTTAAATGTACAAACTCTGAAAATTAACAAAATAAATCCAAATTATCTCAAAAACTGTTAGCAAAATAAGTTTGCCATTTCTATCTCCGCATGGCCATCAGACGAATCAAGAGTTAGTAAGAGAGCAGTATGTTCAAACAATATATATTTGCTGAACGATTTAAGCAAAATATGGAGGTAACTACAAAAGTGATCTTTATTATTTTTACAAATGTTTGAGAGCCACAATAAGTATCCACAAACTGGAAAGAGCAGTACCCCATCAAGGTACCAAAAATAGATGTTAGTAATCCTGGAAACTACATATATATCACACTACAATCAGTGCCAAGCAAAGTTTTCAAGATTTTCGCTAAACCGAATGAAGTATTCAGCAGACGCTCAACTAGGAAATCAACATAATGGATTTTGTAACGATTGATCACTGACCAATGATTTCCTAACACTACAGACCATTGTTGAACAACCAAATGAGTGGAACTCATCACTAAACATCGACTGTTTTGACTGTGTGAAAACATATATCTGAGTGGATAGGAAAATATTACGGAACGTTCCACGACTTTATGGAATATTTAAGGAAATTCTCCTTATCAGATTTAGATCATACGAGTGACCGCAGTGCAGAATCATGCATAAAGAGAAGTTCACTAGTGCCTACTTTCGGAATTCTTCAATCTTGTGTATGTTGATTAGATTATAAAAACCATCACAGCTAAACACAAAATACAATAGACCGATCGAATGCAACTAGATGATTTGGATCTCTCAGATAACTTGCTGATTTGCTACAACAACCATCAACAGATACAGGCATTTATAAGCAGTCATTTATGCAAGATAATCCAGATATGTTAGACACTAACCATCGGCAACCATCTACTGTGGCAGAGAACAAACCAACTTCTAGTGGAAGAGGAGTTTATTAAAGGACTCTAGAGATTAGTTGGGCGCACATTGTGGAAATCATCAAACGGCGTCGAAAGTCAGGCTGCGAATCGGAATCCTCAGAGCAAAAATAAATGAGGTAGATATAAGGAAACATTGTGCTGAGAATCTGAGGCAAACATCAAAACCATGAATACTACTTGGCAACAATTGGAAAGGAGGATCAACAATAGAATTGTTCGGAAAATCTCGACCTGAGGCTCATGTTCCACGAGATGTAGAGTACGTGAGCAAATATGTGAATACGATGATGTATTTTGGTTCATGTAGCTTGACTGCTCTTGATTCTTCATACATCCACACAGTCTGGTAAGTTATCAGTATTATTTAAAATGCACTTTTACAAATACATGCTGAGATATTTACGTCTGGTCCAGTGTACAAACAGGATTATAATACCATCGTTATCCTTATCAACACCATCGTCATGAGTCTTAAATAATGTCTTAAGTTTGATGTAAACCGTGTGTTGTTTACGTGGATTATAGCATTTCGTATACTTTTTGTTCACGTTTGCTTGTTTTGTAAATTCTTGGTTTATGTCTATTTCTTCAATGATGCTAAGATAAGTTCTAGACAAATGTTTTGGTCGTGGAGCTCCACGACCAAACCATCCAGCTCAGAGAGCTAAACTCCATCAAAATCATCCACCTGAGCTACAAATCTTCTCCACCACCTCTAGACAGATGTATATCGTTTGAATTCATTGTAAGTACTCAACCACATGAAAATAATTGATCGGTTCATTGATTGACTCGAAATACTTGTTTCTGTTGAAAACTATTCGTTGATATTGAATCATTGATATTCTTCTTACAAGTATCAATTCTCGTATATTATCTTATTAACATTAGTTCACCAGGCCAAACACAATCACCAACTTTCAGTCAGTGAACATTTTATTAATTTGTTTTTTGAAATCACAAACCCAATTAACAGAAATATCATTTCACTTCTTAGTGGAATTTGTCTGACACAAGTGCAATCCTAGATCAAACGTTATGTGTCATTATTACAACGAATAAGTAGGTGTTCACTCCATCCTGTGACTGATAAACTGTTGCAAATAATTTTTGATGAACCACTCATTTCAATGATGATCCTTACTGAAACTGTTTTGAATCTTGGCAATCACATATCTGAAGTGGTCTGATTCAGTGCACCTGAATGTGAAAATCAGTTTTTAAAAACCAACTGAACTACTTATGAGCATTATAAACAAAGATGGATAGTGGCTAGCAGTGGAATCCAGGACGCGTGTTTCGTATTACTTAGGGTTCCTCAGCTGGATATACCTGAATCTCAGATTTTATGTTCACTCTAGGACTCCAGCCCAGTACCAGTCGCCTCAAACGCCAACGCGTTATCGAGGCAATACACACTATATGCACATATGCCATTAAGAGATTGATCAATTTCAGTCCGAAACATGAATGGGAGGATTCACGTAAAACAATACAAAATGAATTGAACTACTTATGGTTTTGCTAAATACTGTTTCGTTTTTCAGATATCGATTCAAAACATTCTGTAGATTTAAAACAAACCATTTTCGATCTGTATATTGAGGACTTAAAAGCAAAGATTTTTGCATCGAAAGGTAAGAAACGGTTGTTTTGAATTTTACAAACTATGTGTCATACAATCAAACGTATTCATAAGACACACGTTGTTGAGTACCATTTAAATGAAAAATCAATCGGCACACAGGTTTGTCTCCAAAGAGTTGAATTCGGTACACGTACAATAAATGTTTTTAAAATTATATCAGCTTATTATTTATTTGCTGAAACGTATATGATGTTCTCTAATTAAATGTAATGATTTTAATATGTTTATTGAAATGAAATTGTTTGAATAAACAATAAGAAACCTCATAATAAAACATATATATGTGTGGTTAGTCTTTAGAGTGGATGAAAGACACCATTGTGTATCCCAGTGAATACGACAGTGAAATAACATCTCTGAAAGGTAATTTGATTATTTAATCTTAAATGACATAATATTTTACACTACTGAATTTAAAATCAAAACAAAATGAGCACAATGAGTGCACATCTGTGTTTAGAATTTTCAGTTGATCGATCAATTCAATTATTTTCAAACCTTAAGCATTTATAAATGTGATAAATTGAAAAGTCAAATTAATTCTATCACGTTCAGTTTCTTTGTGAAAATTATTTGATTCTCTGTTTACACCCTCATTAAATCATTTACACCATTCAAATGAAGAAGAGAATATGTACATCAAAACAGTGTTTGTTTATTTGAACCTGCTTGGTGGTTTCTCTTGAATTTCACAGTGGTTTCACTCGTGATAGGCTGTAAACATTCGATGAGAGTGTGTATGTGCATGCGTTTGCCTGACATAAATATTCAATTGATGCACACATTTGAGTGTTTGCAAAAATGGTGCTTGAGACATTTGTCCATGCACCCACTCTCTTGATAAGTACGACCAATATGGAAAATTAAAAGTAGAAAATTCCAGTGTGACAATAGTACCATCTGTAAGATCTGAGGAAATTCGTGATATCGTTGATGCTCCACTTCCTCTGACGTGATGAACAAAAAACTCATAATCTTCCTTGTCGGTATTCTCCATTAATAGAACTAGTAGAATGTGTGATTGATGTCATCACATCAAACCTCATACATTTTATTTGTGTTGGATCAAATTATAAATAATTTGAACATAGCACATAACTTTGTTTGAAATATAACTAAATCACCTTGTTCTTCAACTAAGTTGCCCTACATAATCGTGTCTATTTCAGATGGAGTCAAAAATTCGGATCCAAATATAATGCAGAAAATCGATGAGTGTAAGTGAAAAAATAATTGAGTTCTATAACCACATTAATGATTCTAGATATCAACTGCAGTAGTAAACTTGCGACTAGTGAATCAGCCAAATTTGCTTTGTCTCGTAAGTGAAATTATTCTCATGCACTGGTTTAATTTCCATTCAGCATTTCATTATTTATGACTAACATGTTGATGTTTTGAATTCACTGATCAGCAAACCGATCTCATGTGAGAAAATGAACGAAATCCAACTGTCGAAAATTTTGTTCTTAACATAATAAGATTACAGCAGGACTGATACCACTAATTAGACACCCTCTAGTTTATGTTTGATAATTCTGACAAAATACTGCAATTTTTCTCGCACAGTAAGTACAGGCATAACACTGTGGTAAAATAGTTACTTAGAATGAGAGATTTCTTGAGTTTGATCCGTTACTGGATAGTCTACACTAGAATGTTGAACCTCGATGTGTGCGCTAATTCCTTCCAGTTGCATACCGTAGACAATCCATCAATTTGCTATGTGACTGATCTGTTGCATCACAAACAATGTGCTTGAGCTGGTTTAAGTTCAATTCTGATACTGTAAGCACACATGCTGTAGAAGTAGATATTTGTTGAAAAAGTGGAAACAGACGCTTTTCTTTGGGAATTGAAATCTGCCGTTCACTAACACAAATCGAAGAAGAATGAACACTTGTGTCAAGGTATTGAGAGCTCTCATTAGACGTTGTACTGATCATCGATAAACAATAAATCTAGAAAATCCACACATCATGATGAGAGTTAGAACTTTAGACCAGTAAAACGTTATCAATTGGATCAATGAAGTTTCCACCTCATGTCGAGCGAGTGCCCCGAATAGCTTCAATAGCTTAACCATCGTTCAATATTTCCATATCTATTCAATTCGCAATATATTCACTCAACATCTAAACGCACTCAGTTATCACCACATCACAAACGTACACATTGAAATTAAATGATTTGCAATTGAATTTTAATGCATTTTACAGGTATTCGGGAAATACAGCAAGAATACGAAAAATGGTATCGTAATTAATTTAATAATCGAATTGTTTTCAACATTTGGAGCACATTCATATACTTTAAAGTCTGTTTAACTTTTACTACAAAGCGAAGAAACAAATAATAAATACCGTCTCGTACAACTTCGAAATTATTGGCGCTGTTCATTTAACTCAAATGTATTTGGTATGGATGGTCTAACATTCATCGACTCATGTTGTCAATCAAAAGCTTAACAATCTTCACAATCACACACTGATATTTGGTATTTGTATCACAATGAAATTCAAGTCCTCCATTTTATGTGACTTGTGATCAGTCGGATGGGTATATCTTGATCTCAATGTTAATGTTCACGCTTATACCCGAATCCTGAAATTCTCACTTCAAACTAACACTTTGAAAATAATTTTGTTTAAGTCTCAATGGGAATATCAACACTAGGAGAGAGTACGTTTAGCTGATGGATATCGAGCTGAAAGAGAAGCGAATCGTGAGTTCTATATATTTCAACACATCAGATATATTTCAAAGTCTAATTTCCAGATAATACTCTCAGAAAGCTCATGTGACAACAGTATCCCGTCAAATTTGGTCCCGAATACTGTCCACAGAGTGTCACAAATCTTTTCGATAGAACAATGAGAAGACAGAGTTCATCTGAAAAATGTGATCTATTTTTGCGCTATACATTTCGAACAATCTGGTCACACATTTACTTGTCAGGGCATTTTATATGAAAATTAATAAAGGTCAATTACATGAAAGTTAAAGCACAAACAAAAATAACAAAGGGGAGAGAAAGGATAAGAAATTGTCGCATTATCCTGGGCCATAGAATGACTCAAGGATTACCAAGGTAAATTCAAGATTACAACAAATTGTTTTGTATACATAAAGGAGGCTTAAATTTACGAATAGCCAAGGCTTCTATAAACTTAAGAATTCGTCCTTGACAATTTCTTTACAACGTTTTAAAAGCTGCTTTAATATCAATTTTGTGTCCCGTTTCAATTATATGTTTCGCTATCGATGACCCTGGTTTTCTACCACCCACGTTGATCGGATCGTTTGACACACGTTGATTTTGAAGCCATCTAGGCATATGTTCATTGACCCTTGATTGCATTGTTCGATTACTCCTCCCTATGTATGTGTGACCACACAAACATGGTACTATTAGACGGTCAGTGTATAGGAAACCTACTTGGACGGGACAATACTTAAATTTCCATAGTTTTTGTTCATTGCAATACAAGCAAGGCTTGGTTAAGTGTCTCTTTAAAAGAACTCAAAGGATTTGTACATCTGACACGGTGGAAAAAGATGAAAAGTTACTGACTGACACATTAATAGCAAATGGTTATCCATTAAAGTTTATTAATAGGTGGAAAAGTCAGGTAATGCCAAGACCTCTTGTTTATTCGGTCCCAAAGGAAAAAGTTAACATCAATCTACCATATAGAGGTGAATCCAATAGCAAAGTTTTAAGACAGAGTTTGAAAGCAGCGATCTAGAACACCTATTATGCTGCTCAATTGATTGTGATTGAAAAGTCCAAGGCCATGATTCCTAGTAGACCCAGACAATGCACCAATGTTTACGTCACATCCCATTGTATTTACCAATTTACATGTTTGTTTGGACACACATACATAGGGAGGAGTAATCGAACAATGCAATCAAGGGTCGATGAACATGTGCCTAAATGGCTTCAAAATCAATGTGTGTCAAACGATCCGATCAACGTGGGTGGTAGAAAACCAGGGTCATCGATAGCGAAACATATAATTGAAACGGGACACAAAATTGATATTAAAGCAGCTTTTAAAACGTTGTATAGAAATTGTCAAGGACGAATTCTTAAGTTTATAGAAGCCTTGGCTATTCGTAAATTTAAGCCTCCTTTATGTATACAAAACAATTTGTTGTAATCTTGAATTTACCTTGGTAATCCTTGAGTCATTCTATGGCCTAGGATAGCGCGACAATTTCTCATTCTTTCTTTCCACTTTGTTATTTTTTTGCTTGTTTGTATTTTAACTTTCATGTAATTGACCTTTATTAATTTTCATATAAAATGCCCTGACAAGTAAATGTGTGACCAGATTGTTCGAAATGTATAGCGCAAAAATAGATCACATTTTTCAGATGAACTCTGTCTTCTCATTGTTCTATCGAAATTTATAAAAGGGAATAATTGCTTTAAACAACTCTTTTTACTTTCCATTCAAACGTTGTAATGCTGTGTCATGTCATAGCCTGTTATTTGTTCAATTTTTCCGATTCTATATAGCGTATGTTTACTTGAATTCATCGAAACTGGATGGATGTTTTGACGAACGTATTAAGCATTATGAAAGTAAGTCAAAATATTGAATGGCATACAGGTCATTCTAATCCATCTCAAACATTTGACCGCTTCTTATATTTTTATCCGATCTAATACATGTTGTTTGCCCATCAATAACTACATTTGTTTGATACTTTACAGACGGAAACATGGCATAAATGGCTGCTGGTCAGTGGTTCTGTAGTTAAAATTGTTTCAACTCATTTACATCCTCACTTGAGTCTGTCAGGTGTGTAGGGCTGTTCGTCTAGTTCACAACAAGTAGTGATTTCGTATTGACACTCAGGCGTTATTGCTGCATAGACGTCGCTTATATGGTTTTAACGAAAGAAAATTAATTCCACATTTGATCTTCTCAACTTTTACAGCATGCACATTATTTCCATGTCATTGTTGTTAAATGCATTGTTCAAATATTCTCATTGATGTTTAAGACTACAACAGATCAGTCTGTTTTATTATATTTACATCCTGTTCGGATTGCCTCGATATTGCCACTAAGTCACAAGTGATTTAAGCGGAGATGGATATCCAGTTGAGAAGTCTTTCACTCCTCTGTTAGCCACCATACATCTCTGCTCATATTTTATTTGCTCCTAATCAACATGGTTGTTGTTAAACATGAAATAGTCGATCAGACTGAATATGAAACCAGCGAAGTGAATAGTCTCTTATTGTTTCTTTTATCAAATAACTAGATATGAAATCTGGTTACAGTGTAGAAACTTGTAATGAGTTCATACCACACAATATGGAAGGTAATTTTACTCAGTTTATCTCTCTTAATATTGTTGAAAATGACAAACATAAACTGATATTCAATACCGAAATTCATACTGACCACTACTATCCATTTATTTGCAAACGTGTTTTCCAGAATATTCAACTCTTTTTCTTAAGTACACTGAACTGGTGTTTCCTCAATCAGAAAATCACAGAACCGTCTATCTCCTGCTTGTGACTATGTTAAAATAATTAGGTATATAAATGAGATAAAAGCTTCTACAGAATATGATGAGACGTATAGCAAAGATTGTAATACTCATGAAGGAAGTATTTCATGTTTCAACACAAATCGAGTTAAGGGAATCAAAGATGAGATCACTACTTTGATTTCATCCACTGAATATTCACAATACCATTGACAATTCAGTGAGAATATGTTGAAATGTTTAGGAGATCAATGTGACTCTTTGTGATTCTTTCTCAGTCCATCTGGTATCAGTATACGGTGGTTTTCATTAGTTCGATGCCCAAAACACGTTGAATGATATCTTTAAATAACCAATATTTTTGGATGTCTACCTTAACAAAATTATTTTATATTTCAGTTAAGAATAAACTTAAAACCTCTATTTTTTTGAAATACAACATTATTGATAAACTGAATGCAGATTTCTGTAAGAAAAACCATTTGAATATTTTGAATGATTAATTAAGTAACTGTGTCAAATCCATATATTATTGACTAGACGATGAATATCCACAAACTGTAGCACTATGTGACATACCGATTAAATCTTCAATCTGATAGTTTAATGAATCAACCTAATCATCAAGAAACAGATGGCACAAATTGAATTAAACCGTTTATTGATACTAATCCGAATTCGAACATTCTTACATAAATGATTCACCATATTTCTGACAATTCTCATTTCAGATATCAAGGTGGAAACAGTGAGATGGACTTTTACGTTACAGACTATTTCGATAGCTGGAACTAAGCAGACCGACAAACGAAATGCAAGTATTTAAAAAAACATCACTTTCACATGAATACTGTTGAACGAATACAACGTATCGGACAATTGCCAATAAAAATACTTAGTCTTCTCATCAATGATGAGATAGATGTTGAAGTAAATAAGCACTCAGTAATTTGATTTTTGATTTCATGTTTTCAAATTTAAGTTAGTTATAGATTTCTATTACAAGCACTCAAAGTGGTAAGTAAATAACCTATTGAATCACGTTTACTGACAATCATTATATGAAACAATATTTAATGAAAAGGAGTTGTATGAACACGACATACTGTGTGCTCGTATAGTAGAAGTAAACAAAATATAGTTACGATCTACTACAGGTGGGTTCATTGGATTCAATACGCGATTCCCGTTGAACTGAAACATCCATTCAAATAGTTGTTAGTGATACACTTTAGTGAAGTCTAGATTTGGATGAAGGTTTCCGATTCCATTTGATACTTGACAACACACGATGATTTTCTGATTCATGAATTCAGTGGTATCTACATCATATTTGGTCAAATGAATAGATACATGTTGATCAAGATCCATTTGACAGTTTTACTTTCGTACAGTCGTTCATCTTATATGTTCACCTGAATGATTTATGATTTCGCTATTTATTCATATGTTTCTGTTCAAACTCTAGGTGACAATGGAAAGTAAATGAAAGTAGATTTGGAAATGATGATCCGGATATAACTCATTTTTCATATACATATGTGTTGTAACAATTAACTTACTGTCAGAATAACAAATCACAAATTTCTTCTTTCTATAACAATATTAACTGTTAATATCAACAAATTATTACTTACTCATACGTATATATTCAAAATAAATATTTCTTTGAAAGATGTCACGACAAGGCACATCAGATTAGAAAACGGACCAATGCTGTTTCAGGTCCTTTCAGATAGTAAACACAACCTGTAAGCAAAAATGGGCGTTTTCCATCTAAACAAACGAAACGAGAATGTTCGCAACTAATTACAAGAATGAGGATTTCACCAAGTGACTTCTCGGGATGTCGCATCCCCAAAACCTCCACATTTTGCTAGAGCTCTTTTTTCACATTCACACTCAACTTGATCACTTGTCTCAGTTGTCGGTGTGCCTGCTTTCTGGAGCGTAGGTTGATGTGTTGTTGAACTTCTCCTTTTGTTGGGACTGCAGGTAGATTGGAGGTAGCCAGAAATATCAAAGCTAATAATTAATATAGATGACCAGTTTTTATTATCGATAGAGCTAGTAAGTTATGATTACTAATCAATACGTTACGATAATACATATGAAAATTGATCAGAGGACTATTAGAATAATGGGTTTACATAAGTAAATATCGATCGAAAGTTGAAGTGGAAGTACAGATTAACAATAATAGATTGCGCTTCTTTAGTCAGACTCACCAATGTAGATTTATCATGATGTAACTGCCTAATCTATAAGATCTTACGTGGAAGTTACATCATCGTCTACACCGATTCATTGCATTGTAACAATTACCAATACGTGATAGAGAACGAGCTTAGGCTAGAGATAGAATATATTTAATATGAATAGAAGATACAAGATAACATTCAGCTGGGACCACGCCTGCAAGGCCGAGCCATGCCATCCGATGAACTCGGACTAATTCAATTTAGTATCCCCGCTTTCTCCATTCTTCTGTATTTCTCCGCGTTAAATGTTTAATGTCTATTTCTCATAATGTCTCGTGGTAGGGCCCAATGCCACTACACTACTCTCCCATCAGAATCAACGCGACGTTGCTTCGAAATCAAATTGTGAGGGATTGTCGCGCGCCGGAGGTTAGCAAGAATAATAAGAATCATCCGGGTATTGATGAACTGAAAGATAAATCAGAAAGAAGGCGGTAGCATCTGGTCGAGAAACACACGTAATAACTTTAAAGTGTCTCATTTTAATAAGTCGCCGTAAGATAGTTAGTAATAGCCGTAGGTTAATGACATTTCCTGTTTAGAAATATTAAAAACAATCAATATTGTAGAAATGTTAAAAGTGGTATTATATTTGGTCTAAACTATGAAATCAAATAACGTATGTGCCGTTAAGTTGTCCATGCGTTGATTTCCAATTGCATCTGTATTAGTAGGCTAACTGAAAGAACAAAAGTATAACCGTGGAGAAGAATTCCAACTAGCGTTCCAGTTAGTTTGATACGGTTTATTTAGATATGGGGAGATTTTCTCGATCTCGTTTGTACCTGACCGTGATAGAATTTAGTAACACAACTAATACGTATGAATTGTTATCAAAAATTTTTACGTGAAAAGTAATAATTATGTGGATTTTGGACAGATAGATAAGAGCAATTCGTTAAACATGAGTGTGTCCGTTAGAGTTATGCTCTAGGCTCAATGTTCTGATTTGCCATATACTATTTATTTATATTCATACCTATCGGCTGATGGCACATACAAATTAGTTGCAAGTGTCAGTTTAGTATAAGACGGAATGCTATTTCATTGAGACATAGTGATTATAAGTAATTGAAATCAGTTAAGCCTATGTGCCACCTTTCCAGGTGATGTGGCGCTGCAAGATGTGTTCGCCTAAATAAGTTTTTACAAAATGCTTAACAGCGAGTGATGCTCATGTGATTACCAGGGATAACATAAGTTGTAACCAAGGGGAGTACACTGCCAACTCATGTCTATGATAATGGCCTGAACCTTAGTCAGTGTCGGGGTAAATTCGACATTGATGTTTTCAGTTTGTAGGAGATTTGCTCGACTGCTTATACTGATGATTTGCAAGCATGATTGTGTTGCTAAACCTCCAATTAGACTGACAAGGTTTTGAGATATTTACTGAATGAGCAACTGATAAACATACTGTAATCATCCTTATTGAATGAAAAGAAAAACAACACTACTTAATGATAATTATAAGTGCATTTGCTGACCGATTTGTTAATAGTTTCGTCAACTTTATCAATCATATTACGTGATTGTCAAGTCATGACAATGCTTTATGACGATATCCTGAAACCATTATGTTAAAATAATTATAGTGTTGATTGAGGATAATCCAGTGAAAAATAGATGCTGTTGCTTTGTGTGATTCAAAATTATCAGAAATTCGTAGCGTGAACGAATCCGAGTTACCTGTTTATATTACTAATTGTAATTTAAATATATTCGTGTACATAATGTTAATTTTAATAATAAGCTTCGGAGATTTAATTTTAAATATTTGTTTGTCGAACAACATGAGAATTTAGTTATTAAATTAGTGCAGTATGATAATACCTAGATTTGGTGATTTTATTATCCCTTATATGTTCGTCTTTTTAGGCTACTAATACACTAGACCAATTCGTAAACCCAAATACGTATAGCAGTAATTTCTATGACGGGTTTATTGAAAATGTTAAAGGCGATTCAGATGATTTTTAAATTTAAGAGGCATAGAGATATAATGCAATGCATGTACGGGCCAGATTAACATGCAGGTTGTTGAGATATATGGCAAATTAAAAATCATAAACAAGACCAGAAAAATAATTGTAAAGTTAAGACTGCTTATAAAACTTCAGGCAGGATTATGACGCGTCATAAACTTTCCACAAGAAGTTTCTGCATTTAGCTTAGTGGCACTTACAAATATGTGGCAAAAGCAATAAAATAAATATGTTAAGTTAAAAAAAATCATCCAGTAAAATAGTTAAACTCGCCTGGATAATTTTTGAAAATTATATTATTCAGTAGACGACATATGAACGCCATTCGTGAGAAGTAATGATCCAAAAGCATCCAGAATAAAACATGCACTACGGTAATAAATTCCAGGGTTCTTGGTGCCGCTGACGTTTTTGTCACTTGCTGTATCAGAACAATTGAATGAATCCAGATAACTGTGTGGTTTCGACTTAACAAGCCATCTAAAATGGCTGTGTGTTTTTGTTCTAGTGTCATCCTTGTTGTTTGGCAATGGAACTCGATAATATGAAATTAGGAAGGCAGTGGTCGGAAAAAAAGATATGACAGGATAGAATGAGGAGTTAAGTGAAGAAACAATATGAAGAATAAGATCCGGATAGCTTTTTAGTCCTTGCTTACGTTGCTAGTCAAAGTATATTTACGTTATTTACCAGTCATATATGATAGAGCTTGATGTGTGAACAAGTTTATTTCGCTGTAGCATGTTAATGCTATTATAGCTTGCCAATGAAATATCAAAGCTAATAATTAATATAGATGACCAGTTTTTATTATCGATAGAGCTAGTAAGTTATGATTACTAATCAATACGTTACGATAATACATATGAAAATTGATCAGAGGACTATTAGAATAATGGGTTTACATAAGTAAATATCGATCGAAAGTTGAAGTGGAAGTACAGATTAACAATAATAGATTGCGCTTCTTTAGTCAGACTCACCAATGTAGATTTATCATGATGTAACTGCCTAATCTATAAGATCTTACGTGGAAGTTACATCATCGTCTACACCGATTCATTGCATTGTAACAATTACCAATACGTGATAGAGAACGAGCTTAGGCTAGAGATTAGAATATATTTAATATGAATAGAAGATACAAGATAACATTCAGCTGGGACCACGCCTGCAAGGCCGAGCCATGCCATCCGATGAACTCGGACTAATTCAATTTAGTATCCCCGCTTTCTCCATTCTTCTGTATTTCTCCGCGTTAAATGTTTAATGTCTATTTCTCATAATGTCTCGTGGTAGGGCCCAATGCCACTACACTACTCTCCCATCAGAATCAACGCGACGTTGCTTCGAAATCAAATTGTGAGGGATTGTCGCGCGCCGGAGGTTAGCAAGAATAATAAGAATCATCCGGGTATTGATGAACTGAAAGATAAATCAGAAAGAAGGCGGTAGCATCTGGTCGAGAAACACACGTAATAACTTTAAAGTGTCTCATTTTAATAAGTCGCCGTAAGATAGTTAGTAATAGCCGTAGGTTAATGACATTTCCTGTTTAGAAATATTAAAAACAATCAATATTGTAGAAATGTTAAAAGTGGTATTATATTTGGTCTAAACTATGAAATCAAATAACGTATGTGCCGTTAAGTTGTCCATGCGTTGATTTCCAATTGCATCTGTATTAGTAGGCTAACTGAAAGAACAAAAGTATAACCGTGGAGAAGAATTCCAACTAGCGTTCCAGTTAGTTTGATACGGTTTATTTAGATATGGGGAGATTTTCTCGATCTCGTTTGTACCTGACCGTGATAGAATTTAGTAACACAACTAATACGTATGAATTGTTATCAAAAATTTTTACGTGAAAAGTAATAATTATGTGGATTTTGGACAGATAGATAAGAGCAATTCGTTAAACATGAGTGTGTCCGTTAGAGTTATGCTCTAGGCTCAATGTTCTGATTTGCCATATACTATTTATTTATATTCATACCTATCGGCTGATGGCACATACAAATTAGTTGCAAGTGTCAGTTTAGTATAAGACGGAATGCTATTTCATTGAGACATAGTGATTATAAGTAATTGAAATCAGTTAAGCCTATGTGCCACCTTTCCAGGTGATGTGGCGCTGCAAGATGTGTTCGCCTAAATAAGTTTTTACAAAATGCTTAACAGCGAGTGATGCTCATGTGATTACCAGGGATAACATAAGTTGTAACCAAGGGGAGTACACTGCCAACTCATGTCTATGATAATGGCCTGAACCTTAGTCAGTGTCGGGGTAAATTCGACATTGATGTTTTCAGTTTGTAGGAGATTTGCTCGACTGCTTATACTGATGATTTGCATGCATGATTGTGTTGCTAAACCTCCAATTAGACTGACAAGGTTTTGAGATATTTACTGAATGAGCAACTGATAAACATACTGTAATCATCCTTATTGAATGAAAAGAAAAACAACACTACTTAATGATAATTATAAGTGCATTTGCTGACCGATTTGTTAATAGTTTCGTCAACTTTATCAATCATATTACGTGATTGTCAAGTCATGACAATGCTTTATGACGATATCCTGAAACCATTATGTTAAAATAATTATAGTGTTGATTGAGGATAATCCAGTGAAAAATAGATGCTGTTGCTTTGTGTGATTCAAAATTATCAGAAATTCGTAGCGTGAACGAATCCGAGTTACCTGTTTATATTACTAATTGTAATTTAAATATATTCGTGTACATAATGTTAATTTTAATAATAAGCTTCGGAGATTTAATTTTAAATATTTGTTTGTCGAACAACATGAGAATTTAGTTATTAAATTAGTGCAGTATGATAATACCTAGATTTGGTAATTTTATTATCCCTTATATGTTCGTCTTTTTAGGCTACTAATACACTAGACCAATTCGTAAACCCAAATACGTATAGCAGTAATTTCTATGACGGGTTTATTGAAAATGTTAAAGGCGATTCAGATGATTTTTAAATTTAAAAGACCTAGAGATATGATGCAACGCATGTACGGGCCAGGTTAACATGCAGGTTGTTGAGGTATATGACAATTTAAAAATCATAAACAAGACCAGAAAAATAATTGTAAAGTTAAGACTGCTTATAAAACTTCAGGCAGGATTATGACGCGTCATAAACTTTCCACAAGAAGTTTCTGCATTTAGCTTAGTGGCACTTACAAATATGTGGCAAAAGCAATAAAATAAATATGTTAAGTTAAAAAAAATCATCCAGTAAAATAGTTAAACTCGCCTGGATAATTTTTGAAAATTATATTATTCAGTAGACGACATATGAACGCCATTCGTGAGAAGTAATGATCCAAAAGCATCCAGAATAAAACATGCACTACGGTAATAAATTCCAGGGTTCTTGGTGCCGCTGACGTTTTTGTCACTTGCTGTATCAGAACAATTGAATGAATCCAGATAACTGTGTGGTTTCGACTTAACAAGCCATCTAAAATGGCTGTGTGTTTTTGTTCTAGTGTCATCCTTGTTGTTTGGCAATGGAACTCGATAATATGAAATTAGGAAGGCAGTGGTCGGAAAAAAAGATATGACAGGATAGAATGAGGAGTTAAGTGAAGAAACAATATGAAGAATAAGATCCGGATAGCTTTTTAGTCCTTGCTTACGTTGCTAGTCAAAGTATATTTACGTTATTTACCAGTCATATATGATAGAGCTTGATGTGTGAACAAGTTTATTTCGCTGTAGCATGTTAATGCTATTATAGCTTGCCAATGAAATATCAAAGCTAATAATTAATATAGATGACCAGTTTTTATTATCGATAGAGCTAGTAAGTTATGATTACTAATCAATACGTTACGATAATACATATGAAAATTGATCAGAGGACTATTAGAATAATGGGTTTACATAAGTAAATATCGATCGAAAGTTGAAGTGGAAGTACAGATTAACAATAATAGATTGCGCTTCTTTAGTCAGACTCACCAATGTAGATTTATCATGATGTAACTGCCTAATCTATAAGATCTTACGTGGAAGTTACATCATCGTCTACACCGATTCATTGCATTGTAACAATTACCAATACGTGATAGAGAACGAGCTTAGGCTAGAGATAGAATATATTTAATATGAATAGAAGATACAAGATAACATTCAGCTGGGACCACGCCTGCAAGGCCGAGCCATGCCATCCGATGAACTCGGACTAATTCAATTTAGTATCCCCGCTTTCTCCATTCTTCTGTATTTCTCCGCGTTAAATGTTTAATGTCTATTTCTCATAATGTCTCGTGGTAGGGCCCAATGCCACTATATGCTTATTGCTTACCTTACTTATTATGCGTCTGTAGCGTGTTCTTGTTCAACTGCAAATATCGATCAATTCTTGGCTAAATTGCTCTGGCTCAGTTCCATGGTGATTCTACTGGTACGCTCTGCCCCATTGACTTTAGTAGAACCATGTTTATCGTGTTCACAAATCTATCTGCATGTCCATTTAACTTTTAGTCGTTAGGGAGAAAGTGGGAATATTTGATGGCTTGCCGTCGGAGGACTTCTTAATACTGGCTGGAAGTAAATTGAGAACCATTATCAGGTACAATTATATAAATGTCTTGTCTGGCGCTTAAAACTTTCGTAAGGGGTTTGTGGTCCGTATACACAGTAAAATTTGTACCACGAATGAACAAGTAGTTCCTTTGATCAGGCCAGAAAATTCAGTAAGGACTGGTGTTATATCAAGCCTACAGGAGTTGTTCTACTCAATGGACAGGTCAATTTATTCATTCTTCTCAAGCCATATTTTTACTCCATCACTTAGTCGCTTAACAATCCTGACTGGCTAAATTGCTCTGGCTCAGTCGCCAAATCCATTGCGCGTCATTATAATTTGTCTCGCTTTGCGATCAACCAGTGTACAAATTGTAACTGTTCGAAAATCCGTGACAGCATTCTTGCGGTTAATTTGGATAACGGTTAAATCCTGTCAAGCCCTTCCATCTGACAGACAATGTTATCGACATAATAACAATTCGTTTATTTAATTGCATTCGCAGAATCATTCTAATAGCTACATAAACGTGCATATTTTAACGCTCATTGCAGCGCACGGATATTTCTGTCTAACTCGAATCATGATCGTTTAAATATAGGTCGATATAATAATTTTCCTTGTCCCAAATATATGCATATGTACTTATCTTAATAAAGCAAACTTTTGTTTGACTCTCCATGACTTCATTTAATGTGACCATCAATTCGCCTCTGAATTCGCTTGCAACTGTTTGTTGGCCTCATTGATTCAAGCGTGCATGACGTGTTTGTAATTCTGTGGTCTGTGCGATCAGCTAATAAATTGTAGTCGCAGCTTCTTATCGCCTTCTGAATTCAGTCCCGTGTGGTCCTCGTAGTAACGGTTATCCAGGTGAACGTTTAATTAGCCTGTGCATACCACAAAATTGGTAATCCTGACGTGCAAACACGACTCGATTCCTGGTGATACATTCCAGATTCGCACAATTCACTGTATTGATTATAATTATAATGGTGCATTCCTACATCGTTATTTTCACCATTTGTATATTATCTCACAAACATTGTTGAATAGAACGATAACAGTCACCAAAAACGGCAATATTTTACAAACATTTTGCATATTGGTGCAATTTCGTATGTCTGTTCCATATCTGAAACTCTATCATTTGTTATTATCATTGTCATCAACTGTCCATTACTTCTTTTCGACATTTATATTATCTTATGCTTGTCCTATCTATTTCTTCAACAAACATGTCTGCAGAATGTATTGAGTTTAGCGTACCCTGAACGCCGTTCGCGATGTCCCCCAATTTTTTTTTGTTCTCACATTTAAAGCAACCAGCCCGCCACTATGTTTCACAAAACTCCAAATTCACTTTTTGACCAGTCGTAATATTTCGGAGTGGAATTAGTGTAATCATGCAAGCACACTTCTCATAGACGAAGCGACGGATAGTGTACGATAAGCTTTGATCAATCCACTCCCGGAGAAGCCATACGATGTATCAAAATAGGCTGTAATTAGGGCTGTTTCCTCAACACACCATTAGACTGAAAATCAGCTCTTCAGTCAAGTGAGAGACAGAAAGCCATCACAGCTAAAATATTGTATGCAAATTCTGTTAAATGATAGAAAGGCGGATAACAGCTTGTTTTGTCAACCTTGTCCACGACAACTCCAGTCAAACGTACAACAAATATTTACTGTCAAAGACACATATGCGTACATTGATAATATAGCAAAAATAGCTGGCAGGGTATCTAAAAGAACGAAACTGGAATCCTCAGCTAGGCAGCCTGACAGTAGATGAAAAAATCGATACACTACAAGAAAAAACAAGTGTTTTGTGCTAAAGACTGACTGAACTGACACACACTGAAGGACCACGAAATCGGTCGCGAAATAATTCACCCAACAGGGGCCAGAAGGTGCAGACAGACGCGTAGATTTAATGTAACCAGGTAACGATTTCCTCAACTATTCATGATGACAGCGTGAGCTAGAATATACACCGGCAATTAGCCGCCTGTCTGAGGTACAAGTCAAAAAGACACGTGCGCAGAATCTAGTTGTTACGGAGGCGGAAATTATAGCAGCACTCCTGAAAAGCATTGAAAGATAAAAGGTCAACACTTCACTACTACTGGAAGCAGCAAATAGTCAGTCAGTCAGTCAGTCAGTAACAACGTGGAACTTCGTACGTACGTACATCAGTTCGAGTTGCCATACCACATTAGCACAGAGATTCAGATATCGATTCAAATCCCATAGTGGTAGAGGTACTGAAAGTATAAGTAGAGATAGGGGACATTAAGGTTTGATGATGTTATTAAAGGAGTATAGTCCAGTGGAATAAATTGGGAAAGAAAATAAGGACATGAATTCAGAAGATTAGAGTTTGAGAGAAAACAAAGAGTGGATGCACCTGCGCCATTGCAAACGATTTTGAGCCATGACATTCAAGGTCTCTAACCATTGGTTGCTATCATCTCGCGATCCCCAACCAGGTAGTCTACACCTACCAACATGTCTCAGTCCACTTGTTAGTGACTTCATGGATTTGTGCCATGTTTTGGTCTGGCCGCCACTAGCTTTCTTCCAACCTACTCCTACACCAGAAAACATCGCACGTCGGGGCAGTCGGTGATTAGGCATGCGCAACACATGTCCCAGCCATCTCAACTGATTAAGTTTCACCACTTCCTCAATTGATTTGCCATCCCTACCTAGTACCCGTTTCTTAACAACTGCATTACTTACTCGGTGGTCCCAGGATATACGAGCGATGTTTCGAGGACACCCATGGTCAAATACTAGTAACCTACGAATATTCTCTACTCTTAATGGCCATGTTTCACTGCCATAAAGTAGGACGGAACAAACTTCTGCGCAGTAAACACGTCCTTTGTTTGATAGACGGATATCTCGCCTACGCCACAAATGACGCAAGTTGGCAAAAGCTAGTCGAGCCTTCTGTATCCGTACTGAGATTTCGTCACACACCAGACCACAAGGGCTGATGACACTTCCGAGATAAGTGAAGCGGTCGACACGCTCAACTACTTCACTCCCTATCCTTAGTTCGGGTGTCGACGCAACCTAATCCCGAAGCAACATTTTGCATTTCGAGGGAGAAAATCGCATGCCGAACGTGCTTGCATTGTTGCTTAGAGTGGTCAGCAGACTCTGCATTCTGTCAGCGTCTTCACTAAATAGAACTATGTCATCGGCATATTCTAAGTCAACAAGTGGATCTCCCGGTAGAAGTTCAACTCCTGGAAATTCAGATGAGGAATGTGTCATCTCTAAAAGGACGTCAACAACAAAGTTAAACAAGAATGGAGAGAGTGGACAGCCTTTATAAGGTTGATGTACTTCTTTGGTACTCCCTTCAGTGACAAACACTGCCATAGAACCTCACGATGAACAGAGTCAAATGCCGCCTTAAGGCCGAGAAATGCTACCATTGTGGGGCGTCTGAATGTGTGTCTATGTTCTAGGACCTGACGTAGTGTGAATATCTGATCTATACAACCACGTCCAGGTCGAACACCAGTCTGGTTTTCTCTAGTCTGCTCTTCACGAGCTTTGGTTAGACGTCGAAGTATTATTGAAGCTAATATTTTAGACACTATATTAGTCAAACTAATTTCTCTGTGATTGTCACAAGAAGACTTTTGTCCTTTCTTATAGACTGGCACAATCAGTGATTGAGACCAGTCAGATGGGATTACATTCAGTTCCCAGATTCTACCTAAGACCTCAGTCAATCTCGCTGCTAATACTGGACCGCCATCTTTAAAAATCTCAGGGGTAAACCTGTCAGGGCCTGCTGCTCTCCCACGCTTCAGATTTCCTATAGCTTTTTCAACTTCGTAAAGAGTCGGAGGACTTACATTAACTTGCCATTCAGGTAGATTGGAGATCGTGGGAAACCGAAGTGTGGCTGAAGGCCAGTTGAACTGATCCCTAAAGTATTCTGCCCATCGATCCAATCTCCTGGATCGAGAATGAATAATATGTCCATCTTTCTCTGCGATTGTTTCGCTAATAGTTGGGTTCCTAATCCCGGTTTTTTTAACAAGTCTGAACAGTTGCCTGCTGTTACCTATTGCCGCTGCCTTTTCCATGTCTCTTGCTTTCGCTACCCACCACTGTTCACGATCTTTGCGTGGGCTTCTAGTCAGCTTACGCTTAAGCTGACTCCCCTCTTCGTTATGTTTAGAGCCAGATGGAATGAGTTTTCGAGCATCTATCAGTGCGGTAGATGCTGCTGAGATCCAGTGTTTCTCCCTAACCTTATGGTTTACCGTACTTGCAGACATCACTGCTGTTTCTACAGCTTTTCGGATGTCATTCCACGCTGCCTCGGGGTGGGCGTCACTTACATGGCTGTCTAACTGTTCTTCTAGATGTTCCTGAAATATACTCTTAGCTTGACTATCATTAAGTAGGACCCTAAGGGGTTTCCTTGCAGCATATTTCCTACGTCCAGTAAGACGTAGACAAATACGCGATCGCACCAGAGCATGATCTGAGTCTAAGCATGTGCTCCAGAATGAGCGACAGTCTTCTATCGAGCCCCTCCATCGGTGGCTGATAGCGATGTGATGTATTTGGGTCCAGCGTTGAGACGAATTAGGGGGTCGCCATGTTAAAAGATGTTTTTCCTTATGCTTAAAGTTAGTGTTTGCAAGAAACAGGCGGTTATCTGAGCATAGATGCAACAGACGGTCGCCGTTATCTGTTCTTTGAGCCGCGACACCATAAGATCCACCCAGGTGTCTTTCTTTTTCGCATAGTTTACCTACTTGAGCATTAAAGTCACCAGCAACTATTACTACATCTGAACGCCTAGCTTTTCGTAGAAGATCGAAAAGCTTTCTGTAAAACTCATCTTTTACATCATCTGAGCTGCAGTCATCGGGAGAGTAGGCAGAGACGACGAAGAGGCAACGACGAGTGTCCCTATCTTTTCGGGTCCTTACTGTTCCTTTTAGTCGGACAGCACACAAACGACTGTCTACTGGGATCCAGTCTAAGAGAGCTAGTTCTGCCCTAGGACTCAATGCTATACCTACGCCAGCGAGGCCACGGGAAGCAGCATCAGGGCTTCCAGATACACGAAGCATAAATCGAGTTGGTTCGTTACTTTGACATGGTGTGGTCAAATGAATGACACTACTAGGATCCTGTGTGCGCGTTTCGGAGACGCAGCACACATCGATGGAGCGAGATTCTAAAGTCTTAGCTAAGGAAGCTGATGTCCTATCTAGCACAGTGTTCGGACGTAGAAAGCTCCTACGTATAGTTTAGAGCGCGGTTTCAGGAGACCAGGAATAACGTTCCGCGTACTCGAATCGTTTGCACTAGCGGGGCGAGGTGATAAAGGGACGTAGGAAGCGTTAGTCGTGGAGATAAGAGAGTTATTAAGACGAGTAGGAAGGATTTGAATGTGACCAACTTGGTATCGTATGCTGTTACGGGTATGAGGGCTGATGTCACTTCCCGGTTGCCTACACCGTGGAGGGGTATTTCTTGAGGAACCTGAAAATGAAGTCGGATTAGTGTTGGTCTTAGCGACCTGAGTGCGTGACCGCAGAGCCCAAGGGACAAATGCTTGAGGCCGGTCGCGCACGGCCTTTTTGTGGGAGGTTTTTAATGTGATAGTTCCGTTCTTCAAACGGCTTTACCGCCGGAGATGGAAATCCGTGAGGTAAGGTGAGGTGTGGCATTTTTAGGGTCAACCTTTTCTAACCCCTTGCTTGCTTGTGAGAAGGCAGCATCGCTGCAGATACTTGTTGTCTGAGGGAAACACCTTACTGTTGTCACACCTCTGTACAGTCGGCAGTACGACTTCACCCTCAGACCTTGAGTTGCTGCTTTTAGTCTTACCGTTCTCCAATCGACCTGCCTGTCATGGTAGAACCTGCAGGAACATGTGTTCCAGCCAATATAGCTCGGTTGGGTCATCACGATAGGCAAGCCCGACCACCACGTCAAGGTAGCAGCCACGGTCGGGAAAGCAGCAAATAAATTGGATATCAAAACATACGGCAAGAGGAAACTGACCTTGAAATTTGGTCAAGGTGCCTTGTACCGCTGGCATGTTGTCACAGCAGGTCATAGCAGGCGATAAGAAATGGCGACTGCAGTTTAGTGGTGGATATCACAAACAAAAATTTTATAAGCACACAAGCAGAACCAAAACAGAAAGCGAATGTATATATGCCAGCAAATACAGTGGTAAATTTATAGTCAAATCCAATAAGGCACAAATGGGAAAGACAAAGTCTAATAATAGGATTAGAGCACATATATACATTGGGAGGGGAATGAATCAGTGAGCGATATTTAAGCTATCATCATTTAAGCTCTAGAGAGATGTGCGTGTGGTGTCATGTGATCAAGCGTACACGTTTATACAGACAAGATAATAAGCATAATGATACAAAGAAATATGTGAATTGTTACTGTTCGAATAACACTGTCTGTTAAGTAAGTCAATAAATTCGCTTGGCAAAATTTAACCATAATCGAAATCGATTGTATGAGAGTTGCTTTAGATAAGTGACAATGCGTCTGTCTGACAAAAGTATTGAGTGAGTCGGTATTTGAAATCATAATCTCATAAACCTAGGGCCTAAAAATAGAAACGATTTGTTGAATGGGCTGGAACACCAGATTACCAACCAAATCTTGTGAGGACAGAATTACGGATTTTTTTAACAGAGTAAACACTCTTTCGTATAAAAACAATTGGAAATGACGCAAAATAAAGTAACCGCTTTTTCCGTCTCAAGGTATTTCATTTCTGTAGTAGTTAATGTGCGGGATGCATGCATATTAGCTATTTTGTCGCGTCCAGGAATTCATGTGAGATGACAGATTCAAGTCTATGAGCTAAAACACTCACAGCCACGATAATTTGCATGGGCAGATTGCAACGCTCCATCAATAATTTGGAGTTAGTGGTCAATCCGAGTTCACAACAAGCTACTTCACATTCGTTTGTTCGATTCCAAGTGGCTTTCTTATTTAGCGGATATTTCAGAGGGATTACGATTTCATGTATCAACGGCACAAAAGCCGAGTAATGTGTAGTTATTTTTTGAAGGGATCGTAGGTTGGAGATATTAGTGCGAGTAGGCATCATTTGGGTGGCTTGAATATTTTCGGGATTTCTCTCGATTTTTCAGCCACTTTCACTTGTTAACCGGCACTACTAGGACCAAAATTTCCGAGAATTCTGTGTTGCGGCCTTATGCCTGGGTTGCCCATATTCATGTAAACGTTCCTGGAGATACGTATAATTCCTGAATCTGTATCTATTCGTGACCTCAATGAATATTCATTAATATAAAAGCTAATAAATTTCTTCTCAACTAAAGTGGTTCTCCACAAAGACGCTAGTATGCTCAACGACTTTGTGCTTGCTTATTTCCATATCCATTTCTTGCAAATTCGCTAGACTGTAATGATCGATTCCACTCAAAATAAGTGCGTTCATCGTTGTTCTTCATAGTGCGTCAGCTACTTCGTTTCTTTGGCCTTTAATATATCGTATGTTGGACGTGAACTTAGTAGTTAATTCAAACTGCCGAATTTCTCCCGAAGAATAATTGTCTTGCCTGGCACTTAGAACTTTCGTAAGCGGTTCATGGTGCGTGTACATAGTAAAAGTTGTACCTTCAACCATACGTTAAAAATGTTTTATTGTCAAGTAAATCGCCAGTAATTCTCTTGCAATACTACTATCTCGTTTGTATAGGATCGAATCTCTTCAAGAAAAATGAAATCGGTTCCCACATGCCATTTACTAACCGTTACAAAAGGGCCCCTACAGCCAGACTCGGTGCATCAGTCATGGTGGCTAATGAGGTTCCACTCTTTCATCTAGCTAGCATCGTCTTCTCTGTTTAGTTCCGTCTTGGCGTTCTCGAATGCCGGTGGTGTCGCCTCCGCTGATAGATGGAATGTTCAGGAATGTCCCTGTAACGCGTCAGTTATCGGTTGATGTAATGCTTCACAATCCGAAATAAAGCATCTGTAATAGTTTATCGACTTCAGAAATCGTCGTAACTTCTTCCATGAGTCGGGTAACTGATAATTTTTATTGGCATCAACGTCTGCTGATGTCGTCGAAGTATTTGAGGTGTTACTATATGACCCGGGAACTGCAGGGATCCCTTGCCGAACTCAAACGTCCCAACGTTCATGGAGTAGTCTCATGAAAATTTGTCTTAGTTGCCTTCGATGTGCTATGTCTGGTTGCCGCTGATTATTATGCCCAAAAAACGCTGATCACTTATATTCGGAACGAGGGACCTCTGCAATTCCCACGATGTGAAATTAAGAATACAAAGACTGGTATGCATGAAGATTTATTAGCCCGAAAACATTATGATGACGACAAAATGATGACGATTCTAGTGGAAGATACATTAATTTATATATTGATTGAACACCCATTTTCGTTAATAATTAGAATCAACTCACATATATGAAAAGTACTCAGAGATATAATAAATCACATACTGAACATAAATCAAGTCAATGGAATACAAGAATATCGTATAATATACGGGATAAAATGTCATACGAGAAAAGAAAGCAAATACTACATTGAATAATCAAAACAGGAGTAATCTTAAAGTAAACTCATAATGAGTAAATCAATCAAAAATTGACATTTCTTTCCATTTTATGAAGATGCTCGTTCATATTAAAGCTGGCTACCAATATTTCGTCGGTATTCACATTTACTCCCGGTTAACCTCTGATGACCTGACAGACAAATCATCGAAATGTTTGCGCTCCATCGGTCAATCCGAAAGGTATGACAGAAACTCATACAACCAGAACGAGGTCGTCATCGTTGTTCTTTGTATGTTCTGTGAAGCGACGGGAATATGATAAGATGCTTTAACTAAGCCGATCTTCTTGAAGACATTAGCGCCTTCTAACCGATGATAAACTCGTGAGTGTGCGGTGTAGAATATCTGTCGGCTACTGTTTGATTGTCCAGTGCTCGACAGTCTCCACACGGATTAATTTCTCAATAATTCTTCGGGTTCATGTGTATCGGGAGTGCCTACGGGCTGCTCGAAGGCCTTAGAACTTCTAGTTTCGCCAGTTTATCGAATCCTGTTTCAAAATTTTAATGTTCTCGGATCTAATCTTCTTGAACTTGCGTTCGTTTTTGGCTCGTTGTTATACTGTGGTGCTGAATGGAATGATCGAAATCCACCTTACTTTACGTTGCTTTCACGATTTTGGTAAACTCCGTTAACAACAAGTTACATGGATTCATGTAAGCGGATTTTGTAAGTGTTCCTCTTGTCTCAGTTGTGGCACAGAATATTAGTCTCCTTTTTTAAAGCGTTGATTCTTTCATCTACTGTGATGTTATGCCTGCACCTTACTGATTGCATTTGTGGATGAACTGTCGTGTCATTATCTGAAGACATATTTACAAATCTTGAATTGCATACAAATACAAATGCCACAAAGAGAGGTCGGTCGACAAAAATAATGATAATAACAAATGGTTCAATTTATAACACACAACGGACTTACCAAATTGCGTCAATATATCGATTTTTGGGAAATATCGTCATTTATTATTAGTATTAGCGTTATGTTCAATAATGTTTGTGAGATAATGTACGTTTAATTAAAATAGTGATATAATAGATCCACAACAATGATTATAATCCATATGGTAATCCGAATTTAGACAGGGCGGGTTGAATTTTGGAAATGAGATTATGTCGTCGAAAATTGTTTGGTGTTCTCACGTTGAGATCACTAATTCAATAGTGGCCTTGCTTTGTCAATCTATTACCTCAATAACCGTTAGAATATAAATCTCAAAAGTGTTTAATATCAGAAGGTAATGAGAAGCTGCAACTGCGGTTTATTTACGGATAGCGCAGATCTCAAGCTTTAGCTTCATCAAGCGAATTCGAATTGGAGAGCCGAGTAAGTATATACGTGCAATTACATAGGTAAATTTATAGTCATAGAAATATTATAATAGTCTATTAAGCAAATTAATAAAAGGGCTTAATAAAAATTATCCATTACGAAAATTGGTTGTTGAGTAGTTGGTATAACACAAACTTAATGGAAAAATGAGTGTTTTCGGTAATGAAAATAGAAAATGAGAATTTGCCCAACTAAATTACATTAATCTGAATTCTTCTAATTGATTTCTTGACCTCTGGCATCCTCGACATCCACCGAGCAACTAGATTCAGTAAGCCACCATTTCGCTCCACCAGTCCAGTGTTCAAATTACTGACAATTATGGTTCTAGTTATTTCATTGTTGATACCAGAGACTGAATTTTTATCAGTGTTAGTGTCGCGTCCTTGATTTGCCTACCCACCTTTGGTGCTGATGACTAAGACCTTGACACGATAGACTGACTGGCTTAACCATGAGGCTAATACGCGTGAGTTTGAAGTGGAGTAGAGAGACGAAAACTATTCGATCACTTAATCGGCTGCAAAGCATGCAAGTGAGAGAATACACCACCCGATTTATTCTCAATTCTAATCTGGTTCCTGAGTTCTCGATTTTAGATCAGTGTAAAAAGATACATGAATAACATGAATAACCCGACCAAAACGTACAATAATTAGTAACAAACAATCTTGTCCAAAACTAGGGATTAGCGTAGAAAATAGGGTACAAAATAATAAGTCTAAATTACAATAGCTTTCGAACAGTAAGGGCTATGGCAGCGAATCATACATCAAACAAAAGCTTATGATCCGTAGAATAGACTAGGGACAAAACTAAATGTTAATGTTTTACAAGCTCTGAATTAAACGAAATACCTTCCCAAAAACAGCTTCCGTAGTTTGTCAAGGCTTCTAGTTTCTCTGTTCACATTAGTTAGGTACCGAATTGGCATTCTGTGGACACTGCCTCCATATGATCGTTGTGTCATAAGTTATTAAGAATTAATGGATCCTTCATACCTAGCATACAAGTAACTGACTAACTGAACTCAGTGCCTCAACAAACAACGTGTTGCATACTCGTAGTGAATGATACTAGGTTCTGGTCTCGACGAATATATCAATACTAACGTAAATTCCACCAGTTGGCGAATTCTAAATAGGATGGTACACGAATCCTGGATTCCACTGTAAGCGTCAATCCATCAAATATTAACAACTGATTACACAATGACTAGGTCAATGGAAATCACATAATTTGCACATATTCTAAATGAAACCGCTCGAAATTTGCCCTCCGGAATTTGACAGCAGGATAATTCAAATACATTCTTATCATGACGAAATAAATGTTTTAGATTTCGGATGTCACACCTACCAAAATCAGCTACTTTCTATGGTCTTCTTTACACTAGTTAGGCGTTATCCCTGTTTATTACAAATTGTTTTCTTTTAACTATCTGATACTCTGTGAATAATATTGTCAATCTTCATTGGGATTGAATGTGCTGATAAGAGCTTCATAGGAGCAGGTAAACACATGCATTCACACTGAACTGGTCAAATGGCATAACATGGCCTTCGCATTGGTAACCACCAGTGATCAAATGGTGATCAATACTTGTACCAACAATGTACACAATTATTGTAATAAGTGAACCGATTAGTTTTATATTAAGGAAGTTGATGCACGCTGTGGATAATACTGAAAAGTAAACATGTCAGTAGTTAGTTGCATTTCAGTCTGTGTCTATTTATTAATTATTCAGAAAAGGTTATGAAAACATCTGTTCTGAAAAATAAACCTTAGTTGAAGCAACAAAACACGTATATGATTTCCTTTCGGAATACAAACAAATTGTACTTATCAACATCAAAGTAGTATAAATATATATTCAGGATATACTTCATGAACATTGATCAAATATTACAGAAGTACTCAAGTTTTAAAAGTAGTAGTTTTCTATTGCTCAGAAAAGCGAGGTCGTTTCATCTTACTGATTATTCATCGTTACCTTATATTCTCCACGGGAAATAGTCCTACGTGAATTCAAGCCAATTTAAGGGTAACGAATTAATCGACAAGGAATTAGGTCTTGTTCTGAATGTTAATTCAAATTGCACTGTTACAAGTTTTTGGAACAAAGTACGACATGAAAAAGCTGCCATCTTTTATATCCAACTGATACAAACATATCAATATCTTATGTGTTCAGTGGCAAATTTTGAAATGATGTCGGATAGAATAAAATAATCAGTGTGAAGGCACAATAAGCCTTGAGAAACTACGGAAGCTATATTTGGGGACTTTGTTACGGAAGAACTAAAGACATTTGGCTGATTATAACCCTCATATTGTGTATTCATAATTTTACTGTATTTTTGGATGTATTTGTTTTACTTAACTTCTGAACTTGTTTGTTTATATCATTATTTTCTGACATTTTGGTTTCTTTTGTCTTTGGTTTGGTATTTGAGAGATTTTACTCGAGGAACCTAAAAAAATTGAAGGTTTGTATTGTAATTGTTATAATTATTGTTGTTAGAATGACACTTGGGTCGACAATTTGTAAATTGCGAATAAACTTTGATATCTAAATTGGAGATTGGTTCTATTGTTAATTTGGGTTCGTAAATTGCAAATAGGTCGATGAACCGTACTTCAATAACGGGAACGAGCGAAATCTCGGACGTGACAGGCGTTATCTCTTTTAATTAAATGCTTGTAAAGCAGCTACATATATTTTGATCAACAGAATCCTCGAGATTTATCTTTCAATGAGACAGTCGAAATCTTATCGAAACTTATTGTGTAACAGTCCTCACTATTCAACATTCGCCATCAATATTTTCAAACATCAAAATCCCCATCCATTGATTATCTCACATACACTGAAAAAGTAAATCAAGAATGCGAACCTTTAAAATCAACGAAATTACAGCGCGTCAATTAAAATGTTTGATTTTTATCTATGGACTAGAGAATCCAGCAGATATGCATATCCGTACCAGGATTTTAGCACGTATTGAGCAGGAACCGTACATGACCCTACAAATGGTCGCAAACGAGTGTCAGCGGTTGCTAAATCTGAAACATGATACAGCTATTGTGCAACAGAAGGTCAAATCTTCCGATTTTGGTCAAATAAATGTGCCAAGATCCTCTAAATGGTCCATACGAAATACTACAAGTGCATACCAACCTTCTATCCAACCTTCTTTACCATGTTTGTTTTGTGGAGCATGGAATTTTGTGAAATTATGCCCGTTCAAGAATTATAAAGGCCGCCAATGTCATCGCATTGGTCATGAAGAAGGCCATTGCTAATCCAATAAACATCAGTCTAAATGTCATAGTGGAAATATCAAGGGACATCCACAGAGTCAAATCGAAAACACGTTGAAATCTTCAACGTTGAACTTCAGAGTAAACAGAACTATGTAAATTTATTAGTGAATAATAAGTCTCTATGACTATGATAGTACATAAATACATGGCGTGAGCTAGGATGGCCACACATCCGACCAACAGAACATGTTGCCCGAAATGCTTCAGTAGACATAGTCAGGCTAACATGAGAAGTCATGCGCAACGTACAATTCGAAGATCATAAGTTCACTGATGTTTGTTATCTGAAAAATAGACATGATTTAGATCCTTGCAGTTACCTCTATGTCTGCTTTCAGTGCCTCTGCTGGAATGTTGTCTGGTCCTGTTGCTTTGTCACTCATGATTTGTCCGATGGCCATGCTGATTTTCTCAATTGTTGGTGGGCTAACATCGATTGGGAGGTCTGTGAGAGCTGCTTCGATGTTGCGTGGGTTGAGAGAGGCTAGTCGATTCAAGAGTTCTTTGAAGTGTTCTGCCCTCCTGTTTCGTTGTTATTCAATGTCGAAGATTATCTTGCCTTCCTTGCATTCCACTGGTCGTTCCGGTTCACGGCGATTTCCAGAGAGCATCTCTGTTGTATCATACAGTTTTCTCATGTTTCCTTCTTGGACAACCATGTCCGCCGTCAATGCCAAATCTTCCACAAATCTACATTGTCAATTCTGATGCTTTTCTTCAATTGCTAGTTTATTTATGTGTATTCAGCTTGTGCCTTGGCTCTTTCCGCTCTTGTTCGGCTGGTATTGATTGCTGTCTTCTTGTTTCTCCTTTCTTGAATCTTTTCCAGTGTATCGACCGTGAACCAGTCCTTTTGATGGTGCTTCTTTTGACCCAGAAACCCATGACATCTTAAAGTGATTGCCTCTTTATTGCCTTTCCAGTTGCTCTCCATGGTAGTTCCTTCTTCGTTAGGTATATCATGAAAAGCCTGGAACTTATCGCTGAGGACTATCTTGAATTTAATGAGTTAGTCATTATCCCGATGAAGAGCCGTATTAACTTTTGTCAAATTTCTTCTAAATTAAGACCTTCTGACTCCCAGCCAGAGTGTAAATATTTTGAATATTATTTTTCTAGTTAGCGTTATTTCAGCGAGTTTGTTTTCTACGGGATGGGGTGATCGATGATGCTTTTCGAAATTTCGTTCTTATGTGTGATTGCGTTGGTGTTCTCCATGTTGTATTTAAGGATCATGATTTTTCCCCCTTGCATGTTGAGACCTTCTGCTTCAGAGGCTGCTGTTACACTGTTTGTCTTCAGTGCTTCCCGTCAGATGTCAGGGTCTTCATAATTCAGCGGACCACCGGGAGAAAGGGAACAAAGTGGTCTACCTCATCTGACTCCGGCCCTCAAACGAAATGCATCTGTCAGCTGTCCTTCTCATTGGGTAATACTATACATTTATCTTTTTGTTAAGTTCTCTACTCGAATACGCACGAAAAGACTCTATAACGGATGACACTCGAACGTTATAACCTCCAATCGCTCTCAAGTAAGAAGACGAAAGACGTTTGTGAGCACTTATTGACAAGAATCAAAATATACAATCAAACATGAGTATTTATACAAAATTATATACATAATCAATATTGTCATTTAAAAATTCTTAAACATTCATCAATAAGTTAATCAATTGACTGCTATTCAAATACTTAACATCTGATCGATAAATTAATCGATAACTTAGTCAATCGACTATGTACGTGGGTGGCTTCTCGGTGGTCATCCCAACACCTCCCCCGAATAAGATTTCTTTCTAGGATTTATTTGTAGCTTGACAACTGGGTTGCGGTGGTGTCTCATTATTCTTGTCGTCTTCCTTATCCAAGGCTTCCTTTCAGTGTCCTTGGGCATATGTATCGTTGGTACGTCCAAGGTTGACTCTAACGGGAATTTTGGCCGGTTATTTCGAATCTGCATCGTTCTTTTGTCCTTATGGATTTGATTCGTATGTCGTATACATGTTCCAAAAGTTCCTCGGACTCTGAACAGAACTTTTCCTAACTTTTGTACAATTTTTCCCGGCTCCCATCGGTTCTTTCCGGTGTAGGATTTAATGAAAACTTCGTCGCCGACATTAAAGTTCCGCATATTTGGATTTTGATTGTGCCCGTACACAAATTTCGATGGCAACATGGCGTTGAAAACGGTTCGAATACGCCTTCCAAACATGGCTTCGGCAGGAGACTTACCGTCTGGAACATTTGGGTTCGGAGTGGTTCTGTAGGTTGTCAGAAATCTTGTGATTACCTGTCCAGTTGTCCCTTCGCCTCCCCCTTTCAGTAGTGCTCGTTTAAAAGTGTCCACAAAGCGTTCTGCTTGTCCGTTCGATTGTGGATGATAGGGCGGAGAACGAAGATGAGTTATTCCATTTGCGTTACAGAAATACTTAAACGATTCTGCAATGAATTGCGAGCCATTATCAGTTACTACGATCTCTGGAACTCCGAAGCAGCTAAATAAGGTAGACAACTTGTGGATTGTTTCTGACGTTGTACAATTTGCCATGGTATATACTTCTGGCCACTTAGTAAATGCGTCTACGATAATTAGAAACATTTTTCCATGGATTGGACCAGCAAAATCTGCATGAAGTCTTACCTAGGGTCCTGCAGGCGTTGGCCAATACTGAGGTTTGCATTTCAAAGGATTTTTAGCAGCTTGAATGCATGATGGACAGTTACGGCATTTATTCTCGATATCTTTGTCCATTGACGGCCAATAAGCATAACTACGAGCCAACGATTTCATTTTATTGATTCCAGGGTGGCCACTGTGGAACTGCTTGAGAACCTTGTGACGTAATAACTTCGGAATAACAATTCGATCACCAAACATAATACACGAGTCGACAATCATTAGTGAGTCCCGTCGACGAAACTATTGCAAGAGTTCTCCATCAAGACGATTGTTTGGCCATTTGGTCGTAAGATAGCATTTAACTGTGCTCAATATCTTGTCACTTTCAGTAATCTTCTTGATAATTTCAAAAGTTACTGGAAGTCCATCGATTGCGTCGACCAATACGCGATGAACTTCTTTCTCGGCTTTTATATTTGCTACAACGGTTTCCTCTAGGGTTTTTGATTGGGAGCCTATTAATCTTGACAACGCGTCAGCTTGTCCAAAAGCGGTAGTTGACTGATACTTGATCTTAAAGTCGTAACCCAGAAGTGTGGTTGCCCAACGTTGGAGTCGGTTAGCTGTATGAACAGGAATCCCTTTCTTTGACCCAAAAACTGCAAGCAGTGGCTTATGGTCTGTTAATAGGGTGAAATTTCGACCATATAACATCTTGTGGAATTTTTTTACTGCAAAGATAATTGATAGGGCTTCCTTCTCAATTTGACTATAGTTTCTTTCGGTCGTTGTCAAAGATCTGGCAGCGTGTGAGATAGCTTTTTCAGACCCATCAGGCATGATATGCGAAATGCTTGCTCCAATGCCGTAGTTTGAAGCATCTGATGCCACTACAATAGGTAGGGATGGGTCATAGTGGGTCAACGACAGATCCGAGAGTAGCAGTTTCTTGATCTTCTCGAAAGCAGTTTGACAACTTTTAGACCAACACCACTTTGCGTTCTTTGTTAAAAGACTATTTAATGGGGCACGTAAACGATGAAGGTCAGGGATAAAAGCTCCATAATGACTCACTAGCCCCAAAAAGGATCGAAGTGTGGGAACATCTGTCGGTCTCGGCATTGCTTTCAAAGCTTGAGTGTTCTCTGGATCTGGTTTTCTCCCGTCCTTATCAATGATAAAACCGAGGTAGCGTACTCTCTCCATGCAAAAGTCACATTTTTCTTCACGAAGCCGGAATCCATATTCAGCTATTCTCGATAGCACCCGGTCGAGCTTCTTTTCTAGGTCTATTCTGTCAATGCCCATAATTATTATGTCATCCAGATAAGCTGCAACACCAGGGAGATCATGTAGCATAGTATCCATCACCTATTGAAATATGGAGGGGGCCGTTTTGACTCCAAAAGGTAACCGATTATATCGGAATAGGCCCTTGTGAGTGTTTATAGTAAGCAGATCTTTACTTTCATCCGCGACAGGAATCTGCAAGTAAGCTTCTGATAAATCCAGTTTTGCAAACACCTTGCCTCCATTCAGCTTAGCAAAAAGATCCTCAGGTATAGGCAAAGGATACTGGTGGGGTTCTAGCGCATCATTCAGTCCAGTAGAGTAATCTGCGCAAAGACGGACACTGCCGTTTGACTTCTTGACCACCACAATCGGTGCAGCCCAATTGGAGAAACTCACAGGTTCAATGACACCCATTTTTTGAAGCCGTTCTAGTTCCTGTTCAACTACTGGGAGAGAAGCATAAGGTACAGGTCTTTTTGGTCGAAAAACAGGAATAGATGTTGACTTGAGAGTCAGTAGTGCTTTGGCTTTCGTGCATTCGCCCAATCCTTCTGAAAACACGTGATGATGCCTTTTTATAATGGCATTTCTCTGACTTGACTCTAAAGGGTTATTGATTCTGACTTGGCTGCAGATATTGTTGAGAGGATGATCTGCTAATTTTAATGCATCTATTAGATCCAACCCCAATAAATCGAGTTCCGGGTTCTTGGTTAAATAAACAGTTGCACTCGTTGTTGCCTCATTTTTCGAAACATTGCACGTTATTTCCCCAACAATATTAAGCTTACCTCCAGATGCGCTGTGCGCTAGTTGCTTCGTTTGGTGAACTGTAGGTCTCCCAATTTTCTCCCAAGTTTTTGGACTGATTAGGGTGATATCAGATGCTGTGTCAAGTTGAAGACGGACACGGTGTGCATTCATGTCCACGGTCACGTACTTTCTTCGGCGGTGAATTCTTGTCTGGTTATGAGATACTAATATTTTGTTCGTTTTCTTACCAGATCTGTATTTCTTGGAATAGACTTGTGAAGAGTAACGTCTGCGAGTTTTATTTCTACATCTGGTTTCTTTGTGACCCTTTTTGTGACATTTAGTGCAGAAATATTCTTTGTATGGACAAAACTTCTTGTAATGCCAACCTCCACATGACCAGCAAGGAGATGAGGGCTGATTGTCTGTGCTGTATGGTTTTTGTGAGCCGGAGTCTTTCTTTTCACTAACAGCATGCACGTATGACGGCCGGCTATTGTTCTCGACCATGGAGGTATCATGTTTCAAATTTACTAATCTCTGACACTCTGCAGTTATTTCTTGTAGTGAGATGTTTGGACACTGATCAATTTTGCTTAAGATTCTGGTTCTTATATCAGCATCTTCGGGAGATTGTAGGCTACACACAAATACGAGGCACTTAAACTGGTCTTCCGTCATTGATGATAGTTTGAATCGTTCACATTCACGGTTTATTAGGCCGGCATGTTTTACCCAATCATCCTCACTTGACTTCGTTATTTTGAGGCATTGATAACGAATATTAAAGAGAGATGATTGTTCAGCGAAGATTTGCGTCAGAGTTTCGATTGTTGCATCAAAAGAGAAATCTCTTGGATTCTTTGGGAGGATGAAATTACTATAACGTTCATGTTCAATCGTGCCAAGCTTTCTCAAGAGTATTCTGACCTTGGCAGCGTCATCCAGTTTGTTGAGGTCTACCTTGAACAAATCTTCATACTTCTTGAACCAAGACTCGAAAGTCACACCAGCTAGGCCATCAAAGTGAAATTCCTGAATGGAATTAATTATCGAGTCTGTATGCGTATTACATGAATCATCAGTAAAATCTCTGTTATTCAGATTCATTTGTTTCGCTAACATCTCCAACATACGCTCCTGGAACTGTTCATATCGTTTTTCTTGACGTTCCAGCAAAGATTCTATTTGTTTAAAGGTAATTGGCATTGTTGATTGTAAAACCCGTCGCCACTGTTAAGTTCTCTACTCGAATACGCACGAAAAGACTCTATAACGGATGACACTCGAACGTTATAACCTCCAATCGCTCTCAAGTAAGAAGACGAAAGACGTTTGTGAGCACTTATTGACAAGAATCAAAATATACAATCAAACATGAGTATTTATACAAAATTATATACATAATCAATATTGTCATTTAAAAATTCTTAAACATTCATCAATAAGTTAATCAATTGACTGCTATTCAAATACTTAACATCTGATCGATAAATTAATCGATAACTTAGTCAATCGACTATGTACGTGGGTGGCTTCTCGGTGGTCATCCCAACACTTTTGTTGTAAAATTCTAAAAAAATCAAATTACATATATTCATATTTGTTACTGTACAAGGTTTATATTGACATGTGGACCAAAATTTTACGATTCAACAATTTATGACTTTCAGTATCCCACAATCACATCCACATTTGGCTAGAACTCGTAAAAATGTTATTTTCTACTTCATAGTGTGATGTGATCTGTTGAGATTGTAAGTAAACCCAGCATGCGTGAAATATACGAGTCACATCTCAGAGGCTTTGGTTGATGTTGCGAACTTAACAAGCAGGGTCAAGCATGAAGAAGTAGTCATAAAGGCTTATCAATCATTTCAATAGTTAAGCTTAAATTTCGCAGTGATTTGTATCGAAAACATGGAAGAGAAAACGTGTGGTAATAATTCAAAAACCTTTTTCCAACTATAAAAGGATACTAGTAGCCAAAGCATATCACATTGTGCTAAATCACTCTGTCCTGATTAAAAAAGAAGTCTTGAATATTCATACAATTTGAACCGCTTATCCAAGTTTTTTGACGTTATTCTGAAATTTGGGAGCATGTTTCAAACAATGTTTGCGTTCCTCCCACCTCACAATTAATTATTGAGATGTTTCTTACACGTAAACTGTATTGCAGCCATGACAACTGATCTTGCAGAAAACATTTCGTTTTTTTCTCCCTTGGAAAGTCATCCTCAATTTTCACTAGTGTTGAACCTACTGCGTTGCTGGTATGAAAATAAACAATATTATGCTTGCTTATAATCTTCTTATCTTTTTCCAACGTTTCTTCATCGTACGGGACGATAATGGCGTCCTTACATTTTTTCGGTATACACTGTGAATTAAATTTTTTTCATTTACTAGAATCTCCTTTAGAAAACAGTTTAGAATAATTGTTTGTTTTAATTGTAGATAATGTTAAATTCAATTCAGTCAGTTGGTGTTCTTTCTCTGTTTTCCTGATTTTTCACCACTGTGACTTCCGTAAATTAAACATGAGTTGAACAAAAATCTGTCTCTTCCGGATACATGATTCTCGAACTAGTTTTTATATCATCTTTAAACCAAACAATTGGATAACAATAGTTTTAGTCAGTGAATGGTATTTTATTTATTAAATTAATGCTATCCGTAATGTTTCTTGCATTTTGCAATATTTTTTTAAACAGCCTCATTTAATGGTCACAAAATTGCCGTCTACATAATGTGTGAACATATTTTATACTTTATCTCGTATTGCAACATATCCTGCTTTTTAAACCTCATCTTAGATTATTTAAAAATAAAGAATTTTGGGGAAAACGATTGTTTACAATAACTTTATCAACCGAGTCTACTTAATTGTTGTAAACCTGTAACCATGGAGCATTATGATGAAGTGACTGCATACAATCGTTTGCCCAAATATTGTTCTTTGTTTTCAATTGTTCTACTCTCTTAATTATCACCATGATTGTACTCATAAACGTTCCTGATATCACGTCATCTCGTTGAAGCCTTTCATCAGCTTAAAATAATGGAAAATCTTTTTAGTTATCTTATTCCAATGGATCGCCAACGTATTAACTTTACAGGGCTTGTTACTTACATTTACACGCACATTTTTTTATTTTCAAGAAATTTGGAGATTTAGCCGTTGTTTCACATAACCATGTTTATTCGTTGTTCAGTTGTTGTCACGAATTGAACGATGTAAAATTTCACAAATACACATGGTTGTTTTTCGCTTATTACCCCGATGAATTTCAGACACGTTTACTGGATGAAACGTTGGTCTCGTTTAAATTTCAATCTCTGTTTTTATTTCAAATATAATTTTTACATATAATGACAATATTCTTGTAAAATTTGAAAATGAATTGACCGAAAAGAAGTCTATTTATTGAATTTTTTGTAATTTAGCGTTCAAATAGGAACCGTTTTTTTGACAAATAAAAGTGGAATATCCAATATTTACGGGAGATTTGAGGAGTTTATATAAGTTTAAGATCTGTGGAATTGATGATTTCATATTGTTGAATAGACAAATTGAAAGTGAATTGAGTAATAATTTGAAGCATTTAGCTTCGTTAATTAATTTCAATAGAACTATGAAAAGCTAGGGTTCATCTGAAAAATGTAATCTATTTGTGTTATACGTGTGAACAATCTGGTCATATTTACCTTACTTGTCAAGACGTTTAGTCTGATCAACGAAGTGAGGGTTCAGGTAAACAAAGTGATAATTGCAAGTAAATGAGAGATAAACTTACATTGTATGGAAGAAATAGGAAACTGTCGTATTGCCCTTTGTCACAAGACGTGTCTTGTGGATTCAGCGTTGCAGCTGGTTTCGTCTATACTCATTTTTTCCGAATATAAATTATTATTATTATATAAAGTATATTACATGTTGTCTATTGGGGCACTGAGTTCAGTTAGTCACTATCTTGTTCGATGGGTATTGTCTTATGATGCAATAATCATTTTGAGGCAGTGCTCACAGAATGCTAATTCCGTAACCAACACTGAAAAACATTCAGTCTCTAGTATCAACAGTGGGCCGAATAAAACCCTAACTGTAAGAATCATTTAAACACTAGAATGGTCAAGCAAAATGGTGGCTTACTGAACAACCTCAGAGAATAACAAAATGCTAAATTTTCAGTAATAACTTAATGATTTTCTCATTTCTGAGGTTTATTTGCATAAATTGTTGATTCCTATGTTCATACCGAAAACGCACATTTTTACCTTCAGTTTGTATACCCTATCTGGAACGACCTCGAACGTAATTCGTTCGTTTGCTCTTTTGTCGCTCTACGCTGCGACGTTTTTTATCGAAATGTTTATTCGGTATACATATACGTGAGTTGATTTGTTGTTCGTTAATTCTTCCGGATTGCTTGCGAAGGAAATGTTTACCCGAATGAATCTGGTCCACTCTCTCTCTGGTTAGCCAAGCCAAGATGCACTGGAATAGCTCGGTTGTCTCGTTTTTATGCTGCTGACATTTCTTGCGTTAGCCAAAACTACTCCGTCGAACATAGCAATGGATGAGGTGTTAGTCATTTGATGTGAGAAACACTGTGTTCGAAACCTAATATTAAAATCAATACCAGTTGGAGATTTCTTCTAATAATGGAAAGGACTAATTTTGAGAAACTCATAGTCAAACGATACTGGTTAGCTCGTATTTATACATTTACTCCAGCTTGATATGATAGTTTTACAATGCCGAATGAGATGAGTAGACTGCAGTTAACAAAGTAATTTACAGACATCAGTTGTGATTTGGAAGAATGACTGTAGTCCAATAGTTTTATTTACTATTTTCTCCATACAATTCTCATTTTCATCAATCACTAGTTCAAATTTTATTATAAGTGAATAGTGGTAAAGTTCAAAGACTGATTCGAAGACGTTTAATTTCGAAAATTACAACCTGTTACTTCAGAAATGCTTTCATAATTATCAAATAATAATTAATTGATATTGACAATTGACATTGTTAGTGAAAAGGGAGACTCGTGCTTTTTTATTTTGATAGAAATTTATAGTTACTACATCTGGGTCCAAGAAAAATGAGTTATGTCCAGATCATCATTCCCAAATGGAAATTCATTTACTTTCCATTTTCACCTGAAGTTCGATCAGAAATATACGAATAAATAGCAATGTGATAATTCATATAATTGAACATTTGAAACCAATGACTGAAAAAACGTATAGCTCTCTGATAGATGTTGATCAACATGTATGTATTCATGTGTTCAAGCGTGATGTAGATCGCACCGAAGCCACAGAAATGAAAATTACCATGTGATCAAATGTGAACTGGAATCGTAAACATTAATCCACGTCTACTCTTCAATAGACCGTATCTCAAGCAACTATTTGAATAGATATTTCTGTTCAATAGGAATTGTGTATTGAATTTAATGAACTGAGCTGCAACAGTTCGAAAAAATAATTTACGCACTTCCATCATCCAGGCACACAATATTTAGTCTTTATGCAACACTTTTCTGTCAAATATTGTTTCATATAGTAATTTTTCAGTAAATCTTATATAATAGGTTACTCACCATTCACTTCGAGTAATTTTGTCAGAAATTTATGCTTAACTAAAATTTGAGAAAATGAAATAAATCACCAAGTGGCTGAGTGCTTACCTATTTCAACATTTATCTCAAGCTTAATGAAAAAAGCTAAAAATATGAATTGGTGTTTATTTTCCGTTTGTGTCGAATACAGAGGTTGTATAGGCAATTGTCCGATAGGTTGTACTGGTTCAGCATTATTCATGTGAAAGTGATGTTTACTCGAGTACTTGCAATTTATTCGTCAGTGTGATATGGAATTAGTCTGCAAGGTGATAAGCATTCTCACAATCTCCGTCTTGACACATGAATTGAGAATTGTCACAAAAATGATTGGTCGATTGTGCAAGAATATCTGGATAAGAATTAGTATAAATAAACTCTAAAACTGCATCTGTTGCAGCCTTGCCTTGATTATTACGTTCATTGAACCGTCGTATCAAAAGTTCATGGACATCGCATATCGCATCGTAGTTTGTGGAAAACTATTGTTTAGTCATATACATGTAGACCTAACGCACTTACTTAACAAATCAATCAAAATATTCAAATGCTGTTCTTACAGAATTGAACTTTAAATCTTCCAAAACCATGGTATTTCCGACGGACATATTGATCTATACATCTTATAGCTGAAATAAAAATAAATTTTGTTAAAAAGATCAGGTGTATATATTATTTAATAAAGATATCATTCCATGTGTCTTGAGCATTGAAATAATGAAAACCGCCGTACATAAAGACTAGATGGATGGATGAAGAATGACAAAGAGTCACATTGGTCTCTTTAGCATTTCACCATAATCTCACTTAATTGTCACTGTTATTGTGAATATTTAGTCCGTGAAATGATAAAGTTGATTTCAGCATTCATCCAATTGACTTGATTTGTGATGTAACATGAAATACTTCCTTAATGCGTTCTACACCCGTTATTATTCATTTTGCGTTGCAATGATACCGAAGGCGATTATTTTAACTTAGTCACAAACAGGTCATAAACGGTTTGGTGCTTTTCTGATTAAGAAAACACCAGTTATTATAGAAAACGCGTTTGCGAAAAAGTTTAAAGTAGTGGTGAATATGGATTTCAGTAATGAATATCACTTTACGTCTGTGATATTCGTTAATGTCAAGAATTATAATTTAAATAAAATTACCTTTCCTTCTGTATGATATCAGCTCATTACACGTTCTTACAGTGTTCTCAGAATTCACATCTAATTAGTTGATAAAAGTAGTAATGAAAGACTACTCAGTTCACTAGTTTCATATTCAGTCTGATCGATTATTCCATTTTACAAGAAACCATGTTGACTTGGACTTTGCGTCTAACAGAGAAATGACAGGCTCCTCAATTTGTTATCTCTTCATTCTAGATTTAGTTTCGATTCAAGGCTCTGCTAGTCTTCATCCATCTCTGCTAAAACGCTTGTGACTTAGTGGTAATATCCAGGTAATCCGTACATATGCCAAGACAGACTAATCTGTTGTAGTCTTACCAAATCAATAAGAAAATTCAAATTACAAATACACATAAACTGAAAAAAAATCTAAGTTTGGATGTCAATTCGAAAACTCTCATTGTTAATTTGAGATTTGAACCAAGAGTTTAACTATATATTTCGACATGATGTACTTGTGTTGCATCTAACCTACATATATTTTGGCTTACAATCAACACGTATTGATGACGACACTTAAATGCATGTTCAAAAGTTTTATGTCGTCTCAGCTAAAATATCGCTGCTAACCAAACACTAGATTACGAATATTGCAACTTGTAGCGATGACATAGAAATAAAATATATGCAGGAGAGGCTGGAAAGATTAAAGTCACATGAACGATAATTATGCATCATTATTGCTTAAATGCTTATCACGAAAACACTACCTGTTGTAAACTAGACGAATAGCTTGGTATACTTGACAGACTTAAGCGAGATTGTGCTGAACTACTCATTAGCAATCATTTATGCCATATATCGGTCTGTAGAGTAACAAACCAACGTAGCACAACAGCTGATATATTGACAACACGCGACATAAACTGACGTGCAAAAAGAACATAGATCTTTCACGAAGAATTCTTGCTGTTCATCATATTGAGGAAAATGTGTGATACAACCAATCCACATGCATTATTTTACCATGACCTTGCAAAACATGTATTGCGACTTTATGCTATCGCAGAACCAACATGACCGTTCCTTGGACGCCACTATTCTATCCCTCATCCAACTTTTTGGTGATCATCATTCGCTTTTCAATACTCGCTATCACTGCTTAAAACTAGTCATTAATGAGTCCGACGACTTCTTGACTCATTTCGGCGTTGTCAATTGTGAGTGCGAACGGTCCAGGCTGAGATCACCCACTGAGAACCATTTTACGTCCTCAGTACTCATATACAGTCTCCGACATCAGAACTCGGTTGCTTAACCGCCTTGAACAAAACTCAACACTGACACTCAATGCGGTCACAGAAGAGTACCAACGCATCATCAATCTGCAGTGTGACGCCACTTTGGTTGAATCTGAGGGTAAGGGTGGTTCCGAATTTCATGCTGTTCAGCAATAGAAAAAATCTTCGAGATCGATAACTTCGAGTCCTTCAAACGCAAGTACGAATTCTGTCTCTAATCACTTCTTACTTGATCAGAAGATCCCCCCTCACCATGTTGGCACTGTAGAGACTGGCATAATGTGAAGTTTTGTTCATTCAAACGGGATATATGCGATCGCCGTCAGAAAGTCTGTGAAAAATGCGGCTTTTGCAAATCCAACCGATTAAATAACCGTTAAAATGCTCAAACGTAGCAACGTTTTGCCAAAAAGCCTATTACCTCATCAAGAAGTTTTGCAGCAGTCTTCCACACTCACGCCGATGGTCCACGCAAATTTCTGACCCTCTCAATCAATGGTCAGCCAGTTCGGTTGCAGTTGGATACTGCATTAGATATCGCTATTCTGTCGAAAAAGACTTGGCGAAACTTGGGCCAACCTTCCATCAAACCATCCTCTCAGACAGCCGTCAGTGCCTATGGAGGTCACCTCCGCTTTCATGATGAGCTCTACTGCTGCACTTTTTTCAGAGGTACAACTTTCAATGGGACGTGCTACATTACCGATTCTCCTCTCAACCCTCTGGGTTTAGATTGGTTCGGAGGATTTTGTCTGGCTGATCTTCCTATTAGTGTTTTCTGCAGTCAAGTACAAACTACTGCCTCTACACAACAGCATGCTGCAGACCTTCAAAAACAATTTATTGAACTCCTTCAGCCCGGTCTCGGACTTTGTTCCACTACGGAAGCAGTTTTAAGATTGCGGCCAGAAGCTAAACCAGTTTTTCGCCCAAAACGTACAGTTCCATACGCATCTCTATCTCTTGTTGTCGCTGAACTTCAACGTTTGTAATCTGAGGGTGTTCTAGTACCTGTTTCTTCTTCATCACGAGCTGCAACAATTTTGGTTGTAAAAAAATCCAATGGTTCCATATGCATATGTGCAGACTTTTCCACTGAACTCAACGCGGCTCTACAACAGCATCACTATCCGCTACCGATCACAGATGACTTATTTACTATTTTAAATAGTGGTATCTACTTCGCAAAAGTGGATCTGGTGGATGCTTACCTTCAAATTCCTGTCGCTTCCAAATCAAGAGAGCTGTTGACAATTAACAAGCACCGAGGACTTTTTCAGTATACCTGGTTACTCTTTGGTATCAAAACTTCAATTTTCCAACAGATCATGCGTACTATTCTGACAGATGTTCCTGGTGTTTCAAGATACCTTGACGACGTCCTCATTGTCGGCTCAACTGCTGATGAATTGCATACCAGAACACACATACTTCTACAACGCCTCCAAGATAATGGTTTTTGTCTTCGTCCAGAGAAATGCCAATTCTTTATACTTTCCGTTATCTATCTGGGGTTTATCTTTGATGGCTCCGGACGACACCTTGATCCTCAAAATACTCACACGATCCAACAAATGCCTGCTTCCACCGACGTCTCTCCACTGCAATCATTTTTGGGAATGATAGGCTACTGCTCAGCATTTCTTACCCCACTGCATGACGCACGATTTCAATTACATTTTCTGCCAGAAAAGAATGCTAATTTGAATTGGTCCACGCAATGTGAGTTAGCCTTTTCGAAACTTAGATCCATGCTAAATTCCAAACTACTGCTAGCGCCCTACAATCCGAAAGTGCTCATTGTGGTTTCTGCTGACGCTTCAATACATAAACTGAGTGCCATAAACTCGCCCATCATTCCGGAGGGTTAAAAAAAACAGTGATGCACTCTTCGAGAATACTAACATCTGCTGATAATCGCTACGGTCAGATCGATAAGGAAGCGTTAGCCCTAATTTTTGCCGTTCGCCCATTCCATAAATCCATTTACGGGCGTCGTTTCACCTTACTCACAAACCGTAAGCCGTTGTTAGCAATCTTTGGATCAAAGAAAAGCTAATCGTCCGTTAATCGTCTTCAACGTTTCGAGTTGGCGTTACTGGGGTACGACTTTGATATGCAGTATCGACGTTCCGAAAATTTCCGTCATGGAGATGCACTGTCCAGCCTTCTCAGTATCAAGTCTACCACTGATGAGGACACACGCATAGCCGTAATATCAACGGAAGAGGATTCCGGTGCTACACAATTAGCCAATACCGCCTGAGCAATGTCTGTTATCTCTAAAGATGTCCAGCAAGCTACCAGAAAAGAGCCGATTATACAAGAAGCGATCACCTATGCGCCACTCTACAACTCCAACCATCAAACTCCTTTATCAGATCTTTTTTCAGCTTGGTCTTCCAGAAACAATATTAACAGACAATGGTCCACAGTTAACATACAGCCAATTCCGAGAATTTTGCCTGCAAAACTCGATGAACTATGCCCGTTCTCTGCCATATCACCCGCAATCTAATGGACAAGCTGGACGGTTCGCTGATAAATTTAAACGAGCCATGCTTAAAGCACGAGGGAGGAGACCACAGAAGATATCATACAACGATTTCCAATGGTGTATAGAATGGCTCAACATAACTTACTGGCAAACTTCCAATCGTCGGCTGAGATGCTTATGGGTCAAAGGTATGGACAGTTAATGGTGCGATGACACCCAAGCAAGTGACCCAGCAAAGCCCCCAGATGAAGAATACTTGACGTCTCTACTAAGTTGGTACAAAAGTGTATGCGCGGGATTATAGACACGGATGTTATAGATCTGTAGAGCTCGAAATCACAAAGAAACATGGGGATGTCATGTATGATGTCAAAGTGAACCAAGAAATCTGGACCAGGCACCACAACCAATTAAGGCCAAGAGAAGCTAAGTAGAAAGAAACAATTACGAAACGCATCTCGCTCAACTTGCTGTTGGATACTTTTCAACCTCCGCCAATACCTCCTACAGAGACAGCTAATTCATCTACTCATGTAATACTTCCTTCTAGATCCGGGTGGTTACTTTGAAGGTCAGATCGCAAACAAAGACACCCAAAGAAATTTCAACTAAACCCTCGGTTATGTCGCTATTAACTCTTCCAAAGGGAAGTGTTGGGATGTTCAGAAAATTACCACAAAAATTGTCCCGTTAGGTCTAATCCCATCCTTGAACGTGTAATGGTATCTTTTTCCTATTGGTCATTATTGCTTCTACTTGTCATTTTCCTATTGGTCAATATTTATTTCACGTGTAGTTTCCCTGCTCGTCAATATTCACGGTGGTCCTAACTGTATAAATATGCATTTGTCTGTAATTTGTTATTATTCTCCTGACCCCATAAACATTTTTCATCTGACGGTTCGTGTTCTGATACATTGGAGTTTGGGGAACAGTTTTGGGGTCTCACTGGGATATCTGCAGTTGATCAATCGGTAGAATTAGAGTAGCCAGCACGTGTTCCACAATATAAATTCAAATTATGAGACAAGAAAACAAACATTTTGTGGTTCATACTGTCAGGCAATCAATTTGATGGAAACGTAATCCTTATGGTGACACTGAATAAGGAATTCATCCAAAACGTTTGTCTTTGAGACCTTAGATTATTATCATTCAAATTAATCATAAAAATTGACGCGTATCTGCCAATAACATAAGACATGTAAAAGGTTTTATTAGTATAACACAATTGTCGTCCTTGAAAAATTGTATATAAAACTCGCAATGAACGAATTTGTGTGGGATGAGTTCTGGTGATTCTGACTGAACACATCGTTTAAAAGCTATAACTGTGCTGATCAACAAACACTAGAATTCACCTATCAACACGGCCCGACCCAATGGCCAACTACTTCACGAAATGACTCAGTCCTATTCCAGTCAACAGTATTCGACGATTCACAAAGTGATTGAACATGATAAGTACATACTGATGAATGTTTATAGCAATACCGACTGATACACCAAGTTTGTCCAATGCAATGAAATAGATTTGTTTAAAACAAACAACAGCTTAAAAACGGCTAGAAATGGTAAGTAGTCTAATTAAAAACATTTTGGATTTTCAAGCAATATTCACTGTGCTTTATAAATAATCGTTAAGAAAAACTATTTATAAATTAAATATAATGGGGATTTTAAAATCTCATGAATTACGTATCTTCAGATTAGCAAAACACCACTTGCTTTCTTCCGTACGCCGTTCACTGTAACTGATCTATGAAGTTTATTTTCGAAATAACATCTAGGTGTAAAATAAAATAAGATTTACACACTGTACAATTACACTTAATATTCAATACGGAAATTTGATTTCATTTATAATTTTAAATGTCTAACACTTGTTGATTATCATCACCACGACGTTTATCTTTCGAATCTAGTTCCAAACAATTGGCCTGCTATTCGGAAGACAAAATTAATGAGATTTGCGATAATGCAAAAGCATTGATGTGGAAAATTCTCCCTCAATTACTGATCGTCGTCCTTTCAACTGTAACTATAGCTGTTCTAATGACACCGAAGATCGTAGGCTAACATCTAAAGGAGGTTTGGGCGTGGAGTCCAGATCCACATCCTGTAGAAAAACAAAACAAATTAAAATAAACAACTTAAACCAGTTAAATTCTGTCTTCCGATTTCAAGGAAGAATTATGACCTTCACGATGAAAGCCGAGAATATACGGAAGTCACGACACACAAAGCCACATGGGTCTCACCGGATCAAACTACACAAAACCGGATAGATCATAATTGCATCAGTAAAAAGTCCTGGTCAATGGAAGAAGTGAGAAGCAGGAGAGTAGCGGACGTAGCTTCAGATCACCACGAACTGGTGGCTGCCAATATGACACAGAAGCTGAAGAAGTATTGAGCTACTGGACAAATCGCTTTACAAAGGTTCAACACAGCCTCCTATGGGATGCTGACAAACACAAAGAATTCAAAGTAACTCTGAACCACAGGTTTCAAACCATGCAAAATCTACTCAAGAAAAAGGAAAGTAATGCGGTGAACCAAACACTGAGATTGGAGAACAGAAAGAAAAGTGGGTAAATGAATTTTTTGTAGCTCTTGAATAGACTGACTCCATTCTACCTATCGGATATCTGTGCAGTACATACAGAGGTCCCAACAGTTGTCACTCCAACAACGATCGAATATATCAGGATTGTCGTCAGATAACTCAGCAGTGTTAAATCAGTAGGATCTGTGCGTATACTAGCTGAAGCACTGACGTCAGACATAGAAGTGACTGCAAACATGCTCCACGTTTTATTCAAGATTTGTGAAGAGAAATGATTGCAGGCATACTGGAAAGAGGGATACTTCAAGAGAACGGATTCCGTAAAGATCAGTGGAGCACAGACTATGTCGCGACATTACGGATCACCGTGGAGCAATCAGTTGTATGGAGTTTGTTACTACACATCAACGTCCTTGACTATGATAAATCTATTTATAATGTCGACAATATTAAGTACCTGAGAAGAACGTCAACATCATCCTAAGGTCACACTAAGGACTAAACTGCAAAGTCTTGCATGAAGAACAGACGTCAAACATATTCCAAACGACGATTGTGAAGACTTCCACAACCATAGGCTAAGACCTACAGATGATTATAAACAGTTTTCTGCTCAAGCTACCATCAGCAAAAACGTACTGTGGGAGAGAACTAGCCAGCTTCCAACTAATGTGTTAATTAGCAAAAAACTTTGCAGGTGGGTGAAACATACATTTCGAAAATAACAACTGCATCACGCACAAGCGCTTACTTGAAATCTTGAAAAAAAAACGGAGAAGAGAGAAGACTGTGTGACACATTGCGCCCGTAATCGGAAACACCTGCAAAAAGGATAAATAGCAGTTGGTGAACCGCCAGTTCTCCTCCACGAGAGTAATAGGCGTAAGTAGGTGAGGAAGTTAGTAAATCAGGGAAGTAAGGCAATATATCACACGACGTTGATTGAACACAGTTGCATATATTGATTTACATTCAATAATTTCATTTTCAAATATTAACCACGGAAACTAGGACAACAGATAGATTTGAAACTGATAAATAAATCAAAGTATGTGGCGCCAGATTTGCTTAGATTTCTTTGTACACATGAATTTTTTTCTGGTTGACCTAAATTAAAAACGAATGAATAAAAGAATTGGAGGTGAATATTCGAATACATGAAGAGGGCATGCAGTAATACGTGAAAGAGCAAGCAAATTCGACGCAGAATGCTTCAAGAAAAGGAAATATGAAACGACTTTATGGCACGACGAAGAAACTGTTAGGAAAATATCGTAAACCGCAGAAAGCAGTGAAGGACAAAGACGGCAAGCAAATTTTAAATAAATCAAACATAGTGTGATTTACTGAAAGATTTCTTTCGTGCATCATTCGAATACAATTAAGCCCCATCAACAGTCATTGCTCTTGCACCTCACCGCTTTACTCTTGAGTTTAGATTGTCTTATGCATTTATTCTGAGTGTTAGGTTAGGTAATAAGATCAACCGTTCAATTAGAAAACATATCAGCATTATCGTCAATAATCTTAGTTTAGACTGTCTTTTATTTTTCATATCACATAGTACACTAGTTAAAATCAAGTAAACATTAAGTATGGGTGGTGTAGTAGATGAGTGGAGTTCAAAGACAGATAAGGCCAACTGTGTGCTAATTTTAAAGGTAATAAAGGATTCGTGGAATTGAAAACTGATAAGACGGTTTACTTTTTAATTGAACAGAATTTGAAGATTTCACATAATTTAAGAGGATCAAGTGAGTGAAAATGTGTGAATGAAATGGTGGTTTAAGTATTCGTTAAAGGGAGAGGAATAGAACACAAACTAAATACTTTTAAAAAGCAAATAAAAAAATGAAAAATTAAACTATGATAACCGGGGTAATTATACGTTTATTACTGTCTATTTTTGAATACAATAATCCGGTTTAAGTTCTTTTTATCGCGATCCCTTCAGCAAAACGGAGAGCAGCAGTACTTCATTGTCTGCTGATAATTTTAAAAGAATGAGGAATGTCGATGGAATTTCTGGTGTCAAGTTATTGCACTGTTGACGGCCCTAGTACCTCTCAGCCTCAGTTTCTTTAGAACATGCTCTCACACACATATATATTGAATAACCGTCACTTAACATTACTTTAAACATACATATTTACACATAGTGTAGGGAACAAAAACACCAGTAAGAACATCCAAACGTGTTTGAATACAGAATTACAAAATGTCTTGGTCAAACTTGAGACCAATACGGTAGGTGCTTCATTCGCAAAATGACGATCGATTATGTGTCACTTGATTCTTCTTTCGTTTCCACACCACTCACTCTCTGCTCTCGTTCTCTTTTTTCGATCTTCTTAATCTACTACCGCCAAGCATTTCACATTCAATCGATTAAACACTCTACATATATACGTCAAAATCAGTAGCATACACCACAATATTTGTCACTTAAAAGTACAAAACCATTAAAAACCTGATTTTTAAAGAATTTTTTACATTTTCGTGTAGATTTGCAAGTGTCTAACAACACGGGGTCTTGATAAGCTCAAACAATATAATATAACAATACATAATATTAATTTGCATCACATTTGTAACTACGTGCACATACACAATATGTGTAACATAAAGAGAATATTACTAGTAAAAACGCAATACGTTACTGGTTAAATAGATGATTTGTAATCTACAACGACATCTTTTATCTAAAAGTCTTCAATGTTTGAAATTCTGTTGTTCATTATTAACTGTAAGCATTTTATCAATTTTTCATTATACAACATCAAAAACGAAAGCCTGTGATAATTATACATGTTGTTCGGCATGATTATTCCTGATAAAGACATATGCACATTTCCAAATTATTCACTTGTCGGTGTCTATGACACGAATCACTATGAATTCAGTTTGTTGCAAATGTAAAATCTAATATAATCTATAAATTCTACTAGTCAAGTACTTTCCTTTTCCCAGTTTATTACGTGTATTGCAACTTGATCGATAATAATTTTTCAACGAATTTACTGATACGCTAGAATGTACCCATCAATGTTGCATAAAATTCCATATCAGTAAGATCATGATTCCGTTTGATTTTCTCTTTTCTTTCACTAGCATTCATTTACCCATTAAAAACGCAAAAGCATCCTGAAATGCAGTGTATTCACCCCTTTCCACGTACAAACGCTCAACACATACGTACACTCACTGTTTCCATCGATTTTATTTTCATTTCTGATCAATACAATCTCGATAACATTCGAATGACTTTTGTGTGTAAATTATGTTATATTAGATAGCATTTTGTTTGGAATGAAACAAATCAATATTCATCGAATCGAAAGGTGAATGTTGCTTTATGATCACGTCTAATAACAAATACCCCAAAAAGTAGTTTAAAACGCAGTGAACATATAAATGTTGAGATATTGAACTGTTTTTGTGTTTACATTATCATGAAATATCATGGTTTGCTTGACACAATAGATATTTTAATCACCAATATAAAACTGTGTCAAGTTAGTATATGTGGAAAGACCACATCATCAATTTTGTAACTGGAAATAACTAAGCAGATGACTGGTGCGTATCTTCAGGGAAACAAAACCTAATCCAAAAAATCCTGTAACGCTGTTCACTGCAGAATACACCATAAATATTGACTGAAAACATATGGATCGGTAAATCAATGGAGACGTCGCAGGGAATAACAAAATGCATCAAGCAGGTGTTTCTACTGGACACAAGTTAGCTGAATAAACCTACGCATTAATAATGTGATCTCATTCGATGCACACATTCGATACGCATCGCTTTAAATAATAAACAATTTTCTGGAATGCTTACACATTTCTCAAGCAAACTGTTTCATTATTGTTTCATTAGGAAATATGTGATTAACCGAAATTTCAATTCAGTAACAAAATCAACAACATTTCGTTAGCTTTGAGGTGATCTGCATCATCGAATAATGCTTTTGTCAGTTTTGTGATGCTTGAGATAAATGATTTCGTTTCAATGTTTTGATCGTCATTTTGAACCACGCAATTATTAAAAATTTGTGTTTGAAGTAGTCATTGTCAGTATTATCCAAAATGACCACGTAACTTGTTCAAAACTACGTCATTGAGATCTACAACAGCACTGAACTGGAAAATTTACCATCAAGTGATTTTATGGAATTGAGGCTTGTCTAGGTTCGCCATTAGCGCTATCCTGGTAGAAAAAGTATACGTCCCCAAATCGCATACGGTCGATTCCTGTTTGCTTCATATGATGTCATAAGCGATTTTATCATACTGATTGTATAATAATTAAACTTTAATACGCTGCATTATACACTGATGAGACACTAGTATTTCTTCTGTCTCATTGGGAAGATTGAGTTCGGTTGATGGTTAGCTTTCTTAAGCTGCAATGTGGACACAAGTTCAGATAACTCGAAATTGCTCACAATATGTTTAGATAAATTGGTAGGTGATTGTAGTCAGGGTTTCCCTTTGAATTTATCCAACCACCATCTTATCGCAATAAACAGATTCCTGTTAAGATCTTCTAATTCATAGATGTATTCTAAGTCACTAGGCATGAAAACAATGGTAATTGGTATATTTGTGTACGTAAAACGAGAACAGAATAAATAGCCGCCCACAAAACTGATCAGGTTGGTTCCGAAACGATGAGAAATAAGGAAAGTTTATTTGCAAATAAACGAATGATGAACTGCCTTAGCCGAAAACCTTTCCCAAAGATTTTAATAATATGAAGAGATAGAAATGTGTCATAATAGGCACGTCTGTTAACGGTTAGCCGTCTGGCAATCATTCAGTTAACAATAATAATTTATATTCGGAAAAAATGATAATTACAGAATTCACGCCAGTTTACAGGCATGATCGATTTGATATAAATAATATCATAATATATACAGAACAAACATGTGATAGGAGTTTTAAGTTTACTAGTTCAGTAATTGTTTGGGTATTACAGCGATCCAATGTATCAGCCGGGAACATGTAATATTTCTTAACTGGACAGTCTGTTGATTTATAAAGGATGTAATTAAGGTCATTTCGTGTGCCAGATCGATTTAATGATAAATATCTACAACTAGAGAAATTAAAACGAAAACAGAGAGCACGGAACAACAAAGCAGTAATTACCGAAATATGTCAATCAGATCTATCAAAATGCGTATGTCATGTGACACAGTGATATACTGTTGATGATATTCAAATTAGTTAAACTAGCTGGGGACGGTATTAACATAAAGTGACAGCAAGTTGGTGGTTTTATCCAGAGAATGCACTAATAAAAATGCCTAAACATTTAAAGTTCCTATAATAACACTTGTGGAGTGAGATACACTTGCAGGTGCTAGAGCATTCAATGCATTTTCGGAGGAGCAATATGCATCGATGCAACGTACAAATAATCGGAGTGATTTTATCGTACGGATATGTTCTGGTAGGTTATTCCAGAGTCTAGAAAATTTACAGGCAAAGTAATTCATATAAAGAGATGATTTAGAATAGGTTTGTTTCACAAGTGCCAAGGAATTACGGGTTTCATAATGACGAGTTTCTGCATATTGAATTACATGATTGGATGTAAAGGATAATTTATTAAGTAGTTTGAAGAAAAAAATAAGATTTAGTTTGAGTCTCCTCTTCCATAAAGAGTGTAGCTCTAGTTATTTTTTACATCTAGAATTATAAGTTAAGGAACAATCAGCTCCGAGAATACGAAGTGTAAATCGTTTCTGTACTGATTCCAGCCTTCATTTATCCTTTATGCGCGCACTGCTAAGAATAAACGTGCAGTATTCTAGAAGAGGTCGAACACAAACTTTTCACATTGAAATTCGTGATTCATTGTTACGAAGGTTTCGAATTATGTAACCTAGTAGTCGTTGTGACTTGGAGGTCTTTTTCGATAACTGTTCTGTAAGCGATAGGCCTTGGGAGTATCTAAGTCCTAAGTCTACTACTGTATGTAACCTAGATAACATTTCTCCATTTATGGTAAGGTCTAGGTTAAGTGATGTATCGCCGAAGCATATCCATCCACATTTAGCCGTATTAAGTTCCAGTTGCCATTTTAAGCACCATTGTGCTACCTTGTTAAGCTTCAAGTTAATGCAGGTTTGCGTATTTTCCAGCTCATGTGGAGAAAATGAATATACTAGTTTAAGATCATCTGCATATAGAAGGGGCTTACCTACACAAAAATTTTCACAAATGTCATTGATAAACACTAAAAAGAGCAAAGGGCCTAAGACACTACCTTGTATTATACCACTTCTAACAGGGACAGCGTTAGACAATGAAGAGTTAATTTTAACTATTTGATGTCGATTGCTGAGAAATGAATCAATCCAATCTAGCAAAGGATTTTGAACCCCATAAGATGCAAGTTTACCCATAAGAAGTTGATGGTTAACCATGTCAAAGGCCTTAGAAATGTCCAGATATAGCACTAAGACTAGATATCCTTGGCTACGTAGAGAGTAGACTAAATTAAAGAAGTCGGAATGACATGTCATGCAAGATCGATTTTTGAGAAATCCATGTTGAGTATCATTGATAAAGTTTCCAGCGAGTAAATAGTTGGAAAGTTCATCACTCACAATTTTCTCCATAATCCTAGAGATTACTGGAGTAATATTTATTGGCCGATAATTGTTCATGTCATTCTTACATCCAGATTTATAACGTAATATGATATACGCGGTTTTCCAACAGTAAGGGTAAGAACCAGTTTCCATAGAGAGAGTAAACAGCTTTAGAAGAAGCAAACCGCTCAAGAAATACATAATTACATCAAGAAAATGACAGAACAACACCATTAGGAATGTTTGAGAATCGTTAATCTGAAGTAAGATGCAAAATACAGAAACAAGAATCTTCTTGGTTACAGGATTTCAGCGTCGTGTCTGCAGATGAATCGTGAAACAAACGACGATAATTGTTCATGTCATTCTTACATCCAGATTTATAACGTGGTATGATATACGCGGTTTTCCAACAGTAAGAGTAAGAACCTGATTCCATAGAGAGAGCAATAATAATCCTTTGAGTGTATTTAGAGCTTCTTTGTACAGCAACAGAGCACCTCTTCAAGTGTGTGCAGCATTTTTTTCTTCCTTACCGGAGTACACTCGCATATCTCATGTACTTATTCTTTTCTGTCCAGCTTAGGTCAAATGATTTCACGGATTTCAAGAGTCAGTAAGTTATAAATCATCATTTTTCTAGCTATCTGATAGGTTTTCATGGTTTTCACCTTATCCAAACATTCCATGTATCTGTATTATTTGTTGATCTAAGTGTTAGAAGTGACATCAGACTCGTTACTCCCGAGGTTCCTCGGCATTTATCATGTGGCGTCATAAGTCTTCCTTGAACTCAGAGGACAGAATTTAAGTGGCTTGAATTGTTTACTCTGATGAACTATTTTTAGCAAGCTTGTTTTCTACGGAATTGGATTACTAACCTTCCAACAAACTCTCCACTTCCTTTATTAGTTTTCAGAGCGTCAGTAGATCTAGGAGTGCTACACGTGGAGTTGTAAAAACTGGTGATGATCAGTAATGAAAAGAAGATTGTTCACGTTGATGCTTTTGTATGTTGATGAACTCTATAAATTTGGCCTCTCGAATAACAAGCCATTTATTTACAAGCATACTCGGAAATAGACATCATGATAACACTAATCAGTATGTGTTGGATACTTACTTTTATAAGTGACTTCAAATTTGGGTATTGATTACTAAGTGTAATTGTATAGTGTGTATTGTACATTTAAATGTAATTTCAGTTAAAGCAAACGCCACCCTTATGAAAGCAAGTGTTGTTTTGCTAAATCGAAGATGCATATTCCACGAGATCTCATAATCCCCATTCTAATTAGTTTGTAATGAGTGTTTGTTTCCAATTAGATATAAAGCACATAGTATATTGTGTGAAACTACGAATTGCCTATAACTATACTATATGTAACATTTCTTTTGGTGGTTATTGTTTGTCTCAAACATATCTACTTCAATGCGTTGGACAAAAATGATATGCCATTTGATATGGCTATGGATATTCATAAGTTGACCTAATTGAGTCATGTAATACTCCTGCTGAAACACCTTATGAATCAAGATATAATGATGAGTAGAATAGGAAGAGATCAGTTCACGATATAATCGACTGCTGAATAAGGATGTATTGGTGGGTGCAGGCTACTTGGTTTGGCTTCGATGACGATCAAATATGACTCGTTACAGTCTTTATTTATAAAGGGTTGAAATCAATCGTTTGTTTTTATGCATTCCATCTGAGTCCTAAGCTCCAATAATTTACCGTAATCCGTGTTTCATGACCTCAGTTCTTCTTTACTAACCGTGTTTTTTATTGTTTACACTTTCTCACCATAAGTTTAATTACTATTTCTTTTGGGAATGTAGATGTTTAACTTGTTAAATTGATCTCAATATATCAGTTTATTGACGAATTTGACGGACAGAAATTAACGCCGTATTATGGGTTAGTTACGATTATAAAATTGACAAAATATGTTTTTCATTCTTCGTCACTACCTGTTTTATCGATCACTGAATTAGTTTAATTTTGCCAGAGGGCATTAAACAGTTGGTCTATCCATATTTGGAGTACTAAGACGGTTCGCATTCATGGTCAGGCTAACGACCCATCGGAGCATATGATTATAACATTGTTACAAATCCCGATGCTGATGGCTCAAAATAATTAAACTGAATTTCTTTAATTACAGGCTGATTTTGGATCGTATTTTTTACCCCGTTGCCAATTGTTATAACCTGTGACCTGAGTGCTCTGTTAAACGATAAGTAATAATAATTAGTGAGCAGTGATTTATTGAGCGAATCACTGACGCGCAAAACCCGTAAGAACTGCCTAGAATATTGATTGGTCCTGCTTTCCGCCTAGCTTAGTCAATTAAGTTCCCAACACCAATCTCAGCCTCTGCAATCATATATTTCAAACATACTTGGTTTATATATATCAAACAGACCACAACGTACCATAAAATAGACAATGACTTTTGTACAAAATTTGGCCAAACATGGCTGTGAGTAAGGAGGCAGTGACTAGTAGTCAGGGCATAATTCAAGAATGGTCAAACGTATGATAGTGGTTCAAAGGTCTAAATAAAGCTTATAGTAAGAGAAATATGGATATGAATAGTTTTGTTGTTTAACAATTATACGATAAAAATATACGTTTAGTAATGATCTATAAATGGATCACAAAGTTATCATTCGATACGCTTATCGGGATCTAACATTTACCAATCGGAAATCCTAAGCACAGGATGCTAACATAATAACCCAAATGTGTGCTAGTTACTGAGAAACCTGGATTGTTCGGATTCAGTCATGTGAAAGGTAGTAAATATTGACTATAGAGGGATCACTGTTATCTGAAGCACTTTAATGTTTCGAGAGATTTCGAAACTAATGAATGAGTGTTAAACTGTACGACTAATCATTCAGCAACATTGTAGGAGAAAGCTAAAATCGATTTGAATTTACAGATCACTAGTCAGTAAGATAACATAAAAATTTGATGGGTTTTAGATGACGATAAAATTGTATCATGGTAACAAGCGAATTATAATCAATAAAGAAAGTGTTTTTTTGTGGCACCTAAAATATGAGCTACAGCACAGTGATAAGAATGTTGAAAAACAACAATCCGAAGTGACTTAACAACTCAATTTCTCATACCTAGATTTTACATCACATTCCAGTCTTTAAGTTTTTATTTCAGATTATTCTGATTATGGTAGAATCTCTGTGAATTCATGAGAAGGCACTTGACAGTGTAGATAGGAGGACGTTATGGAAAATTCTTCAACACTACGGAGTTCCTGAGAAGATTGTCAACATTATCCGGAACTCATACGACGGACTACAGTGCAAAGTAGTGCATAAAGGACAGCTGACAGATCCATTCCAAGTAAGGACCGGAGTAAGACAAGGCTGTCTACTCTCTCCCTTCCTGTTTCTTACGGTGGTCGACTGGATTATGAAGACCTCGACATCTGAGGGAAACTACGGCATACGATGGACAGCTGAGTACCAATTAGACGACTTGTACTTCGCAGATGACCTAGCCCTCCTATCACATACACACGAACAAATGCAGATAAAGACAGCCAGAGTAGCAGCAGTCTCGGCATCAGTAAGCCTCAACATACACAAAAGGAAAACCAAGGTTCTCAAACACAACACGGAGAACAGCAATCCAATCACTCTTGATGGCGAAACTCTGGAAGATGTGGAATCCTTCACATACCTGGGAAGCATCGTCGATAAACAAAGAGGTTCTGATGCAGACGTCAATGCAAGGATTGGCAAAGCTAAAGCGGCATTCCTTCAATTGAAGAACATATGAAACTCAAAACAACTCTCTGTCAACCAATATCAAAGTCAGAATCTTCATTACGAACATCAAGGCAGTTCTACTGTACGGAGCTGAAACTTGGAGAACTACAACAACCACCATCAAAAAGGTACAGGTATTTATTAATAGCTGTCTACGCATGATACTCAACATCCATTGGCCGGATACCATCAGCAACAGCCTTTTGTGGGAGAGAACAAACCAGCTTCCAGCTGAAGAGGAAATTAGGAAAAGACGATTGAAATGGATAGGACATACATTGAGGAAATCATCAAACTGCATTACGAGACAAGCGCTAACTTGGAATCCTGAAGGGAAGTGGAAAAGAGGAAGGCCAAAGAACACATTACGTCGGGAAATAGAAGCAGATATGAAAAAGATGAATAAGAACTGGAAAGAGCTTGAAAGGATTGCCCAGGACATCGTTGGATGGAGAATGCTGGTGAGCGGCCTATGCTCCTTCACGAGGAGTAACAGGCGTAAGTCTGTGAATTCATTTTCTTCATGATTCCATTTAAATTTGGAGAATTGATGTAGTAGAAATTCAGTCAAAAGTTAGCCATAAGCAATAAGTTTAGTACCAGCTTTATCTATTTTCGTGTTGGTTTTACAAGATCATTTCGAATTTGTGCATACAAATTGGTTGTATCACATGGTTTTCACAAATTAAAAAACAGTGAACAATCATTTGCAAGAAACTGATTTTCTCTTTGAGATTCAGTTGTCCAATTTCTTGAAAGGATTTATATCTATCAGTTTGTATGTGTTCTTATCTTCAAGTAGTTGTTCGGCATTTTTGAGGTATTCCTTCTTGTCCATAATTACTGTTGTGCGTCCTGTGTCCCCTAGAACTATGACAATATCCTTTCTAGTTCTAAGTTCCTTCAAAGTTTTTTGTTTTTGTAGAGTCAGCTGGTTGTTTTCCTTCACCTGTAGCGTAAGCGGTACTATAGTTTGCCTTATTTCTTGTTGTTTTTCTCCGCTTAATCCAAAAGTTTTGAGTAATTACTCTACTGTTGCGAAGAATTTCAGTTTTGAGGCGTCGCTTGTGTCGTAGTTTAATCCTTTTTGGAGTGGGTGTTCTTCTGTGTTTGTTAGTGGTTGTTATGATAGACTGATCTCGCAGTTGTTTGTGTTTTCTTCCTTGAGAGCTTTTGGGATCTTGATTATTTTTTTTAGGGTGCTTCTTCTTTGTTCTCTGTCTCGCTTGTAAGATTTCTAAATGTTCTGATGTGAGTGTCCTTTGTAGGTTCATCTTTTGTTCCTTTATAACCTGTCGGTATTTGCGGATCCTGTAGTGTGCATCCGTTATCGTTTGGTGTATCATTTTTTTCCACTTTGCTCTGCTGTTTATGCACTAATATAGGAACAAGAATCAAACCAATAGGAGACACAACGAAAACAATGAAGTAAACAATGACAAATTTAAGGTCAGTAAGAATCAATCAACATTGAGGTGTACAGAACAAGCTCTAAAACGCATATGGAGATATTTGAGCACTTCACATCTATCTAACGCTTGTGCTGATGATGTCGTTCAGAAGAACGTTGAAAGCTCCGCCACCAAATCATCCAATTCAGAGAACAAAACTTCATCAAAATCATATATCACGTTTTAGTTGACAATGTAGTTTGTGATATTTCTCGTCGTTATTTTAACCAATTCGAAGTAGTGATGAATGTTGTTGTTGATAATATCAATCAAAGCATTGTATTTAAAATCTGTCAATCTGAAAATATAACAATATTTAAATTAATCATCATACCTATAAAATTCACTTTCAGTTGAATCCAACTGTTCACAGTTTTCAACAAGTGTACTATTTACAGTTCAAATTAATATTCCCGAGAATAATCAAAATTAACCGTCTGTAGACAATCAAGTTCATTAATTGACTTCAACAGTAGTACCATTATAAACCATAGATAGCTTGAAAAAAAGGATGTGTATCAGGGTACATTTATGTTGACCAGCTACAGTGGATATGACTAACTTAATCCGTAATAATAATATGACTTAATAATAATTACGATTTTTTACATTTATCCAGCCGTCAAATACTGTGAAACTATTCTTGCAAATTTAGATAAAAATCCATAAAAGTTCAAGATTTATGTTGAAAGGTTTAGTGATCATCACTATGATCGCTAATCAACATGCTTACGGCTGTTGCTCATAATGGAGCATAGGCCGACGACCAGCATTCTCCAACTAACTCTTTCCTGGGCCTAACTTTCTAGTTCCATTCAATTCTTCTTCATTTTTCCATGTCTATCTCCGTTTCCCGGTGTAATGTGTTCTTTGGTGTCCTTCTTTTTCTTTGGCCTTGAAAATTCCATGTGAGGGCTTGTATTGTGTTGCAGTTGAGAGCTTTCCTTGATCGATTTTGAGGATAAATATTGAGTGGTCGTCGGTAGGTTGATGACAGTTTAGTAATCCACATCTTAATAACGTTTATTCTTTTCAGTGCATATTCATTGCCACAACAAAGTCTCTGAATGTACACTTTTTTAAGATGCACAACTAAAGGTTGTAAAATTTCCATAGGCTTCGATATCACTTAATAGACATATTTATCTGTTAAAACAAACGAAGGAAAAGATAACGTGTTGGAATATCCAGATAGCGAGAACAGACAAATCTGATATTCATTCTGATGAACAAAACAAAATTATTGAAATATAGTTAGATTTGTAACACCGTCGCCTTATTTTGCCGTTGTTGAAATGAAGAGGAATAATGTAGAAGATTGGAACTAATAAATACATAAGATAATAACACATGAATTTTCACGACGAATGAGAAAGAAAACGTCACTCTTTTTAAAACTATCTTCAAATAGGCTATATGTTCTTCATCCTGTTTCTTTGTGTTACTAGGTCACTCAGTACAAATTAACTCACGATTGCATTCATAAACATGAATAATATCCCTTTGCTTCGTGACATTCAGTTGTGGGAAATTAAATAGAAATTTTTCAGTAGAAAGTTTCGTTACAGTAAAATGAAAGTAACCTACATAGGAACAAAAATTCTTTGAAATTTCGATACACAAGGTGAGTTTCAACTAAATTTATGTGGAAAAGAGATTGTTATTTTTTTATTCTCTGCAACCTAATGAATCAAATCCAACAGTTATCATTTAGTATTTTGTAGTTACTCAATTGTCACGTATTCATTGTAAGGACCAACAATTCATATAACCCGGGATGAACCACCAGTTATGGTAGTAGAGATTATTCTTATCTCAAATGAGGTCTTGTGGATATATTAATAATATAATAGTTGAGTTCGTGAGTCAATTGAAGCTAGACCATCACAAAAAACCTGAAAGCACTAGACGAACATTTCGTCCAATTGTGGGGCTCCTCAGCAGTGCCTATGCACGATCACTGCAAGACGCCTTCAGACTTTTGACTGCATAATAACTGAATCATTTTTGGAGATGTCCATGATTCATCCAACGTGGTACTTAGAGTAAACTTCATCAATATTCGTTCAGTAAAATCTACTTCACATTTACTGCATTCATTACAAATATTATGTATATTATTATTCTCACTGTATTGTTAATAATAACGACAAAATCGTCCTTCATGTTCAATGTTCTATTTTACACTATGCGTTTCTATTGATGATTCAATTTGGTTTTCATTTTCAAAGTGAAATCATGGTTATCACTGAGTTCATTCATCTTTAGTTGCCCCAATGATATAAACATAAAGAATAATTGAGAACTGAAGATATAATGAACCGATGTGTTTGTGACTTTATATATAACACTGTTATGCTTGTTTATTTAATTTACTGATTTCTTGTGAATCGAGCGTTTGTAGGGTTGCACAATACTAAGCTCATATCGAGAATGAAATTACTTATCATCATATAAGTAGTACATTACTGATGCCTTAAAAAACATTCCAAACTTTATTTATTTTGATTAATAGGTATATAGAAAGTACTAATTAGTTAAGGAAACAAGTAACTTCATTGAACTATCGAATAATGAATTTGTATTTGCATTTATTTTGGGAACGTTAAATTATATGTAGAATGTTGAACAAGGAGGAGATAATGAGATTGTTGTGAAATTGTCAGATTACCATTATACTCCATTGAAATTGTTATTAATTCTCAAAGACGGCTGTATATATCTAGCTATTTTGGAGTACTTTATTCAGTTTTGTCACGTTATATTTCTTTATGGTATGTATGGTATGAATGGTGAGTAATGGTAGGCCGTCTACACTATGCTACGAGAGGTAACAGGTGTAAGTATGTATGTATGTATGTTAGTATGTACATTATGTGTGTTTGTATGAATGTGAATGAGCATGTATGCGTGAGGCAAGTTAAAAATCATAATAAAATAAGTTAGACGTAATTTAATTTGTTCTCAGTTTTATAGTTTTATTTTACTGATATATTCATAAGGATTGTATACAGTCATCTAATGTGAAATCTTACACTAATAATATAAATGCATAAATGAACTGTGAAGAATAAGCGTTCAGGATACCTAAAACGTCAGTCTGAGTGTAGTCAATATAGAATAACATTCTGAATGTCAATACTCACTTTATATAACATCAACTTGTATGTTTGTAGTGTATAGGTGCTAAATCATAACAAAGCGAAGCTGTTTCTGTTAAGTTCTCTGTTTGAATACGCACGAACACTATATAACGGATGACACTCGAACGTTATAACCTCCAACCCCTCGCAAGTAAGAAGACGAAAGACGTTTGTGAGCACTTATTGACAAGAATCAAAATATGCAATAAAACATGCGTATTTATACAAAATTATATATAATCAATATTGTCATTTAAATTTTTAAACATTCTCCAATAAGTTCGTCAATTTACTGCTATTCAAATATTTAACGTCGGATCGATAAGTTAATCGAAAACTTAGTCAATCGATTATGTACGTGGGTGGCTTGTCGGGGGCCACCCCAACAGTTTCACACTAATAACACTGTGGATATCCTTGCGGTTCTATTTTCTACATGATTTTTGTGTACTTGATTAGTTACTGGAATAAAGCGATCTTGTAAGCAGAGGTGAGTCAGTCAGTCAGTCAGCTGCAACGTAGGACCAGGCACGTATATGCATCGGTCCAAGTCGCCATACCGCATTAGCACAACAAGATGAACACCGGATTCATAGGAGTAGTTAATTCAGTGGTGGTAATATATAGAAGAAAGATTGTGTATAAGGAGATAGTAAAGGAAAAAAGAATTAGTTCCTAGACAGATATGAAGCGATTTTAATCTCTTAATTTAAGGAAGACAGAGAGTGTATACACCGACGCCATTGTGATCGATTCTGAGCCATGTCACCAAGAGTCTCCAACCATTGGTTACGATAGTCACGCGGACCCCAACCAGGCAGTCTGAATCTCCCAACATGGCTCAGACCAGAAGTTAGTGACTTCAAGCACTGATGCCACGTTTTGGTTTGGCCGCCCCTAACTTTCTTCCAATTATCCCCTGCACTAGTCAGCATTGCGCGTCGTGGTAATCGGTGTTCAGGCATACGCAACACGTGACCCAACCATCTCAGTCGATGAAGATTCATAACTTCATCAACTGATTTACCATCATTCCCTAGTACCCTGCGTCTAACCTCACTATTACTTACCCGGTGATCCCAGCAGATACCCGCAATATTTCTAAGGCACCTGTGGTCAAATACTAGTAACTTACGAATATCTTCCACTCTTAAAGGCCATGTTTCGCAGCCGTATAGAAGGACGGAACGAACTGCCGCGCGGTATACTCGTCCCTTAATTGATAGACGGATATCTCGCTTTCGCCATAGATGACGTAAGTTGGCAAAGGCCAAGCGAGCTTTTTGAATCCGTGCTGAGATTTCGTCAGACACCAACCCATTAGGGCTGATCAGACTTCCAAGATAAGTGAAGTTGTCAACGCGTTCGACTACTTCACCCCCTATCCTTAGTTCAGGTGTTGATGCAGACCAGTCCTGAAGCAACAACTTGCATTTAGAGGGAGAAAAGCGCATCCCAAACATTCTAGCATTGTTGCTCAGTGCTACCAAAAGACTCTGAATTTCATCAGCGTCTTCACCAAACAGGACTATGTCATCTGCTTATTCTAAGTCAATAAGTGGACCTCCTGGTAGGAGATCAATACCCGAGAAGTCAGTCGATGAGAGCGTTATTTCCATCAGGATGTCTATGATAAAGTTAAACAAAAAAGGAGAAAGTGGACAGCCTTGACGGACGCCACTTGAGGTTGCAAAAGCAAATGACAGTTCGCCATAAGCTCTGACCCGACTAGTAGTGTTCGAGTAAAGAGCCTTCACAAGGTTTATGTACTTCTGAGGTACGCCTTTCAATGACAGACACTGCCACAGAACCTCTCGGTCAACAGAGTCAAACGCTGCTTTTAAGTCAAGTAAGACCACCATTGTCGGACGCCGATAAGTATGCCTGTGTTCTAGAACCTGACGAATGGTGAATATGTGGTCGATGCAGCCACGACCAGGTCTGAAACCAGCCTGATTTTCACGTGTTTGCAGCTCACGAGTTTTAGTTAGGCGTCCGAAAATTATCGAAGCTAGTATTTTAGATATTATATTAGTCAAACTAATCCCTCTGTGGTTGTCACAGGATGATTTTGACCCTTTCTTAAATATTGGGACGATAAGTGATTGTGACCAGTTAGATGGAATAACGTCTAACTCCCAGATTTTAGCTAAAATATTAGTCAACCTAATCGCTAAGACTAGACCACCATCCTTAAAGACCTCTGGGGCCAATCCATCTGTACCAGCTGCCCTTCCTCGTTTCAGATTAGCTATAGCCTTTTGAACTTCAGCTAGAGTTGGGGGACCTACTTCAATGTTCCATTCACACTGTCTGGGAATAGAGGGTAGTTGTAGAGTAGCTGAAGGCCAGCTAAACTGCTCCTTAAAGTGTTCCGCCCATCGTTCTAAGCGTCTGGACTGGGAGCAGATGAGAGTGTCGCCTTTTTCCGAAATGGTCTGACTTACACTTGATTTATTAATTCCAGTTTCTTTTATTAGTCTGTAGAGTTGTCTTGTGTATCCTATGCTCGCTGCCTTTTCCATCTCTTTTGCTTTCGTTGACCACCACTGCTCACGATCATTCTTTAGACTTTTGCTTAACCTAGATCTGATTTGTTTACGCTCTTCATCGTATTCAGAACCTGATGGGATGAGTTTGCGAGAATCTATCAGTGCAATAGACCTTGAAGAAATCCATTGGTTCTTTGTAATCATTTAGTTTAAATCACTGGTAGATGTCACAGCTGTTTCCACAGCTGCTTGTATAACTTTCCAAGCAACATCTGGGTCAGTCTCGTTTTCAGAACCACCTAAGTGTGACCTCAGTTGTTCCTGGAACCTACTTTTGGCTTTCTCATTACTCAATTCGGTTCTAATGAGTCTTCTTTGTGTGGCTCTTTTGCGTCCAGTGAGGCGCAAGCAGATGCGTGCTCGTACTAGGGCATGGTCGGAGTCCAAGCACGTAATCCAGAATGAGCGACAATCTTCTACTGACCCTCTCCAATGATGACTGATGGCAATATGGTCTATTTGAGTCCATCGTTGGTTTGGTGCAGGGGGTCGCCATGTTGGACGATGTCTCTCCTTATGCTTAAAATTTGTGTTTGCTAAAAATAAACGATTGTCTGAGCACAGTTGCAGCAGACGATCACCATTATCTGTTCGCTGTGCTGGAATACTAAAATACCCACCTAAATGTCTTTCTGTTTTGTTTAAGCTACCTACCTGGGCATTAAAGTCACCTCCTACGAGTACTATGTCTGAACGTTTAGCTTTCTGAAAAAGTTCAGACAGCTTTCTGTAAAATTCATCTTTCACTTCATCCGAACTGCAGTCAGTGGGAGCGTAGGCAGAAACGACGAAAAGGCAACGACGTGTGTCCCTATCCTTCCCAGTTTTTACGGAGCCGTTTCGCCGAACAGCGCATAGACGACTGTTAACGGGGATCCACTCTAATAGCGCTTGTTCCACCCTCATGCTAAGTGCTATGCCTACACCTGCCAGTCCACGAGAACTAGCCATCGGGTCGCCAGATACACGGAGGGTGTATCTCGTTGGCTCTCCGTTTTACCGAGGTGAGGTCAAGTGAATGATCACACTAGGATCCTGTATGCGTGTTTCGGAGACACAACATACATCAATGGTACGAGATTCTAAGGTTTTAGCCAAGGAAGCCTGCTGACCGATTTGATATAGTGTGCGTACGTTGAAGGCTCCAATGTATAGTTTGGAGCGAGGTTTCAGTAGACCTGGGACAGTGTTTTGAGCACTAGAATCGTTGGCTGTGGTGACACTTGAGGAGGAAGCTAAAAGAGGAAGTTTAGTGTATAAAGTCGATGTAGGAGGAATAATAGGAATTGAAGAGGGAGGTTGATTATGAATACAGTGGACTTGAGTGCTGTTAGAGGTATGAGGGCGGTTATCACTTCCCGGTTGCCCACACCGTGGAAGGGTTCTGCTGGAGGTACCTGAAAAGGAAATTGGATTAGAGTTGGTCATTGTGACCTGAGAGCGTGACCGCAGGGCCCAAGGGACAGCTGCTTGAGGTCGGTCACACACGACCTTTTTATGAGTGATTTTTGTGTTAGCGCCGTACTTGTTGAGTCCTTATCGCCGGAGACGGATATCCGTGGGATAGGCGAGGTGTGCATTTTTAGGGTCGACCTTTACTAACCCCACCCCTCCTTGTGGGAAGGCAGCATCGCTGTCATGCTGGTTGTCTGAAGGAAACACCTTACTGCTGTCACACCTCTGTACAGTCAGCAGTACGACTTCGCCTTCGGACCTTGGTTTTGTTGCTTTTAGTCTTACCGCTCTTCAACCGACCTGTCTGGCATGGTAGGACCTTGAGGAACGGTTGTTCCAGCCAGTATAGCTCAGTTGCTTCATCACGATAGGCAAGCCCGACCACCACGTCAAGGTAGCAACAACGGTCAGGTGAAATTCTTTAAAATTTATGTATTGAGATATAAATCCACAGAATCCAACATGGTTGTGAAAAATAAAGGCAATAAATAACCATTCACCTGATAAATAAATTTGAAATATTCAGCAGTAACCAGTAATAAGTTTATTTACTATTTTTTAGTTATTTATTTGTCTGACGATTACGTCAGTTCTATGAAGGAATTTTTCAAACCAATGGCTGAAATCTTCCTTTAATCTCCTTAATTCCAGTCTCAGATTTAAGAGAGCGACTCAATATTGCATCACTTATCAAGTCCTCAACAATGCACAAGATTATACATTATGAAACCTGAGAATCACGTAGATGATTATGTGGTTATTATCTCGGTGGACAAACATCTAGTTCGATTCAAATCGCATACAAATTTAGGATCTTAATTCCCTTCAATTTTCAATCATCAAATATTGATTACCTGGTCAATTATCATTTGAGTTTACATAATTTGATTGAATTGTTTTTTAATCTTCAACGCAATATCTGCCGCTCTACAGAGCACAGTTATGTTGAATAGGATGAACACGTTTAGCTTGATGACAGGAATTTTTCTCTTTATGAATCACAGATTAGTTTATTAGAAAGAACTTGCACCAGAGCATCTTTTTTCTTTCATTTCGACAAAAAGATAGCAGATTGATAAATCTATCCAGGTGAAATTCAATATGGCCTGAAAAGATTTTATTTTCAGCTTTTCCCAATACTTTCATCAGTAAATATCATCATCCTATTCTATATATCATTTCCAAGGTATAAAGAATATAATTATCTCTATGGGTGTTAAGTTCAGTGTATTAGAGGAACTTATTTTTAGAGAACAAATAAAGCTGGAGGAAATCAATGTAAACAACGTAGATAAGATAGGAGAATAAACGTTTTTACAATACAATAGTGACATGACATTAATCCGATATATTCACAGCAGTCGTATTCTGAAGTTGATGCATATTTTCTGTTTCCTTTTTGTTGTTGTTAGGCACTTACGCTTTAGTTTTTACGTCCAAATATAAAAATATGTGACCTTTATTGACTTCTGAAGTCTCATATAACTGTTTTAAAATTCTTATTAAGAAAAGCAAATAAGAAAGTGAGAATAAAGTTGAAACATTCTAGCCAAAAGAATATTCTATACACAAACACTGAATAGGTTATTCCTTGAGAAATAAGAAACTATAGTTGATAGTAGTTACATTTCTTTATGAATGACTACAACTTTTGTGTGTCTGATCTCTTGCAAACGATAGGAAAGCATTTATGATGCTCGGACGATTACAATACAGTTATGTCGTAATTCCTTGCTCTAATGTTTCGTTGTTTCATCATTAACATTGGAACTAACTCAAATGTGAATCACGTAGATTGATATCGTCACACCAACATGATGGTAATGAATTGAGAATATCAATAGTGGTGGTTGGATAATAATACTAACGTTAGTAAAAGCGTGTGAAGATTGCTGAATGCATTTGACATCTTCAACTGATCAATAACAAACAATTATTGAGAACATTGAGGTCCTAGACGACCCGTTTATTCGTACAACTATTACTAATATCAAAGATTAAATATTTGGCGACATTGTTCATAAAATAATTAATGAACTAGATGAAATATTCGGAATAAAACGTGAATTTGTTTTCAAAGTTTCAGTGAATTCCTGGTCATATCAGACAACATGTTCAACTTCTGTCTCGAAAAGCTGAACGCAGCGCGTGATGACAAACATCATAAACCGATCTGCCATACTGACAACTATTACTGGAGACAGAGTTGATTGAATTCAAGCCAGCCTGTCATCGCTTATGGACCATCAACTTTCCAAATATTCAAATATCGCTTACTGTAGATAAATGTTATGTGAATAAATTTGAATACTGAGGATGTCTATCCATTAGTTTTCAATATGAGTTTCGAACCATTTAACGCAACTAAATGATGCGACACTAGCAGACTGTTTGAATATCTGGTTGTACTTGTCATCAAGGTATTTGTTTTCGTTTGCCTTAACACATCATTATGCCTATCAATCGAATAGAGCTGTTCACATGAGTTAAAATCATCACTAAATATCAGCGTTCTTGACTTTGAAGAAGCATTTGTTGGGATGAATAAGAGAACCTTATTTAACTTTCCTCAACAAATTGAGCAGAATGCCTCGACCACACAATTATCCTGTGACAGTCTGAAGTGCAGATTCGTGCATGTGGAGAAGCTCACGGTTAATGAATTACGGAATTCCTTCATCTTTTGGGTGAATCGCAATATTGCTACAGTTAAAGAAAATATCAAACTCGAAAGAACTGTCATTCCATACGAAAGTCAGAATCTTCAATACAGACGTCAAGACAGTTCTATTGTCTACACAAGACACTGCAGATCTGTTGGTGAAGAACCATTGTAGCAGAAAACAAACGAACTTTCTTTTAAAGCAGAAATTATAGTAGGACTCTGAATGCTGATTAGACAGTCGTTGTAGAAATCAGTAAACTGCGTCATCAGCCGAGCAATGAATTAGTATCATCGTGGCATAGGTAAATAAGGTATACATAAGGACGCATTATGACAAAAATTTGAGGCACACATGAAAGCAATGAACAGCACTGGAGAAGGCCTAGAAGAAGAGTCCAGTATATGATCGTTTGGAAAATCTGGTCTGAGTCCTGTGTTCTAGGAGGTGCAAATGCCATGAGTATATTTGTGAGTGTGAAGAAGAATCGGATGTGTAGACAAGTACGATACGAATGAAACAAATAATCGTATTGTGTCTATTGTTCATCAGGAAAACTACATATTCTATTCAGAACCATAGTGACATTAAAATTATGATCATAAATCGTCCGATCTTCAAAATAGAAAGCAAAGTGTATTGATACAATTCTCTTGTAATTAGCAGTGAATACAATTTTTCAGTTTATGGTTTTTATTTTGAAAAATCGTCTGATTTCATATTTTCTCTCTTGACTGAGAACAGTGGTTTTTATTCAAGATAGTTAATTAATAGTTGAACATTATTTTTGACATTCTGATGTCGGTCAAAGTATGCAGACTGTCTGCCTCTACTTTATTCTTTCATTCAATTTCACAGTGTTTCTGAATTTTAATTACATTGTTTGATCTTCTATATGATAAACAATACCCAACCTTCCTTCCACCTTCATTATATCATGATATATAAGCAGAGCAATAAATTCTGTAGTTTAATTGAATATGGCTTTTTTAGTTTTGGTACACGTAGCTTTAATGGTTTTGCTTGTTCGTACATCCACACAGACTGGTAAGTTATTAGTACTTTTTAAAATTCACTTTTACAAATACATGCTGAGATATTCACGTCTGATCCAGTTTACAAACAGAATCATAATACTGTCACTTTCATCATCATCAAACCAATAAACTCTTGCATTTAATAAACATTAGATGCCTCGTTCGGATGATGGTTCATGAAGATCCTTTACTGTATAATGTTTTGATGCCTGACATTAACATGTCTGAAGTGATTTAACTCAGTGTACTTGAATGTGTATGTTAGTTTTTTTTAAAGATTAACTGTAGTAATTATTGTTCTGACAAATCCTGTTTCCTCTTCAGATGTACAAGAATTAAAAGGAAGTATTTCTGAAGTGATAGGCAAGTAACCGTTGTTTTAAAGTTCATAGACTATGTGTCATACATTCAACAGTGTTCATTAAACACACATTTGTACGCACAATTTATATAAAATTCAATACCGTTTACCAGTTTATGTCTGAAGACTTGGATCCGATACATGTTTACTAGTGTTATTGAAATCATATGAGTTCATCAAATATTTGCTGAGAAGATTATGATGTTATGTAATGTATTGACTTTAATGAACTCATGAAAACCAAATTGTTTTGTCAATGTTACTGATTAACGCTTTCACAAGTAAATATTTTGAATGTCCACTGACAAAATTGATAATAAAAATCGATGTAGTGTGTTTGGTTTATATTTAGAAATGATGGAAAAGCTCATATGGTATTTCAGAAGATTTGACTGGCAAATTACATATCTGATTGGTAATTTGAATATTTAGTTTTACAAATGATAATCTTTTACACTGATGAATTTACAGTCAAACTAAACTGCACACAACAAATATATGTTCGTTTTCAGCATTTCCAGATGTTTGACCTATCGAATTATTTTGGAATCTTAGACACCATTAATCGCTACTAATTGCAAAGTAAAATTAATTCTATTACTTTCAGTCGGTCTGAAGAACGAATTGATTCTTTTTTTGCACACTCACGAAATCATCAGCATCATTCAAACAAAAAAGAGGATATTAAGATTATAAAATAGTTTGTGAATTTGAATCTGCTCGGTGGAAGTTCTTGAATTTCAGAGTGCTTCCATTAGTGTTAAACCTTGAACATTTGATGGGAGTATGAAAATACACGCGATTGTCCTGTTTGATTAATCAACCCATGCAAATGTAAGTTAATTCACACGTTTCGGGGCTTATACTAGTGATGGTTGAGACCTATGTCAATGCACACACTCTTGCTAACTACGGACATTATGGTGAATTGAGAAAAGAAAACGCCAGTGTGACAGTAGTGCCATCTGTAAGATATGGCGAAATACCGGGTGCTAATGCTGTACCACTTACTCTGACCTGATGAATGAAAAACTATTGATCCGGCTTGCTTGTATTCCCTATTGTTACGACTAGTAGATTGTGTGATTGATGTCGTAACATCGAAACTCATTCACATTATTTCTGTTAGATCACATTATAAATAATTTGAACACAACATAATGTAACAAAATGTAACTCAACAAACTAGTTTTTCTTTTTCTTGCTCTACATTATTGTGTCATTTTTAGATGACGTCGTAAAGAAATATCCACATGGAATCGACGAACTCGAAAACTGTATGTGAAAAAATAAATGAGTTCTCTAATTGAATTATTGATTCCAGATATCAGATGTACAGTGAATCTTCATATCAGTTATGCAGTTGTGCGTGGTTTTTCTCGTAAGAGAAATTATTCTTATCCAGAGGTTTAATTTTGATGCAGCATTTCATTATTCATGAATTCCATGTCAATTTTTTGAATCCACCGATAACCAAATCGGTCTAATATGTGGAAGTAAAGGAAGTACAACGATATCAGATTTTATTCCTACATATTAAGGTCGTAATATGACTGATGCAACTTCTTCGGCATTTTATTTATAATAATTTTGACAAAATACCTCAAGTTAACTCTGAAGGTACTTTTAGGCACGATACTATGATAAAATAGTCACTTAGAATGAGAGATTTCTGGAGTTTATTCTGTTAGTGAACAGTCTACACTGAGGAATTATGCATACTGGATAAGTATTCATTAGTTGAGAAAACGAAAACTTACTTACGCCTGTTACTCCTCGTGAAGGAGCACAAGCCGCTCATCAGCATTCTCCATCCAACCCTGTCCTGGGCAATATTTTAAAGCTCTTTCCAGTTCTTATTCATCCTTTTCGTATCCGCTTCTATTTCCCGACGTAATGTGTTCTTAATTGAGGATTAAGAGCTCTCGTTCGCCGAGACAACTCGAAGAATAGTCTTATTTATCTGAAAACTTAGAAGACTCTCAGCAGTGTTTGTACTCGACACTGATAAACACCAAGTCCACAACATCCAGACATCGTGATGAGCCCCAAGACTTTAGACCAGTAAAACGTTACCAACAGTTTAATTAAAATTTTATTCTCATTTTGAGTGAATACTCGAAACCATTTCAGTGGATTATTTATCTGTGCATATTTCCATGTCCAAGCAATTCTCTCTACACTCACTCGTTGCCAAACCACATTCACTCATGACTACGTCAGATGTAACTTATTCATAAGCAACCATATTGAAACCAAATTAATTTGCGATTGCTTTAATGCTTTTTATAGGCATACGGGAAACAGCGCAAGTATACGCTGAAAGTTTTCGTAAGTGATTTTAATAACCGAATAATTTTAATCATTTGCAGGACATTGATATAATTTAGAGACTATTTCTCACATCTCCACAAATCCACACTGGTATCTACCAATGAAGTACAAGACCAACATTTTATCATACTTGGGATCACAATTTTGAAGATCAGGCTGAGACCGAAATATAAAAATTCTCCCTCCAAGCTAAGACTTTAAATGAAACTCCGTTTATGTTTTAATGGAACTTCGATGTGAGCGAAATTGGGTTTATCTAACGGATCACGAACTGATAAAGCTCATGTTGGCTGATCGAATTTTGTGCTGAATACTGTTTATGAGGAATTGCAAACACTTAATATCTATTCAGATGTTGTCAATCTGTACCACATTATAGTTCGTTGTCTGTTTATTGTGTTTGATTTTTACAGCGTATGTTCACTTGAATACATTGGAACTGAATACATGTTTTGGTACAAAAGAGGATTATTCTAAATGTAAGTAAAAATATTCAATTGCACATATTTTTTCCTACCCATCTCAAACATTTTACCATTTCTTATATTTCCGTCGTATATAATCCATTTGCTGGTCAGTTTTTCTGCAGATAGAGTTGTTTCAATTCATGTCAATTCCCACTCGCGTCTGTCAAGTATAGCAGGTTTTTCGTGTAGTCCACAACAAGTAATGTAAGTACATCACGTCTACATATGTAATCGATGGTTCGGTAGGAAATCCTCAATTTACAATGAGAACTAGTGTGGTGAAATCTAAACTTAGAATTCATTCATTTTATAAGTATTAGTCAGTGGAATATTCCACTTGTTACTTGGGACTACTATTGGTCAGTTCGTTTAGACTTACGTGCATTCTCTGAGGATTGCCTCGATATTGCCACTAAGCCACATGTGTTTCTAGCAGAGATGGATGGTGGCTAGAGAAATCTCGAAGCGAACTATGATCTTAGGCTGTAGTGGTATCCAGTTGAGAAGTCTTTTATTCTTCTCTCAGCCACCGCACATCTCTAATCATAATTTATTTCCCTCAGATCAACATTATTTCTGATAAAAATGAAAAAGAAAATCAGACTGAATATCAAACTAGTGAAATCAATAGTCTTTTGTTTTTTCTTTTATCAACTAACCAGCTGTGGTTTCTTCGCGCCGTCGATGTGAACTACCATCTGAAATCGCAGTGCAAGGTAATTATACCTAAATTATCTCATTTGATATTAGTGAATATGACAGACACAAACCTGACATTTCTTACCAAAACTAATAATCACTACTGTCTTCTATTTATCTGCAAACGTGTTTTCTAGAACAGCTTATCGTTTTTATTCAGTAAACTAAACTAATGTTTTCTCAATCATAAAATCACAGAACCGTCAATGTCCTGTTTGTAATCAAATTAAAGTAACCAAGTACAGAAATGAGACAATCGCTTCATCACCCATGGTAGCTTTGTAATTCGAACAAACAATATCGTGTGTAATACTCATGAAGGGAATATTTCATGTTGCAGCACAAACTAGGTTAAAGAGATGGAAAATAAAATCACTATTTTGACATCATTCACTAAATGTTCATATTAACATTACCAATTGAGTGAGAATATGAGTAAATGATAAGCAGAACAATGTGAATCTCTGTTATTATTTCTCAATCCTCCTGGTCTTTATGTACTGTATTTTTCATTGTTTCGACACTGAGAACACATTGAATGATACCTTCAAATAAAAAATATTTATGGATTATTTACTAACCAAAGTTATTTTGTGTTTCAGATTGCAGAAATATAGCAAGGCTGATTGGATCAAAATACACGTGTATTGGAAAATTGAATCACCAGTACTGTAAGGAAAAACATTTGAATAATTTGATTGTTTTTCTCAATTATTAAGTTATGTCTACATTTAATTGACTAAACGATGGACATGCATAAACAGTAGTACTATTTGCAATGTCTGCAAAGGCTTCAATCGGATGCTTTAATGAATGAACGTAATCACCAATACAAGGATATCACAAATAAAATTAAACAGTTTATTGGTACTAATCCAAACTCGTAAATTCTTGCAAAACATATCCACCATATTTGTGACAATTCTCAATTCGCATATCAAAGTGGGGATAATGAGATTGAATTTAACGTTGCAGAATAGTTCGATAGCACGAAATAAGTAGTTCTGTAAGAAATTACACGTATTTGAGCAAGCATCACTTTCACATGCACATCGTAAAACGAGTAAAATGTATCCGACAAGTACTTATACAAGCACTATGTAATCATTAACTGAAAATTATCATCAATTTATTTTCTTGGTTGGTAATAACGAAACAGATGTTGAAATAAATAACTACTCAGACATTTGCTTATTTATTGTGTTTTCTCAAATTTCAGTCATGTACAAACATCTGATGCGAGCATTGAAAGTAGGTAACTCATTAAATAAAATTTATTGACCATTGCTATATGAAACGATACTTGATGGGAATGTGTTATGTGAAGACAAAATATTGTATGCTCGGATATTAGAAGTGGACGAAATAGAGTTGTAATTTTCTACAGGTCAGCTCGTTAGTCTGAATGCACGATTCCCGTTTAATGGAAAACTGCATTTGAATAGTTGTTTGAAATACAGTCTAGTAAAATGTAGTGAAGTGTCTGTTATTATGTTAAGCTCAAATACCTTATTCTTACTTTTGGACAGCTCTATCTATTCATTCTACTTGAGTCATATTCTAACCTTGTTAAATATTCGCTTATCAACCTTGACTGTTTTTATATGAGCTCGTAGGAGTGTGTACACTTCTTATCCCATTACTCATCACATGTCTGTAATATTTTTGTGTGGTTGTAAATAACGATTAACGCTTGGTTAAATGGGAGTTGGCTAAACAGCCATCTCCACCACACGTCAATTTTGCTTTGCTTCCTTCTTTTCGCATCGTTTCCCCGTTCGTTTGTCTGATCGACTATTATACAAAATATGTGTATCCTAAGTTCCATTCTCGTTGTTTGACTTATTTAATTTCGTCATTGACTAACGCGATTTATGTCGATGATTATATACGAGGATAGATAACATATATATTTCCACAACGATCATTCGTGCGATCGAATTGGACTCAGATCTTTTGTCACTTAAGTAGAAAGCCCTTCGACAACATCGTCCGGTTTAAATCACGACAGTAGATTTCAATAAATTTTTACGATTCCTGTTGACGCTTGATCACACGGTGATTCTCTAATCCACTGTCTCAGTGATATCTATATTATGTTTGACCAAATGAATAAATAGATGTTTATCAAGTTCTTTCAGACAGCTTTAGTTTTGTCCAGTCGTTCATTTCAAATGTAAACCAGTATGATTCATCATATTAATAATTCTTCATATGTTTCTGTTCGAACTCCAGGCGACAATTAAAAGTGGATGAATTTGAATTTTACTAAGATGATCTGAGCGTAACTCATTTTTCATTTACCCAAATGTTGTAATAATTAATTTACTGTCAAAATAACAAATAACGAATTTCTTTTTCATTAAAAATATTAACCGTTAACATCAATTAACTTTTACTTGTTTATCATTAAAACATTTGTGTGGTGAAGGATGGTAGCGTCTGAATTCGAATGTCTATAAATCAGTGTTTGAATTTTTAAATTATTTACTGACAATGAGAATTGAACCAGTAGTTGATGAGAATGAGAATGTTATGGTTCATAGGACTTGAAAATTAATTTTTCGCGAGTCGTATTAATTCCCGAAGAGCTATGTATGGTTATGCGTGTATGCTTCTCACAGACAAAGTAGAGGATAGTATACGATAAGCTCCAGCCAAACCAGATCTTGATACGTCATATGACGTATTAAAACAGACTGAAATTAAAGCTGCTTCCTTAACCTACAAACAGACTCTTGATCAGCCATTTAGTCACATGCAGATGATAGGCAGAACGTTGTCAGAACAAAAAAATTGTATGTAAATTCTTTAGTATGATAGGAAAGCTTATTACAACTTATTTTATCAAGTTTGCCTACGACGAATCCTGTTCAGCCTACAAAAAACAATTAGCCGTCGGAGATGCAGATGCGGATATAAGTAAAATAGCGAAAACAGCTGACAGGTCAAATGAAGGAACGCAACAATAGAGTCCTCAACCAGTCAACTAGATAATAGATGATAAAATCGATTCTGTGCAAGAAGAAATTGTAATGGCATCGGGCCCTAACACGAGACAATATAGAAAATAGACATTCAACATTTAACGCTGGGAAATACCTAACAATGGAGATGGCGGGGATAAGGAGTTGAATAAACTGGAGTTGATCACTTTGCATGGCTCGGCCATGCAGGCGTGGTCCCTGCTAAATGTTATCAGCATTTCTATGTTGGTTGGTTGAACGTTGACACAATAATAATTAATTGAATATATATGTCTGAAGGAAACCAACACATTTCGAGAGATACTTAGATGTTGATGCCGCTCATGCACAGTGCACGAAAATTAATGTTGTAAACAATTTAATGAACAGAAGTACTAAGCTTCTTACAGATAAGGAAGACCAAAGAACTGAATTAAATAAAGTATTTTCTACGCTTAGGGATAAAAACTATCCGAAAGAGTTTTTAAAGGTTATTAAAAATGAGAAAAAAACAAAACTAGAATGTATACGGAAAGTCTGAATGTACACCGTAGTCAAACATTATAAGAAATCAAGCGTCTTCTAAACAAACATGATATAAGAGTGTATTTTAGGGTTAGTAACACATTAAGATCGACATTATCGAAAGTTAGGGACAGGTTATCAAAGAAAGAACAACAAAATATTGTGTATGAGATCAAGTGTCATGATTTCTATGCAGCTCATGTTTGAGAAACATCTAGACAATTCAATATAGCGTTGAACGAACACAAACAATGTTTGAAAATTTTTCCTAAATCCTCGGTTGATTCGTAGAAACTTGAGAATAAGTCTGCGATAGCGTTACATGCGTTAGAAACAGGACACAAGATCAATTTTGAAGGGAACGAAATACTTCAGAAAGGTTTTAACACCCATAAGGAAGGATTGATAGCATAAACGCTGTATTTTTGGGTGAACAAGAACAGCCTGAAATGAAAAAGTGGTATTCAACTGGCAACTACTTGGCTGGGAAATTTCGTTTCACGAGTAATTTGAACCCTGTCTCTATTCAACTCGTTTATTTCATATGCATCGTTATTTATTGTCTGAATTCAATGAGGTTTTATCAATACAATCGTGTATTTGTTTGAAATGTACATCATTGATTGTGAAAAACCATATATTCTTTGATGATTTTGGTTTTGATTTTTACCCTGAAGATGTCCGGATAAGTTAGCAGGACGAAACGTTGAAATTATTTAAATTTCAATCGCTGAGATCATTTCAAATATAATTTTCATATATAATAACAATCATCCTAATTTAATCAATGCATTAATATTTTTAATGCAAATCAATAGTAAATGTGTTCGCAATATTTCCTATCATGTACGGAAATCTAGTTTGGGAAGATTGATTGATCAATTTGACTTATATGACTAGAAATGGATTAAAATGACGCTAACAAATTCATTCTTTGTTATCCATTAAATTACCTAATTCATTTGACCAAATATTTATTCTTCCTTGATATAAGCAATAGTTATAGGAAGAAACGGTCGCTATTTACCTCCAGGTTCTTAATGATTGTCTGATTTTTGATCGGTTGATGATTTCAAATACATTCGTCGTTCTTCAAAACTTCACACTAATAATAGTATTATTATTCAACTCTCACTACTCATATTCTTAATTTAATATCACTATGTTGATGTGACAATGTCAATTTGGCATGATTCGCATTTGTGCTAGACTCTATATTAAGAATTGAAAAATGAAACTTTTGAACAAGGAATCAAGACATAGCTGTATTGTGATTGCCTGGGTATCCTATAAAGCTCTTCTCTCTTTACAAGATATTGGACACAAAAATGTTTCACTCATCCATATAGATGAATAAATGCCATCAACATTAAATTACCATTTCCAATGGAATAACCTATTTATTATGTGTATATAATAACAATAATTCACTTTTGCAAGGATAGGTACACGCCATTTTCACAGGCCTGACCTACAGATTTATACATTTAATGGCTCGCAGTGTACATCCCAAGAAGGGTCGTCTCCCAATAATTGACATTGACGCGTCATGATCTTTGGAATATACTGAATAAAATATACAAATTCCATTGATCGTTACTCGCTCAAGTTATAAATGCACATCTTACGTTTGGAAAACATCATATAATCATAGTCTTGCATCCTAGTATAATTCTGGTTAATACTTAATAATTAATTAAACGGGCTCTCTACTTACTTTGCTTCAAATTATGACAAGTAACACTGGTAAAAGTGAAAATTCATCAATTTCTAAGCCATTAAGAACGTCAAAATCTGCAACCCATATGATTGAGAGATCAGTATCTGACAATGTCAGAATTTTATTATCTGAACCCTGTGCATCCTATCCACAAATATCACCATCAACATCTGATTCTTCGTGTAAAACACCTTATATCTCCTCGTGAGGCGTGCCATCGTTAAAATTGATTGACGTAAATAGCATAAATTCCACGTGCATCGAGACAGCATGTTCTAGTCAGGCCTAAATCCAAAATTTCAAAGACCAAATATTCTAAACATTTATCTTATACATACAAAAATATTGATCGATATAGTACTGAAATCGGTCAGTGACAAAAGTCATTAGTCAATATAGCAGGTAGACGTAAGCGATTAGCTCCTCCCACACATATAGGGCCTTAATACTGATAAAAATCTTAAACAACTCCCTAAAGCTGAGTCTATTTAACAGTTTGAGGCGGAAAAAGTGACGAAAAGATTGATGTCACTCTACAGTGCGGTTGCATACAACCTCCATGACCGTACACACTTGAATACGTTAAGGAATATTTGCCTTAGAAAATAGTCGGATGCATCGACATGCTCTCTCCTGTTTAAGTTTAGTTTTTGTAAGGATGCTAAACGATATACTGATCGAGCAAAAATATAAACTCATTAATTCTATACAAGAACACAAAAGTCACTTCAGACTAAACGCCCTGTCAACATCGACGTGAAGAGAAAACTTTACAGTTATAAACTCTTGCATACTCTTCGATTTGCTATCTATCCTTTTCATCTCTAAACCATATAAAATCTGACCTGTGTTTTTTTAACTCTTATCACTAGTTATCTTCGTAGTAATTGACATGCTTAATGGGTATCTAACTCACAATACAGAAGCGTTAACCATCTGATTAGCTTGTAACAAGGAATTAATAAGCACAATATATTCCCGCAAGGAACATAGATTCAAGCATCATTCGTAAACACCACAAATATCTTTTTGGACCACGTCCATTTACACAGTTCTTTGTTCATTCCGTAAGACTATAACTTATGTACGACCTATTTGGGGCGTTAAAGTGACTTAAATAATGTCTATCTAGTTACTAGGGCTCAATGAGGGCTAGAAAACAGCTTGAAGAATAAGGATTGTAATTTAGAGCTGATGGTTAGGGTTGGGAATCTGATTTACGGTTTTTATCACTAACTGACATCAGATATATTTTTAAGACCATTCAGACAAATAGGTGAATAAATTTTGCCCCAAAATCTAAGATCACTTATCGTAAAAGTGATTGAATCGTCCATAAATTGCATTCTGGTCATCCATTCATCCCATATTTACGCCTGTTTTCTTAGACTTAATATAGCAAACCAGAGAGACCAGTCATGGATAAACAAGGAAGACCAATCACTGAGATTCAACAACTGCAGAAAAGATGGGCAAAACACTTCGAGGAACTTCTGAATAGGCAGGCTCAAATGAATCTACCGGACATCAAAGCAGCACACACAGATCTTCCTATAGATGCCAATCCACCAACGACCGAGGAAATCAGAATGGCCATCAGACATAAGGAGCGAAAACGTGAACGTGAGAAACTTACTACTGGTCCATGTGACTCAGCACTATATTATATTTTGTTTGATTCTAGATGGTAAGAATAATTCTGAGAGAAAGGTTTAATTCATGTTAGTTGAAATTCATGTGACAATGTGTCTTACATCTCCATATATTTGAAATTCACCGTGGAACTAAAGCATAATACTCCTGGAAAATGTATATCAGATGATAGAATAGATTTTATCACTTTATTCTAGGCAGTTGCTCTCACGTAAAACTCATATGTTAGGAGCTTTGAGTTTGCATCAGTGAGCTTATCGTGTCAACGTCTTATTATATTATCGAGACAAGTAGTCTTCCATACATTAGTATGTTGATTGATCAGGAACACAACTATTAATCAAACCTACTTAAACGTTCTTCAGTATAAAGCTTGCATTTCCATATCCACACATCATATTTACAAACACTAGACACCATTGTTTAGTGTTACTGAAACAGATAATCACGTTTTCACGCTGTGAATTTTCACATTTATAAGCACTTTAACCTCAAACCCTAACTGATTTCAAAGACAGTAAATATAGCTACTCACAGTGTCCGCATATCTGCATCAAAATTCTCGAATATCGATAGTAAATTGTTGCTTTGAGCGACAATTGCGTTTTCGGATTAGGTTGGGGCAGAAGAGAAATTGTCTGTGTTCATTCTTAGCGGATTAGTCAACACAATTTCACTATTCAGTCAGTTCGTATCAGTTAGCTAAAAAAAATTATCGATTAAGGATTTTAGTAAGGTTTAAGCAGTCCGTAGAGTCTCACAACCAAGTTATGGGAGTTTTCGAGGGTTTTTATTGAATAATTGGTGGTACTCGGACTTTCACTTGATTGGTATGCGTTGGCATACGTGCGCAATGACAGTATTCGTCGATATTTCTTGCAGATACAAGTTTTTGATAGACAATTTCGGATTTAGGTTTACAGTGAAATTCAGGATGAGTAGATTTTAATTTTTACAAATGGATGCAAACATTTTTGTGGCTATTTGGATTCGGTAAATAACTCGTTGATACGTTAGGAGAAATCTACTGAGCTCAAGTTTGAAACATAAACAGCAGTACTGGGATCTACATGAATTCATTTGACGTGTTTCAAATAAGATTGAACACGACGTTTAGTTTATACTGATTATCATTGAACAAATACATCGCAACTTTCTTAGGATGCACAAAAGTGGTCGTTTACAATGAGCAAAAATCAATAAAATCACATTGAAATTATGTTACTGAATGCATCGATGACATTACGTTACATTACATTAGTTTAAATTTCAAGGATGATTTCGAAGTAGAATTCTTTACCCTATCATCATTGTTGATATTTTATTCTGCCCATCACTTCAGAATATATAACAAAACACATGAGATTATGATATGGTTTTATCGGTTCGAGGGGAAAGACGACAGCTTTTTCATGTGCTACATTACCCTACTATTCGGAACTTAAAGCCCGCGAAATATAAAGGTGGTAACAGTTTTTCACTTGGTCTTGAAATTCTTCGACTTGTTCATTTGTAGAGTGTATTATACGGATACTATCATCCTATCTTGTATATCGAGTACATTTTGCCTGAAAAAATCCCACAGCAACAAGTATCTCAACAACAGTGAACAGGTTCTCCCGCTGATACCATATAACTTGCCTTCAACACCTCTAAGTTGCAAAATGGGTAGTGAGATACAGCGTAACAAGCCTATTTACACGCAGACTTACAAAAACTACCAGAGTACTAATCACTCCAATCACCCCCTAAAGCTTAAAACCATCAATAAGAATGGTAATAATAGGTTTCTCACTTCACACCCTATCTACATTCCCCAGGATCATAATTGTAACTACTCTCAGACAGAAAACTTTTCACACCCTTTAGTACCAACCCACCACATAGAAACGACTCCCACGTACAACAATAGACGCAACTCCTTCCAGTTACGCGCAGCAGACCCGTCTAACGCTAGCGTAAATAGTTGTAACGGAGGCAACGCGCCTAACCACCAAGACTATTTTGCAAACAACCATACACGTCACAATAGGCCTGTACAAGATATTTTTGGACTACGACCCCTAGTGACACCTCTGTTGAAGCATATGGCCCAAGTCATTTCAAACCACGTGCAAAACATAAACTTGTTTCCTCCGTACAGTTTCCATCAGAGAGTACTCCCACCCTTTCCTCCTGGGTAAACTCCCGAATCAACTTCATTAGCTCATTTGATACACCTCCCACCAAGTCTAGCTATCAAAATACCGAGCTATTGAAGAACATTCAATCCCTCACTTCGAACTCATCTCACACCCGCGAGGTTTACGACGACTTTATTCGAGATACTCCCACCCATTTTAACTTAGTAGACCATTTGTCTAATATATGTCTCATCAACCCTAGGTCGATCTGCAATAAAAAGACGGATTTAGCCATGTTTGTATCCATATATCAACCATCACTTATTATGATATCTGAAGCATGGACTAACAGTGATATTTCCGACCTAAGTATCTCTTGATAACTTTTCTATATAGAAGTGATAGATTGATTGGGTCCAAACACCTACAGAGTTTTTGGGAACGACAGTTGCATTCAAGGATCCAGTGCTGGTTATATGTAGGATCGAGTTTAGTGAATAGTTCAAGTATCGGCAAATCTACACATCCACATGTGTGCATTTTAATAGTTATTTGTTTCGTTCTGTCTTGTTTCCATACCTTTTCGAGCACACGATTTCGACACCATGTCTATTCCCTTCCAGATTAACAATCCATTATGAAAGCTTAACAGTTTCGTGGAACCGAATAACTATGAATTATATGTGAATATTTCATTTTTGGACCTTATTATTTTATGTAGACAGGGCAGCGATCCTACAGGTTTCACTGCTTTACATCATTGCTTTTGTGGCAGATTCTTCTTTAATTTTTACTTGAGGGCAACTCAAGAGGCAGAAGAGCAATTACCTGATAGTCGGTCAGAGCATGGAAAAATTGTACCTCACCAACATTAATTGAAAGTCATTCAGCGAGCGTGCTGGTAATTCTCCCTTGAGCAGCGGAAACAGAACTAAAGTGTTTTTGATCGATAGTTAGTCGAATCGACGTTCATACGGAAGTCCATTCTAGGGAGAAGCTAATGTAACAGCTTAGGTTGATTAGTTAACACTTAACCTCAAGCAACTAAGTATACATCAAAACTATAGGAATCAAGTATTCAATCGCTTTCTTATTTTGTATAGGCATTATATTTCCTATTATCTTATATTGAATATTTAGAAGTTGTTCTGTCTGAACAGGTAATCATATGCTTCACTGTGACTGCTAGAAGATTTATGTAAAAACCTATTCACTACTACTTTGGTTTCCTCTATCAATAGCACGAGAATTACCTACAGGCACGAAACATTAACGTATTATTGTAGTAACTTGTCATTTTGCAACTTCAATCTCTTCAATTTTCAATTATCAAATATTGATTAGCTGGTCGATGACCATATGAATTTACGCAATTTGATTGACTTATTTCTTTTACCCAACAACACAATATCTACCACTAGAAAAAGCAGATTTAGGTTATGTACGATTAATAAGTTTAGCTTGATAACGGGAGCGATCCTCTTCATGAATCACAGACTAGTTTACTGAAGAAGATTTATATCAGAACATCCTTCTCCTCTTGTTCTGACAAAAATGATAGCTGATTGACAAATCTATCCAGATAAAATTTAGTGTAAATCAAAGTAAAAAGTGAGAATACAGTTGAACAATTCTAGCTAAGAGGTAGATTAAGAATACAAATGGTGAGCGTTGAGCAATAACACAATTATCATTATAAAATTGCTGAACGTATTTCAAATCATCGAGCGATGATAACCTAACAGGAAGCTTGAACCCTACTGGATGTCATACCCAATCCAAAGAGCTCAGCTTAATGATGTCAAACTGTAACATGGTTGAATCAAGTCGAAGTCTCACAGGTGATACCAGTTTCATCAAATGTAAAGATAAACCACGATGACTCTTGGTCGCTAGCACTCAGTACATGATGGAAAATATCACAAACACATTCATTATTGACTTGTTTTACGAAACAATTATGCGGTGATTCAATTAGCATAAATGACCGATAGAACTGCCACAGATAATGTATTGTTAACTATGCGTTGAATAGGTAGAGTTGTTCAAACCAATTCCAAGTAGTGCGCTCATACAATTCATATGGAAATTTAGTGCATCGTACTGCTGAATCACTTAACTTAATAGTGATATTGGAAAGCGATCGATAGAATTTGATAACGTCCATGGGTTAAGCAAGCATTATGTAGGCTACTTTTAGATGATAATCTAAAAGGAAACCTTTAGCCCTACATGAGATCGTTGCCAATCTCAGCTTATTAATCTCAAACTGTGACATGGTTCATTCAAGTCGAAGTCCCACAGGTAATATCAGTTTCATCAAATGTAAAGATAAACCACGATGACGTTTGGTCACTAGCACCGTCTGTGTGGACACACATACATGGGGTGGAGTAATCGAGCAGTCCAATCAAGAGTTATGTAACGTGTTCATAAGTGACTACAAAATCAGTGAGTGTTAAATTTTACAAGAAATGCGACAGGTAAAATTCATGTTCATTTATAGTAAAGTATATAACTGGAACGCGGACACATAGATAAAAAGCATACAGCTCTTTAAAACGTTGTATAGAAAATGTCAGGGATGAATTCGTAAATTTATAGAAGCGTTTGTTATTTGTGAATCCTAAACCCACTTATTTGTATAGGAACAACTTGTTGTAACTTTGAATTTTCCGTAGAAATCCGTAAAACACGCTTCATGGCATAAAGCAATACGATAGTCATCTATTCTTTTCTTGCGATGTTAATTTGTCTCTCGTTTGTTTACAATCATCACCATGTTCACTGAAAACTTTATTTTATTGATCGTTATCGATTTCCAGGAAAAATGTTCTGACGAATAAAGTGTGATCAGATTGTTCAAACTTTATATAGCAAATACACTACTTTTTTTCAAATGAACTCCGTCCTTTCATTGTTCTATCGAAATGAATAATCAGTGATAGTTTCATTATATTGTTAATGAATCCGATGCGAACTTATTTGAACTCTGTAAATCTTCTATAATGATTGAGTGTTCCGTATTGATCATTTTTAAATTGTAGATAATTACTGTCTCATCCACTATTCTTTATCCAGAAAAATGATTCTTATTTAAACGTTAAGAAAAACACGACGTCCAGTGCAAGGATCTCTTTTCAACGAATTCACTATCAAACTGTACAATCATATCATCATCATATGTGAAAATTATATTTGAAATAATCCTGGAGATTGAATTGGAAATTATTCGAACGTTTCAACCAGCAAACGTGACTAAACTACTTGAGGGTAAAAATTGAATAACGCTTATAAGTGTTTGTGATATTTTAAGTTACTCATTTTGTGAGGTTAACTGAGCAATGAGCAAACATGATGATGCAATAAAATGCTTAAAACATAAAAAATTTTGTCATTGTTCGCTTGTATGTGAGTAACTACCCTGTAAATTTATTAAGATAACAATGAGTTGTAGTTTAAAAGGAGTAACATAACTTAAACGATTATTAAACATTGATTAAAGGTAATGGAGGGTTTAAAAAATATGAGTTTATGTCAGGTAAGATTAAGACGCTACAGATGTACATTGGGTTCCGAAACAACCTCCGTTTGGTGTGCGTACGCATCTCGATTTGATGATTATAGGTCCTAAACTAGTTTTATATTTCCAGCATTAGGTTGAGAGGTGCTATTGTTCTACTAATTATGTGTTGCAGGATTAAGAAAGATTATACAATCATTAGCTTGAGGATGCAGATATGCTACGTAATGGGTATTCGGTTGAAGACAGAACAGCTCTAGAAGTAGATGATAGTTCCTTTAGACTGCAGGATGAACATTTTCAAGTTGGTTTACCCTGAAATTATTAACATAAGCTACCGCTACCGAATAATTTGGAACTAGCTGAACGCAGTCTACAGTGTTTAAGGAAGAGGTTTGCGAGAGGCATTAGTCTTCTGAAGAGAAATATTGAGTTGTGTCGAATAAACATTTAAGTAAGGGTCATATCATCGGAGCTAGAAAAGATGGATTTAACCGTGATGCTGTTTTTTGGTATATTCCCCATTATCCTGTTTTCAACCCTAAGAAACCTGGAAGATTGAGAATGGTTTTTGATTGTGTAGCTGTCTATCTTGGTTATCCTCTTAATGATCAGCTTTTGAGAGTTCCAAATACTGTAAATATTTTAATTGGTGTACTTCTACGATTCAGATTACGTGACGTAGCATTGGCCGCCGATGTCGAAAAGATGTTTTTTTAAGTAAAGATCCCGAGAAAAGATAGGGAAGCGTTTCGTCCATTGTGGTGGATTAAAGTTGATATAAGGAATATTGTAAAACGATCCATCCATTTGGAGCCGTATCTTCTCCAATTTGCGCTAATTTCGCTATTAGGAAGACGGTTGATACGTTCGGTAAGGAATTAACGAAAAATGTTTAGAAGGTCGTAGATGAGAGTTTCTATGTTGCCGACTATTCAGCCTCCAATGATAATATACAGGATGCAATTGAGCTAGCAAAAACCCCTTGCTTACTCCTCAGGACAGATAGATTTACACCTAGCAAGTTATTAAGTGACTATTTACAAGTTCTCGAATCAATTCACTCAGAAGAAAGAGAGATGCCATAAGATATTGACCTTGAAAATCTTCCTACGGAACGCACATTGGGATTGTTCCGGAATATATGGTTAGTTCGCATCTAGAGAGGTTACGTTTGAAAACGATGATGTTAAGGTATGGTAAAACCGCGGTACTAATCTAAGAGCATTCATTAGGATTGTTATCAACAGAGGAGCAGTTTTGTTCTGATTCTTTTTTTAATAATAATGTAATGAAAATTATTAAAACGTAGCATGTTTATTAAATTTGCTTATTTTTAGTTTTTATTCTTCTGAAGTAATGATCCTGATTGCTCTTCTGACAAGCTTCTAGACTATAGAAAATTTCACACTGAATGAATGCAGAGAGTTCAAGGCAATATACTGATTTGAATTGGTCAACTTTCATTGTGTATATATTTAGACTACCTCTGGAATTTTCTTCGACTAAATAGTCTAGAAAATGTAGTTCGATATTTTCATGTCTCTTTTAAAAGTGAATATGTTGTTTTCTGAGAGTGTGAATATGGGTTTGTAGAAATCTCTAAGGACAGTCGTTCTCATGATGAGAAATGTGTGATCTATATACTTGAGCCACATTCCTGGTCTGATGGGGATTACTAATCGTGGTTGTTTAACACAAGTCAGTTTGTGATGGTTCGTCTGTTCAGAGAGCGTATATTTTGAACAGTTTATCATAAGATCATTTTATTTACACAGACCGTTACAGTTGAATTATCGTTATGTAGAACTAGTTTCATTCAACCTGTTAGTTTTACATAACGGGAAGATTGTAAGTCACGGACTAGCCAGTAGCGGAAAAAATACTCATATTCCAAAACAGTTCATACATTAAACAACATTTCATCACTTTTCTTTCAATATTTCAGCAATCTATATATGTTTATACCGATTTTATACAAAAGAAACTTTATTTGGCAGCCAGTTGTACTGTCACTGAACATCAGTTTATTCAGAGTGGCAATGTCAACAACTCAGTCTATGGGGAATCTCAGTAAAAGAGCTCACACAAGATATGACAATACGCACAGGTATTAGTGATATACCAAAAAGAATTAACACTTCAAAACCACGTATCTGTTATTGAGTATAACAAGAAGATATGAAATAACACTGACAACAAAATGGTTTGTTGAATAACAACATGATAACAGTTGTTATGAAATGAATATTACTTGTGAGCTACTCTCTGAGACAACAAACACAAATGAAATTGCGTGATTAACAGAGGTTTCTCTGCACGTGATGGCATCAGTAGCGTTATGAGAAAGATTAAAATCGATAGTATCATTCAGTGATAATTTGAGTCAAAACACTAATCACAGGTCGTGGTCAATAAAGTAGAAGAACAGACAGTGAAGATATTGTTTTTCCTTACTAATAGCGATAGTATGTATGCGCAACCAAACAATTATATCCGTTTCTTTTACCGTTGATACAGAGAAACAATAGATTACATATAAAGTGTCACGAATAAAGAAAATCTATTCAGTCTTCATTTTGTCGTTTTCAGAAGTCTTATATGTATTGATTCATGTATGTGATTTTGTGCAGGTCGATCGTCATTTAAAAGCAGACTACACAAAATTTGTACTATATCTTTAAATATAGGTTTTAAAAATTACCAATCAAATAACTGGAAAAAGTATCTTTAGTTATAGAGAAAGATGAAAACTTATAGCGTGTAGTATGATGCTTAGTGCTTCTGAGCTCAAAAAGACCTTACCATGTAAGCAAATTAAATGATCTTTCGGGCGATTCTCATTTACAATAATGTGGATCCAGTGCTGGATGGAAAAAATCTCTGAATCTACGTCTCAAGCTAGATAGTACTAATTTACAAAGCGTATCTTCAGTCTTTGATCTCACGATGAGTGTCGATTTCCTCAAAATCGCATATAAGCCTGTCAAGCTAGTCCCAATTGAAGCGGAGCGCGAATTCAGCTTATGATGTCACTTGCCTCTAGTCATCAACTCAAACTTAGTCATGACGAAAATCATTTCTAACAACTGGGATACGCAATTCAGCTCCATGGGATGAAGTTGATTAATTCTGGGGACTCAACAAACATAATAATGTTTAATGTTCATTGTTCAACTACTGTATATTTTCAATAGAAATCATATCATTTACATAAATTCTGTCTAGATAATCTTATCTTATGTTCCATAAAATCTGATGGTACTGTTTATAAGTCTACAAATATTCAATAATCGCTGATTCATTCTTAATCCATCAAAGGTTACTCAACTAAGAAGAGACAAGTGATACTGAACACCAGTTTCGTATCAATTTAGGACTTCTAACCAGCAGAAATTAAATTGTTGCTCCATGTAGGAATGGATGTACTTCATTTAATCCCTGTGATCAGATGAGCGAAAATACAAACTACGTATATTATACACCGGAAGCTGGAACAGACGTTGAAAACCACATATAGAACGATGTGGTTTCCCTATTCACATTTGGTTAGGTAAACACAAGGTGATTGTCGCCTCCCATAAATTATATTCGTTTATATCAATGTATGTGGAAGACTGTTGAAATAAAATAGATCTGGAAATCGTCAAACTTTCAGACAGTGCGCATCCACAATCCCACCCCCCGCGAGATTCGAACTCAGGACCGATCAGTCTCGCGCCAGGCGCTTAACCAACTAGACCACTCTAGATATCGTAGTTTTGTATTATTGCAAAAGATAATTACATTTCCTCGTAGTCTTTTGTTGTGCCAATGTTTTGATCACAAAGAAATAATAGCTAGTTAATATATTAACGGTTAAAATTTGTAATGAAAGAAGAAATTTGTGATTTGTTATTTTGACGGTGAATTAGTTGTTACAACATATGGGTTAATAAAATACGAGCGACGTCCTGATCGTCATTCTCACATTCGCATTCATCTATTCCCAATGGTCAACTGGAATTCAGAAATAATCATATGACTGATTATTATAATGATTATTCATTCAAGTGTACATTTGGAATGAACGACTTGATGAAAGTAAAACTGTCTGATAGATATCCATAAACAGGTATGTATTTATTTTTTCGAACATGATGTAGATCCCATTGAAGTCAGTGGTCAGAAAATCACCATGTGGTTAATTTTTAAATCTAATCCTAATCATTTATTCAAATGTGCACTTTACTAGACTGTATTACAAACAACTATTTGAATAGATATTTCAATTCAACGGGAATCGTGTATCGAATCCAATGAATTGACCTGTAGTAGTTCGTAGCTCTATTTTGTGCATTTCTATTATCTGAGCACACAGTATGTCGTCTTCATTCAACACTTTTCCATTAAATATTGTTTCATATAATAAGTGTCAAAAAATCTGATTCAACGGATCACTTACGTATCGCTTGCTCTATTAGTAATAGAATTTTCTTCGTAACTAAAATTTTAGAAAATGAAATAAATCATCAAATGACGGAGTGTTTATTTACTTCAACGTCTATCTCATCATTGATGAGGAGACCAAGAAAATAATTGCTGATTGTTTTCTGTTTATGTCACATAAATTGTTTACATAGGCAATTGTGCTATACGTTGTACTCGTTCAACGGTGTTTATGTGAAAGTGATGTTTGTTCAAATACTTGGAATTTGTTTGTCAGTCTACCTAATTCGTGCTAATGAATCAGTCTACAATGTGAAACACGACCTCATCATCTTCACCATGATATTCGAATTAGGAATTACTACAAATATGGTGGATCCGTTGTGCAAGAATGTTCGAATTCGGATTAGTATCAATAAACTGTTTAATTTTGCTTATAGCATTCGTGTCATGGTGATTACGTTCATTCATTAAACCATCAGATTAAAGCTTTCACAATCATCTCATACAGTGCTATCGTTTGAGGATGATCATCATTCACTCAATTACATGTGGACCTGACACAGTTACTCCATAAATCAATCAAAACATTTAAGTGGGTTTTCTCACAAGAATCGACATCATATTTTTGAATGCCATCAAGTAAATCGTAAACCATGCCAGCCATTACATCCAGGGCTGAAATATAAAATAACTTTCGTTAGGGGATCATTCATAAATATCGTTTACTTGAAGATATCATTTAATGTGTCTTGTGAATTGAAATAGTGCAAACCACCGTACATGAGAAACAACAACAGAGATTCACATTGATCTCTTTATCATTTCCTCATATACTCACTCAATTATCGATGTTATTGTAAATATCTAGCGCATCAAAATACTGATTTCATCTTTGATTCCCTTGACTAGATTTGTGCTGTAACATGAAATGCTTCCTTCATGCACATTACACCTGTTATTATTCACCTCAAATTACAGTGCTACCGGAGGAGATGAAGCTTTTGCCTCATTTCTATGCCTGATTATTTCAACTGAGTCACGAACAGGACATAGACAGCTTTGCGATTTCATGATTGAAAAAACGCTAGTTCAGTGTACTGAAGAAAAACCATGATATATTCTAGAAGACACGTTTGTGGGCAAATAGAAAATAGTGATGAGTATGGATTTCGGTAAAGAATGTCAGGTTATGTCTGTTGTATTCCTTCATATCAATGGAGATAATTTAATTAAAATTACCTTTCGTTCTAGGTGGCATCAGCGGATAACATTTGATTCCATAAGATTCATGGTCTCTTTCTAACTAGTTGATAAAAGAAATAATGAAATAAATTGTGAGCAGAGATCTATGTTGGCTATCAGATGAATAAGGGACCTCTCAACTGGATGTCACCACATCCTAGTGTTGATGTTCACTTTGAGATTCTACCATCCACTATCCATCTCTACCAGAAAAACTGTAGAATTAGTGACAATAACGAGGCAATCAGTACAGGATGCACATACTCCAAAACAGACTGATCAGTTGTATTCTTAAATATCAATGAGAACATTTAAATAATCACTACACCTAAACTGAACAAATTCTTACTTTTCATGACACTTTGTACCCCAAAATGCCCTACCAGATCTTTGGCTACATATGTCGTTGCCATATACCTATATTGCAATGAACCTTCACACATTGCGGAAACAAGTAAAAAGAGATGATGATGACACTCAAACAATTGAAAATGGTCAAGATTTTTATGTAGACTCAGCTAAACTATAGATGTTAAGTAAACACTTAGTTTTGCATACTGCAATCAGCAACGATGATAGGGAAATAAAATGTATGCAGTAGAGGTTGAGAAGACTAAATGTGGAATTAATTTTCTTTCGCCATAATCACATAAGCGACGTTTATGCAGCAATAACACCTAAATGCTTGTCACAGAAACACTACTTTTTGTGAACTATAAAAACTGCCGAATAAGCTTGACAGGCTCAAGTGAGTTCAGGATTGTGTGGAAACAAATACTGACCACCAGTCAATTAAACCATATTTCAGTCTGTAAAGTGCTAAACAAACGCAGTTATTGATAGGCAAACAACATGGAATAGATCTGATGAAAATAAGTAAGAAGTGATCGAATGTTTTAGATAAATAGGAATGAAGTTATATGCATTTAATACTTTGATTTACCGTCATATTCAACACGATCTTTCAAAAAATTTTCCTCCAGTTTCGATGAATGAACGGAAACATTTGCTGTATAGGATCAGAGGCATTAAAATGCATCAAACTATTACATTGTATGGAATCAAAACATTTGAATAGACAATGAGACGTATTCGCGACTCAATATTGACTGTATTCATGAGTGAATTTGACGAGCCACTGTTACCACATAAGCTTTCTGAGAGTATCGACTCGAAATTAGATTTCAATATTCATGATATGTTGAAATATGTGGGACTCAGGACTCGCATTTCTTTCAGCTCGAGATCCGACAGCTGAATACATTTTCTTCCTGTGTTGGTGTTCTTATTGAGACTTAAACAAAGTTTTTTTCAGTGTTGTTTCGAGGCTAGAATTTACAGATTTGGGTCTCAGTGTAAACATTGACACAGAGGTCGAGATATATCCATCCGGCTAGTATCACGTAAGATAAAGTGGAGTTCTTGAGATTTATAGATAGACAAATACTAAATATCAGTCTGGGGTTGTGGAGATTGTTAGGTTTTGCAATGACATCATTAACCGACGAATGTTAGATCACTAATCCTGAAAACAAGAAAATTAAATACACAGCTTCATTCATCTGGAAGGATGTTCGAAGTTGTACGAGACATTGTTTCACATTTCTTTCTTCACTTCATAGTAAATAAAGAAACAATCATTAAAGTATTTCAATGTGCTCCAAATAATGAAAACTATTCAGTTATTTAAATTACTTACGAAACCGTCTCTTATATTCTTCATGTATATTCGGGATACCTATAAAAATAATTGAAATCAAATAGCAAATTAATTTGCTTTCAATGTGGATGTTTATGAATAAGTTATGTTTGATGTATTGATAAATGGATGGCATTGGATCATCGAATGAACATATTGCGCATTGACTGGCCATGGAAATATGGACCGATGGTTAAGCTCTTCAAATTCATTTGGAATGATGTGGAAATCTTAATAAACCAATTGCTAACGTTCTACTGGTCTAAAGTCCAGACACTCACCATGATGTCTTGATGTTCTAGACTTAATGTTCATGGTTGTTTGGCACAAACTCTACTGAGAGTCTTCAATTTCTTGAGACAAGTGTGCATTATTCTTCGAGTTATATCAGTGAACGGGAGATTTCAATCCCTAGCGAAAGACATCTATTTTCACTTTCTTGAAATTTGACTACTTCTATAGCAGGTTTGCTTACAGATTCCGAATGAAACTTACACTTGCTTAAGCATACCGGTTGTGATGCAACATTGAACACACCTTCCCATTCAATTTATTATTTATGGTGTGCAGGAGACTTTATGATTGAAAGACAACTGTAATTTCTTTGTGCACACTTCAACGTTCAACAGTTCAGTGTAGACTATCAAATAAATTAAAAAAATTTGAGAAACCTCTCATTCAAAGAAACCGTTTATTTATAATGTTGTGTCTGTACTTATTGTCAGAGAGGAATTGTAGTATTTTGTCAGAACTACCAAAGATGAAATACAGGGTGCCGAATTAGTGGCATCAGTTATGTTGAATTCTTATTATGTGAACACAAAGTCTTTAAACGTTGGACTTCGTTCACTTTCATACATGAAATCGATTTGTGGTCAGTGGATTTAAAAAGTCGACATGCAAGTCAATAACAATGAAATTCTGAATCTAAACCAAACAAGTGGGCGAGGATAATGTCTCTTACTTGTTAAAGCGTGAATAGCTGCATAACCTGTCCGAGTGTCAACTAAACATCCGATATCTAGAATCATTAATGTAATTAGAAAACTGAATTATTTTTTCACATACACTCCTCGATTTTCTCCAATCCCTTTAGATCGGAACGTTTGATTTTATCTAAAATAAAAACGATAATGTAGAGCGATTTGATTCAGGAACAAGGTGATACCGATAGAGTGGGTGCATATACAAACGTCTAAACCAACACACTTGTAAACACTGAAATATGTGAACTAATTCTATTTTTTAGACATGTATCAATTGATTATTCATGTCAGCCAAACGCATGCACTTACAAACTTCTATCGGATACTTACAGCCCATCATGAATGGAACCACTGTGAAGTACAAGAAGTACCATCAAGTAGGTTCATATTTTATTCAGGACATTCTCTCCTTAGTTTGAATGATGGAAATGATGTCATGAGTGTGCAAACTGAGAGGCAATTAAACTTCACAGAGATAGTGAGCGTCATAGCATTAATTTTGCTTTCCAATGAATCACACTTATAAAAGTTTATAGCTGAATTGTTTTCATTGTTCAAACAACAGAAAATGCTGAACACGAATATACACTTGTTGTGTTCAGTTTGTTTTGACTTTAAGTTCAGTAGTGTAAAAGATTATGACATGTATACCTGAATAATTGAATTACCTTTCTGTTCTTCTAATTGGTCTATAGAATTAATTATAAACTTGTTGAGATTTTTCAGCCGTTCTGAAGTTTTATCAGACACACACATATATATAACAATTGGTGTTATTATTAATTTTATTATTAAACACTCAAATAATTCATTTAAGAAAGTAATCATCAGTAATATTGAAAGTACGATCTATTTCGATAAATATATATTAAAGTCATTACATATACTGAACATCATACACTTCTCAGCAAATAATTATTCAGCTTATATGAATTCAGTAACACTTATACATGTACCAAATTCAAGTCCTCGAACACAAACGAGTGAATCGAATTTTTCTTCATCCAAGTAGTACGTAACGACGTGTGATACATGAGCACGTTTGATTATATGATACATAGTCTGTAGCATTCAAAACAATCGTTACTTGCCTTCCATTCTAATAAGCTCTACGTATAGTTTGTCAAGTTTTTTTTAAATTTCAGATCTGAAAAAGGGAAACAGGAATCGTCACAACAATAAGTGGTTTGGTTGATTTTGTGAAATCTAATTTTCACATTCAAGTACACTGAATCCAATCACCTCCGATATGTCAATGTCAACATTCTAAACACTACTCAATAAGAGTTACGCATAAGCAATCGTCCAAAGGATGGTGCTTCATCATAAATTACTTGCAACTGTTTATCAGTCAACGGATTAACATAACACCCACTGATTCACTGTAATAATGTTTCACATGGTTTGATCAGCCATTTCAATTGTGTGATGCGAATTCCATTAAGAAGTGAAATGGTATTTCTGTTGATTGGTTTGTGATTTCAAAGTAAAGATTGATAAAATGTGACTAACTGAAAGTTGGTGGTTGTGTTTGGCCTAGTGGACAATTATTACCAAGATAATACACCAGAATCGATACTCGTGAGGAAAAGATCAGTGATTTAATACCAATCAACAGTTTTCAACAGTAACAAGTATTTCGATTCAATCAATGTTCTGATCATTTGTTGTCGTGTGGTTGAGTCCGCACAATGAATTCAAACAGAATACATTTGTCTCGAGCTTATCTTAGCATTATTCAGAAAAAAAGCGTAAACGACAAATTTATTTAACAGACAAACGTGTTCAAATAGTATTCCAAGTGCAATAATCCACGTCAACAGCACACGGTTTACATTGTAGTGACCTACTTTTGTCGACAGAACGCGATTGGTTCAATGAAAACAATTATTATTATAACCAATTGTACCAATGACTGTTTTACTGTGCTCGTTTGTTTAACTGTGCTAATAACAGCCATTTTAGTCTTCCATTGTATTCCATTGCTTCTACGCGGTTTTCGACTACGCACGTATCTTTTCTTGCCGATCGCACCTGTACTCCTTTGGCACGATCTCGGTATTCTTTCGATACCACGAGATTGCCAACAAATATATTACGACTACTACTATTATCTGCCTTCTGATTTTTGGCCTACCGGAATCTTATTGGTCTATTGGCACGTAGGCTTGTGGCAATGTTCATAGTCAAGCTCAACTCGACACCACGCTACATTTGGTGAGCCAAATTTTGGAACACGCCTCAACTTCGGTCAAATCTTCTGCAACTGGTGAGCCTACATCTACGACCACTTGGCAATCGCAACCAAACCTTCCGAAGAAGTCAATTTTGGTGAGTCTATCGCTTATCTATCCACGTCTGTCATATATTTTCATATTAATTTTTAACATATAATATATTTGACATGACGGATAACGATAAGAATAGTATTAATATAATAGACTCTGACGTACAGGTTATACACTTTCGACCTGTATCTTTTATTCCTCACGATCCCGAAGTTTGGTTTGCTGCTATAGAGTCTCAATTTGAGACCCGTCATATTACAAGCCAACGGCAGAAGTACGCCTACGCTCTCGAATGTTTACCGGGAGACCATTTAGTAGCTGTCCGTGAGGTTGTCCTCAATTCCAATGTGCCCAATGTTTACGATCGTCTCAAGGAGGCGATCCTCAGACATTTCCTCCCATCGAGGGAGGAACGATTGAGGACGTTATTAGCACGTCACCCCCTGGGTGATGCTAAACCGAGCCACCACCTCACGCGCCTGCAATCTCTTGCAGGGCCCACGGCAGCCGATTCTGAAATCGTTAAAGAACTGTGGCTCGAATCTCTACCAGCATTTATCCAACCTACAGTTACGGCCGTGCTCGAGGACGCACCACTGAAACAGGTAGCCCTCACAGCAGACAAAATTCTACCTAGGACTGGCAACCGAGACAACTACGTAGTTGCCTCAAAGTCGCGTCCGAAAGTCGATATCGACGGCAGCCACTCCTCGGCTCAAGGTGACAGGGAAGGGTGTATTCACACACGTCTTAGTTTTCGAGACCGTTGTAACGTACCCCAACCCTACGTCCCTCGAGTCCGCTCACGCTCTCGAAAAGCCGTCAACAATCGCCCGACGAGGGCATCTTCCAAGCCACGCCAAAAGGCGGCTTCGGAAGTGAGTGAAGGTTGGTGCTGGTTTCATCGATCCTTCGGATCTGGTGCCCGCCGTTGTCGAGCCCCGTGCTCATACAAGGCGGGAAACTCCAAAGCCGGCGAGTAAAAGCGGCCGTACTCGCCGGCCCTGCCCCCCAGGTTGGCCGTTTATTTTACGTGCACGATTATCGCACAAACGCTAGGTACCTAGTGGATACAGGTGCCCAAGTTTCTGTCGTACCACGAGGTATCATCAAGTCACAAGCTACAATGCCTCGACTACTCGCTGCAAATGGCTCAGCCATTCCTACCTACGGTACACGACAACTCGCGGTCAACCTGAGCAACCGACGACGGTATCTGTGGACGTTCATCATTGCTGATGTTCCCACAGCCATACTAGGTATTGATTTCCTACAGCACTATGAATTGCTAGTCGATTCACGTAGGCTGCAGCTAATCGATATTTCGTCGAACAGTAAATTCTTGGGCTTCACAGCTCACACAAACGCGTACCGAATCCTCGGCACTTTTTATTCGCGTGACGATAAATTCCACGCCTTATTCGAGAAATTCCCCAGAATAACTAAACCACTCGAGGAGATTTCATCGGTGACCAATCGTGTGGTACGCCACATAGTCACCCGCGGACCACCAGTCACGGCAAGACCACGCCGACTGGCACCGGACAAATTAGCTTTCGCTAAACGTGAGTTTGACAATTTACTATCTGCTGGTATTGTTCGTCCTTCTCACAGTCCTTGGGCCTCTCCTTTACACATGGTGCGCAAAAAGGATGGGGTTAGTTGGAGACCATGCGGCGACTACCGAACATTAAACGTGGTTACGCGCTTTGATAGCTACCCCATCCCCCACATACACGACATCACGGCATCGCTCAAAGGCACGACTATCTTTTCTAAAATCGATCTGGTACGAGCATATCACCAGATCCCAGTCGCTCTTGAAGACATCGAGCAAACTGCTATCACGACTCCTTTCGGTCTGTTTGAGTTCCTACGAATGCCATTTGGATTACGGAATGCTGCTCAAACTTTTCAAAGTTTTATCGATAGCATGGTACGAGACTTGGATTTTGTTCACGTCTATATTGATGACCTGCTGATCGCATCATCAAACGTAGATGAACATTATCAACACCTTACGCTATTATTCCAACGTCTTTCGGATAATGGAATAGTAGTCAACCCAGAGAAATGTGAGTTGGGTAAATCAGAAATAATATTTCTGGGTCACATCATCAGACGAGAGGGTATTCTGCCTTGCGAGGACAAAATTCGAGCAATCAAGGAGTATAACATGCCGTCCTCAATCAAGGAACTGAAGGCTTTTCTCGGTTTGGTTAACTTCTACCGACGTTTCATCCCTCGCGCGGCAGAACGGTTACGACCATTAACCGATTTACTACGCGGTAATCCACGCAAATTTGAATTGAACGATACCGCACGTACTGCATTCTCAGAGATCAAAACGGCTCTCGCTGAAGTTACACTCCTCGCTCATCCTGACCCATCAGCCACGCTTAGTATAGCGGTTGATGCATCAGATATCGCTATAGGAGCCGTTATGCAACAGAATATCTCCGGTAGTTGGCAACCGCTTGAATTTTACTGACGACGCCTTACTCCCACGGAGACAAGATATAGCGCATTTGGTCGCGAGCTGCTTGCAGCCTACTGCGCCATCAAACATTTCCGGCACGCAGTAGAAGGACGCCAATTCATTTTATTCACCGACCATAAGCCCTTAACGTATGCCCTGCATACCAAGCCTGACCGCTACTCACCACGAGAGTGCAGACATTTGGACTATATCTCCCAGTTCACGACAGACCTTCGTCACATTAAAAGCCAAGTCGAACTATGTTGCCGATGCTCTATCACGTATCCAGACGAATGCAGTTACCCTACCGGTGCTCGATCTTCCTGCTATGGCCGCCGAACAAGCAAACGATCCTGTCTGTAGAGAAGCACCACAATCTTCGTCCCTTCAGTGTCAGGAAGTACCCCTAGCTACTAGATCAGGTTCTATCCTATGTGATATTTCTACCGGTCTTCCTCGACCCATCGTACCCTCTACCTATCGCCGTCTCGTCTTCGATGCCCTTCATGGATTGTCTCGTCCAGGTATCGCAGCCACATTACGCCTAATCGCTGCATGATACGTCTGGCCGTCCATGAATAAAGATGTTCGTATGTGGGTAAAGCAATGCTTACAGTGTCAACGATCAAAAGTGCACAGGCACGTAGCTTCCCCCATTAGCACGTTCGCTACGCCTGATGCTCGCTTTGATCACGTTCATATAGACATTGTAGGAACATTGCCACCATCGCATGAGTATGATCACATACTCACGTGCATTGACCGTTTTACAAGATGGCCCGAAGCTATTCCCATCACGTCTATCACGGCGGAGACAGTTGCCCACCGCTTCGTAGAACGATGGACAGCATTGTACGGTTGTCCCTCGACTGTCACGACTGACCGAGGACAACAATTTGAGTCCGCATTATTCTCCTCACTGACCCGGCTGCTTGGTACGGAACGCATACGCACTACCGCCTACCATCCAGCATCGAATGGTTTAGTCGAAAGGTTTCATCGCCTACTTAAAAGTGCTCTCCGAGCACACGAAAACGACAATTGGTACGTAACCTTACCACTTGTTCTCTTAGGGATCAGAACGAGTTTGAAGGCAGATATTCAATGTTCCGCCGCTGAACTTGTATACGGCACGACATTGCGTCTGCCTGGGGAATTCTTCACACCACGGAGCAGTAATGATTTCGGTCAATCAGACTACGTCCATCGACCGTCTGCATTTATGCGAACGCTGTCTCCGGTGTCAACTCGAATACAACATCGACAGGTCGCTCTCCCTCGAGAGTTATCTACCTGTTCACATGTTTTCATACGAGTAGATTCGGTACGCAAACCTCTACAACAGCCTTACGAAGGCCCTTTTCACGTGATCTCTCGTCACGAAAAGACCTTCAAGGTTGATCGACACGGCCGCGTCGAGATCGTCAGCATTGATCGTCTCAAACCAGCACACGTCGATGACAGTGCCCTACCCGATAACTTGAGACTCAATGCTAGACCTATCAAACCTTCTAGCGGGATCTCTACGTCTACCTCGGATCCCACGCTAGATACATCAGAGACCTCGCTCTCACGTCCCGGTCAACAGCACGCGTCATCTGCACCATCTACGGACGAGACTTCCGTCTCACGTCCAGATCGGCAGACCACGCCGCCCTTGACCTCGGATGAGATCGCAGGTTCACGAAGTACGAACGAGACTACCGTCTCACGTTCCGGTCGCCGAGTACGATTACCCGTACGCTTTCGCGACTAACCGCACAGTCAATAACATACGGTGTAGGATAATTCCTATACTACACGCATGCTACACTTTTCTGTTTTTGATTTTTTTTTGGTATCCTGAGCCCACGCCTCCGACCATCGCCCATTTGATAACGTCGACTTCAGTCAACTTTGGCAAAAGCTGGTTTGACCAACCATGCTTTAGTCAACGCACACAGTCGATTATCTGGTCTCGAATTCGCCTGGCATACGCTTGGTCGTTATTTTCGCGTCCGGTTTCTTGGCTCAACGTGGTTTCGTCCTACATCTGCAGCGTTTTCTGGTTCACATCCCTACGAACGCAATCTTCAGATTCTGGATACAAACCACTCTGGTGTGGTATGATAATTCGACCAACAAATACAGCACACTTCTCCTGGTACCGTTCTGCGCAAAAGACTTTCGTTGGCAACTCGAGGATCAACGATCACTTCCTGTTCCGCCAATTTCCTCCGTCCTACAACCGCACTTCTGCCGATCAGTCCCACGAATCAAACCGCTAACTATCGAACGTGTAAACCCTTTCTAGCGGGGGCTCCTGTAGTGACCTACTTTTGTCTACAGAACGCGATTGGTTCAATGAAAACAATTATTATTATAACCAATTGTACCAATGACTATTTTACTGTGCTCGTTTGTTTAACTGTGCTAATAACAGCCATTTTAGTCTTCCATTGTATTCCATTGCTTCTACGCGGTTTTCGACTACGCACGTATCTTTTCTTGCCGATCGCACCTGTACTCCTTTGGCACGATCTCGGTATTCTTTCGATACCACGAGATTGCCAACAAATATATTACGACTACTACTATTATCTGCCTTCTGATTTTTGGCCTACCGGAATCTTATTGGTCTATTGGCACGTAGGCTTGTAACGGTGTTCATAGTCAAGCTTAACTCGACACCACGCTACAACATCAAGCTTAAGACATTATTCGAGACTCATGATGATGACGAAAATGACGGTGTTATGATTCTGTTTGTACAGTGGATCATACGTGAATATCTCAGCATGTAGTTGTAAAAGTCTGTGTGGACGTTTGAAGGAGCAAGAGCAGCGAATCTACGTGTATCAAAACAGAAGAGACCATATTCATTGAATTTACACAATTTATTCTTCTGCTTATATAACATGGTGAAATGAAGAGGAAGGTAATGTGAATAATATTTACCATATAAAACACCAAACAAATTATTTAAAATTTACAAACAATCAAAACTTTGGTTAAGGATTATGACACAACCAGACACGTTGTTATCTTATTCGACCGACATAGTCATCTCTTGAATAAGGTTTAGCCATCAATTTATTTCAAAATGAATAGATTTTTTGAAAAAAACTTTCTTTGTGAATCAAGCTCGTCTCATTATTATTCGAAAATGAAGTCTGAAGAGTGAAAATTGGAGGTCAGACAACATTTCAAAGTGAGACAATAAACTGAAAATATTTGTTTACTGTTTATTACAAAAGAAATTTATCAAAACACATGCCTTTTATTTCTTTGATCGGACGATTTCTAAAAGTAATATTCATACATAATATGTACCTTAACAGTATATGTATTTTCTTTGATGATGAACAATAAATTCTAGAGGATTATTTATTTCTTTTATAACTTACGTGTCTACTCATCCGACAACATGTTAAGATACATCCTTACTCTCATATAATCACTAACATCTTTTACACCTTGTGACATGAGGCTCAGCTCACGATTTTCTGAAACACTCAATCCTGGATCGTTCTTCCCAGTTGTTGTCAAGTGCTATTCATTATTTTGATGTTTCCCTCAGATTCGTGACACAACGTTTCCTTATGTCTACCTCAATTTTTTTCGCCCTGAGGATTTTATTCCTAAGTTGACTGTTGACGAAGTTTGATGATTTCCACAAAGTGCGTTCAATTAACCTACAGAATTCTTGGTTGAATTCCTCTCCAACCAGAAGTTGGTTTGTTGTCTGCCACAATAGGGGGATGCTAACTGCTCGTATCCACAGGTCTGGATTGTCTTGTATAGATGACTGTTTACAAAGGTCTGCATCTGTTGATGGTGGTTGTAGTAGATCGCCAAAACACGTTGCCGACCCGTACAACACGGTTATATTGACGGTTGTTTTGAAGTAAGGAGGATTAGTTTAGCGAAGTGTTCCCTTTTCGGCGAATTCATTTTCAAATCTGTAAAATCGCAAGTATATATAGCTTTTTACAGGGTGACCATAATAGTACTGATAATAAACGTTTGTTAGAAATGTTGAGAGTAAGGTTAAATTACCAAAGGTATTGGAAAAAATTCCTTTCAAACATGGAAATATTAATAATCGTTTGATTGTTAATGGCTTCATTATTCATCAAAAGATAGATAGAAAAATTATCGTTTGGAAAAGTTAGCTCAGCATGATAAAAAAAAATGGTGAAAGTGAGATTAAATGTGATCAGGATAATCGTGAGGACAAAACTCAAACAGTCAATAGTCGAATATATAAGGGGAAGATGTAAGATGAAGCAGGCAGCTGTAAAGGTAGAAGATTATGAAGGGAGAAAAAAGAAAAAAATTATCAGACATAAAGCACTTGGTAGAAGAAGAGGTTGTACCAGTCTCTTTTGCACACACAACTGCGGTTTTTCAAAATGAATGGCTAGTGCTTCTGCAATGCAAAGAAGCTGCAGTCTAATTGTCCTTGGAAGAGTTCTATTTACCTTTTAATTGATTTTGAACGCAAACTATGTCTTGACTGAGTGACTAGTGTTCACAAGATGTTCGATTATTGTACTTCTTATTGAGCCGTCTCTTCCTCATTATAGCCGCGTCGGATAGAGTTCTTGAATTCTTTTGGATGAAGTCAGGTCAAACAATCCAGAGAGCACACATTTCCTTAAGATTACAGGTGTACTTTGATGAAGATTGCCAAGAAGCAAGGGTCAAATGTCGACCATCTTCAACCATCAGCATAAAATACTATAATTTTCTTACTGTCTCACTCATCATTTTGAATAACCTTCATGTTATTCAATTCAACAACAGGATTTTAACAGGTGAAATAAATTCAATTATAAGGGATCCAAGCTGAATGTACTCGAAAGACTCATGCAGTTTAATCCAATTTGGAGATTATTTACATTACAAACTGGTATTGGTTAAAGCATATTTTGAAAGCAAGCTTCATTCGATATCGATTTTGCATTAACTGTCTGTTCAGCAGTGCTCAAGTATGACATTATACTAGATGGGACCCAGATCTCGTAAGCACTTGTGTGTAGGCTGATGAATCATAGACCGATAAGTTCGAGTGCAACGTGTTCAATCAGTGGTTTCATTTAGCTTTCAGTATACAGTGACCATCAACAATGTCAGCAATGGGAAACTGTTCCATAGTTGAAGAGTCTAAAACCGAGAAAGCATAAGGCTTCCCTGGAACACCGAGGTGGGGTACTTCCGTCTTCATAACTCGTGATGCTCATCTGACTCTATTCGTCTGCACTCAGCGCAAAGGTGAATTGTCGGCAAAGCATTTCTCGTAGTAGGTGTTTTTGATCAAAGTGCAATAATGCATAATATTCTTATCAGTCACAGGCAGTCATCAGTACAATTAGAATTCAATAGTTTTTTTAAAATGTAATTTATTCTGGATGATGGCTTTGGTAGTTCTCCAGCTTTCCGCCCCATAGAGTAGAACTCTTTTGACATTTGTATTAAAATCTCTAACTCTGCTGTTGATTGACAGTTGTTTTGAGTTTTAGATGTTCTTCAATTTCAAATGGGCTGCTCTCACATCTGCATCAGATCCACCACCGTGTTTATCAATGACGCTGCCTAAACGTATAGAATTTTTTAAATGTTCCAAATCTTCTACGTTAAGTGTGATGACTGTTGCATGCTGTGTTGTATCGAAGAATCTTGCTTTTCCCTTTGTGTGGGTTCAGACCTACATCTACTGAAATTGCTGATATATTGGTCGTCTTCCCCTTCATTCGTTACTGAGTGTGTGATAGAGGAGACAGATCATCTGCAATGTCTAGATCATCCAACTGCATCCCATGCTTCTCCTCAGATGTTGACAACTTCATGATCCAGTCGATCGCCAGGAGAAAGAGAAAAGCTGAGAGTAAGCAAACTAGCCTGACAGCGGTTTTCATCTCGAGAAAGTCTGTCAACTGTCCTCTACACACGGTTTTGCAGTTTGATCCATCATAAGAATTCCGCCGTTATTGCTAAATCTTCCACATGTTTACATTCGTCAGTTGTGATGCTCCTTTTCACTTGCTTGTCTACTTCGGTGTATTCAAATTGCTCACCATAGTATTTCCCTCTCTGTTGAATAAATCATGAAAGGCCTGGAACTTATTGCTGAGGGCTATCTTCAATTTGTTGAGTTTGCCGGTATCCCGAAGAAGAGCCTTACTAAACTTTTGTGATGTTGTCCGCCCTGTTGTACAGTGCTTCTTAAGTTTCAACCAGCAAGTGATGATCTGATACTATATCAGCTTCTCTATCGGTTCTTACGTCCTCCATCGTCCTTCCGAAATTCTTATTAATGCAGATATGATGGATTAGGTTCTGCGTAGTTGAATCCGGTGAAGTCCATATAGCTTTGTGTATGCGCTTATGTGGGAATATGGTGCCGCCTATGACCAGTATATTAAAGTCACATAGGTTTGCAAATCTCTCAAGTAGTTATGGAAGTCCATGTCTCGTATCACAACTATTACTAACATTTAGTGATGTTAATAATCACACCTGACAGATGAGAAACAGTATTGCAAATTTGGCGAAGTTATGACCATGAATTGATTGGTGTTAAGTCCTTTGTATAAAAACGTGCAGCGTATACTATGCAGTATGCTCGATCTGTGGCATACTATTGTGAGCACATTGATGAGGAGTTCCGTACTCAGACCAAGCATTCACCATGTGCTCAACATTCCGTTGTTCATAAAATTAAAATCAGTCCTTGATATGAACTCTCAAAGTACAGGATAATAAATCATGGGTGGAAATAAATGTATGGTTTGAAGCGGTTGCGAGTTCACTTAGACCGCGAACGGAACAAAGACTTGGTGACCAAAAACGAAGAAGCTAGCTATTCAATGCGTCTCAGCCTCGCTAACTAGGGGCAGAAGTTCAAGCTTGGAATGGGGAAATATATGTCTAGGAGGAGATTTACTTCTGTTTATAAGCTATCTGGGGCTGTAAGCTTTCGTAATTGTTTTCGGTGTTTAGTCCACGTGTCTCTTCCCACCACCACCTGGTACATTACTCGGCCTAGTTTTCCAACCACACGTGCTTCCATCAAACGACCATGATTCGCTTTGTAGTCTCGGGCCAAAACTTCGAGTATCCAAAATCGTACGTTGACAGCTTCTGAAATTTGGTCTGAGATGGTGGTGGTGCTGTCCTTGGGCACATCAGACTGTGGATCGTCCTCAGTTTCCTTCCTATCGGGATCTCTGCCGGGGATTTCTGCTGTGAAAGTATATCACTAGGTGTTTTCGATGAAAAAACAAAAAATTCTTTAGTGTTTCTACTGGCGTCCCCTCCTCTTTCGTCTTCATTAGGGCCCTCTTGAATGTATCCACAAATCTCTTTGCTTGGCCATTTGACTGTGGGTGGTAAGGTGGAGAGCGGAAATGTTTGATCGATAGGGGTTTACAAAATTTTCGAAGTGAACTGCGAACCGCTGTTGGATACGATTACATCCGGTAATCCGTTAAGGGAGGACATCTCCGTCAAAAGCTGCATCTTTTGGGTAGTCCTTGGTGGTATGATGAGAACAATTTCTGGCAATTTCGAAAGGGCGTGAACAACGACTAGATAGGTGATTTCATTAATTGGGCCTGCAAAATCGACATGCATCCTGGATCAGTGATATTTAGGCTGTGGCTATTTGACGCGTTACACTTAGCCTATTGCTGACACTGCGTGTATCTGCCTAATAAATCCACGAAGTGTTGGTCCATTAGGAGCCAATAAGCTTCTGGAGATGGATTTGATTTATTCTTTCTCTATTTGACTTTATTTTTTTGTTGCTGAAGTTAATGTGCGAAATGCGTGCATAATAGATTTCTGTTTTGCGTCCGGGAACTGGTGTGAAATGATACCACCGAGCCCAAAAGCTGAAGCGTCTACAGCCACAATGATTGACATGGATGGGTCGTAGTGCGTCACTAATGATGATTATCAACTTGCAAAATACAGCCTCCACTCTTTTGTACAGTTCTAAATAGTATTTTTATTCAGAAGATGATTTAGTGGAACGCGTATGTCAAGCATCGACTGAACAAAAGCTGAGTAATAGCTAATTATTCACTAGAATGATCGTAGCTCAGAGATATTAGTAGGAGTCGGCATCAGTTTTATAGCTCGGATGTTTTCAGGATCTAATCTGCGACCTGTGGTATCAAAGATAAATCCCAAGTATTTAACTGACTTCAAGTAGAGCTGGCATTCTTTTGAGCGTGATCGGAATCCGTTAATGCTAACGCGTGGTAGTACGGCCGTCGTACGTTCTCGAAGCTGTTCTAACGATGTGGCAACAATTAAGATTTTATTGAGATAAGTTGCGAACCCCGTCGTATGGTATCCATTAGTTGCTTAAGAATGGATGGAGCTGTCTTAACACCAAATGGTACGACATTGTACTGAAACAAGCCACGATGAGCATTTACAGTAAGTAACTCTCTCGAATCTTCAACCACTTCCACTTGTAGATAGGCGTCAGCGAGATCCAGCTTTGCGAAACACTTTACGTTATTTAGCACAGTGAACAGATCCGCAGGAATTGGCAGCGGACTGCGTTAAAACCTGTTGGGAAGTTTGCGCATATTCCTTTTGTACCATTTGCTTTCCTAATAACCACAATGTGTGCTGCTCAAGCAGAATAAGAAATAGGTCCAACAACTCCCTGTAATTGAATACGATTGAGTTTGTCATCAACTTTCGATAATGCTGTATGCGGCACAAATCATTTTGGATGGAAGACAGGCTTAGCTCAAGGTCTCAATCGTTGTGTTGCTTTCACATAAGTGCATTGACCGAATACAGGCTGGAAAATGGTTGAAAACTCCGTCATTTGCTTCTTCGTATATGCTTCAGGTTCATGGGGTTGTTCCACCAGATGGCACACTGTGATAAACGGGAAATAAGCTAAGTGCAGCTGGTCGAACCAATCCCAGTGAACATCAAATATCGCAAAGACACATTACAGTCTAATTTTGCCAACAAACTTAGATGGTTACCGCACGGAGTACGAGATTTTGTGTCGTTCGCACGGTGCGTGACCTGCCCGATTCGATTCGTTTTTTCCGCGAGAGAATGGTCACGTCTGATGCCGTGTCTACTTGCAATCTAAACGGACGCCCATTAATGTTATTGGTAATATATTTTCTCTCGCATGGGGTAGAGTTCTGACAGCTTGCTATTAGACTCAATGAAGTCATTCTGGATCTATGTGTAGGCTTTCTAGTACCTTTGGAGCTGCTCGGCTACCTTTTTTGATAAAACCATTTTTATGACCCACAGCTTTACACTTCCTGCACCGATGTTGTTTGTATGGAGAGCTTCGAAAAAAATGCCATGCACCACAGTGCCAGAATGGGGCATGAGGATTTGTTAATGTCTGTCGACATGAACTAGGTATCGCTGGGACAGATTTATGCGGGTCGACTTGTTGTTGGTCTACATGAACTATGTCACGATCTAAGCAACCACGCTACACCATCGTACTGTCACGCTGCAGATCGATTAGTGGTTGATATACATTTGCGGCATCATTAAGAGTTAGTTTTGGGTCTTGATCCGACTGACAGAGCAAGTGTATTCTAATGTCACTGAACGTCTGCGATTGGAGACTGCAGATGAGAATGAGTTCTCTAAATTGGTCTTCAGTAAGAGAATTCAACCGGAAGTTTTCGAATTATCAGTAGGCGATACCCACATGTGTGAGAAAATTAGCATCTATGTTCATAGTGAGCTTCAAGCATCGATAGCGCGCAATGAATAGTGAGGAGTTTTCTCCGAATAGTTGGCTCAATGACTAGACAATGTCCGAGAATGGGCGATCGCGTGGGTTAAGAGGCAGAATTAGGATGCAATACCTGTCTAGTTCACAGGTAATTAATTTTTGAAGAAACAAGACGACTTACCAAGCATCATCCTGATTAGCAAAGTCAAATTTGAGTAAGTCTTCGTAACATCGAAACCAAACATCAAACGTGACTTTGGATTCCAGACCATAATGAAACTCAGAGATACTGTTAATGATACCATCAACTGACAGTGCAGTAGTAGTAGGATTTGAACTGCTTATTTCAGTATTAGACGTAGGCTTTGAATCTGCTTACGTCTGAATAAGTTTCGTCGACTGCTCGAGGAATAATTTCACTTCATCAGGATCTATGTTTGCGCCAACCACGTCGACAAATTTGCTTGGTTTGGAGCGGCCAAGAGTTCACTTAGACCGCGAACGGAACAAAGACCCGGTGACCAAAAACCAATAAGCTAGTTATTCAATGCGTCTCAGCCTCGCTAACTAGAGAGAGAGGTGCGAACTTGGAATATGGTAGAATATATATATTCTTCAAACTGCCAGAAACGAGCGATGACAACAAACACAAACCAAAACGTATATATACAACACGAAATCGTTCTTGAGAAGGGTTACAAAATAGCATAGTAAAAGACACAACGGATCGATAACATTCAAGAATCTCGCAAGTGGGAAATACGACACGAAGATGAAAAGAGCGCCTTTGGCGCAAAAACAAATGAACTCGAATTTTCTAAATAAAATTACAGGACTAGGTCCTTTTCCAACTGAGTTCCCATCAACTTTATCGAATGTCATGCGATCGGACTCTCACAGGAGGAAGTCATAATTGATTCAAGTTTCGTATTAGTTGAAGCTCATCTTAAGAGAATGAGAGAAAAAACAACAATTGCCAAATTTGTCTTAATAAAACACCACAACCGCCATACAATTAATGTTGGCTCCTCAGCATAGATTGTAGTAATTAAAAAACTGACTGTCGAGTAAATTAAGCATATAACTTAGCTGCCTATCAAAGTGTATTAAAGAGTATAACATTTGTAATGTACTATTTTATCCTACTTGAAGGTGAATTATCAGTTTGAAGACTAAGAAAATAGACAGTCAGATAAAACATAATAGCTGTTACAGCTTAGTTTAAGCTTGCATAGCTATGTACACAGGATATCATGGGAAAAAATGAATCCAAGATTTACGAATTTTTAATGAACATAGTCCGTGCGCGCGCTACAGACTGCACCTTACTTTCAGACTGAGGCCTTCAATTTTCTTTTTTCTGGGATTATCGCAGAGCTGGATGGATTTTTTTCTTCGAATTATAAAAGATAACCTAATTCTGAACTAATAACTTTTAAACTGTGAATTTCATGCTATATGATAACATCTGCGTTTAACTTATTCGTAGTACTCATGATCATATTCATACAATAATTCATAATCATAAAATCACATGTATTTATTTCGGCTATACGATCAAACCACGCTCTGTCATTTTTAAAATCGTATGTAATCATATTCGACGAAGAATTGCATTTCATATCTGTATTCTATTCCTCAAGGAATATATAGTTTTATCATGTTTAGATGTTATAAACCACTGTCACTTAAACTGTATTTGGATACTATAACTCATTTAATTCCTGAAATTACCTGTCCGATTCGGTGAGTCTGTCATAGCTTTTTTCTTTGACAGTGCTTTTATCCCAAAAGCTGTTTCTTATATTTGTTTATAAAGCAACATAATCTTTTAAACTACTTATCTTTACACCTCCCTTTTTTTTATGCGGACTATCAGTTTATATATGTATCACATACCGTACTCACTTTGATTGCTTGATACTGATGATCGACATTTTCAAATTACTTTATTATATAAGGTTATCTATCGTGTAATTTATATGTTAAAATTTACACAACGTGCTCCTTATGTTTTATTTCTCCTGCACTCAGATACTGACATAAGTACTACATCTCCACTACTGTCTTCCTGCCATTCTCATTTCTTGTTTTTGACATCTTCACTAATCCTCACAATACATTCACTTTTGGTTAAAACATAGGTTTCGATTTCTAGACTAAATTGAGCCCTTCGCATTGATTCTTTCACCCATTTCTATTTCCAACATTTTGAATTGATCTGCTATACGTCACTTTCTAATCCTGCCACAAAAGAGAATAGAGACCCCTGCTTCCAGGCGTCCAGCAAAACGTAGGAAAACGACACAATCTAACAATACTACTGACACGATTTCCGACAGTTTTAGCGAGACGAGCTACTCCGTTAATCCAGGAGCAGACAAGCTTTTACCAGTTTTCTCCATTCCAGACATTTTGAAGACTCTGTTGGTAGACAGTGATGATAATCGCAACTGCAACCATATGGATGATATAAAAAAGTTGAGAGTTGACATGGACATTCTCAGTCCGCTAAAATATCTCATCAACCCCAACCTCACAAAGACTCCAGATCAAATGAATGACATAAATAATTTCCTAGATCGTGTTGCATCAGAGGTATTTGAAAGAATGAAACGACCTAGCAATGCGATTGTGTTTAATATACCGGATACATGTGCTCTTAAAAATATCAAATCTAGTCTGCTTAGAGCCAGCAATATGACACACGTACCATATGTATGCACAAGATTAAAATGAAGTTACCCTGGTATGCACTCACCGATCTTGTTCAAATTCAACTCATCTGTAGACGCCAGTGAATTTTTAACTATCTCCAATTCATTGAGATGAAAACAGATTTTCACGGATGTTAAGATTCTTCCAGATAGAACACAATGCCAGTGAAAAGCAGGAAGAGCTAGCTACAGACCATCAGCTTCAAACTCCCAAACGTATCATAATCCTAATAGTCGTAAAATTAACTCCGATTTTAAGAGGACGTCTAGCTTTACAAGTATGCGACCACCAAAAACCCTTCTGAATCTCCTAAATTTCGAAACCCAGTAGAAAGCAATCCCGATATAAGTGGCGTCCATCCCCTTAAGAATGTTGATCTAGATTCAACCCGAAGCAGATGTGCTGACGAAGAATAGGATAACACAGACCGAATCCCTGCTAGTGTAAGACCCAGTTACAGTAACTGTGAAACGGATAACAGGAAAACTAATCATAATGTTTCTATGACTGACCACACACTCAACGTTGATATATTTGAACCCCGCAAACCGTCACAATTATGTTTAACAGCACACGGTTCTCCCCAAATTATGAATAAGCCGAAATTAACTACAAACCTTGGTAACAAACATCTGGAACATGTTACCCATACGTCAGGTATAAATAGTAATCTGAATTGCAAATGGCCACTTGATCGCACACATAAACCTGACAGCCTTCTTGGTCCGGCTACCAATATGTGCACTATGCTCTTATCAGATGTTATATCCAATAGCAATGAGAAGACTATTTTTGTAAAGGCGCCGGCTTTTCTGCCGGCAACTGTAAACATATTTTAAATAATGACAAAATGGTTTAATCTATTTCCCCTCGCAGCACAACTCTTAGCCAGTCCTACGAGTATTCATAGAACTACCGATTGCGATTTATACTCTAGCCTGCTTCACCATGATAACTCTGAGTTTCCTATTCTTTCGTTCAGTGCCCGCTCTCTTTCCAATAAAATTATTCATATTAAAACCCTTTTATTCTTTGTAAATCCAACCACTGTATTTATTACGGAAACGTGGTGCAGTTCATTTATATCCGATCACTCCTTTAATGTAGATAACTACGTTTTATTTCGAAGAAGAAGCCCGAAATGGTTTCTTCACAACACTTATGTACCCATAAGATGTTTGTGAATAATAATAATAATAATATCTATCTGATAAGGAAAAATTTTCTCAAATATTCCATAATGTTGTGAAATGCCCCATAATGTTTTCCTATCCAATCGGGTATATGTTTTCCCGCAGTCAAAATGGTAGATGTATAACGATGAGTTCCACTCAATTGATTATTCAACAATGATTTGTAGTGTTAAGACGTCATTATGTTGATTTCCTAGTTGATAAATTGTAATTGATATATTGTAACATTAACTTTTGGACAATAGTAAAGTTATTGTGGTTTTTGAGTTAATATGATTTTTGGTCCACCACAAAGTTATCTGTGAAAATAAATAGTAAAGCAATTGGTGCTCATAAAGGTTCAGAGAAAAGTTCATTATGGATGATCAGCATCTTTTAAATTTATTTATCGTATGCTTTGTATACAATTAATTGTGTTTGTTCACTTTGCATTTGTCGAGTTGGAGTATTTTGAAAGCAACATTTGAGAGATATTTTTATCATTACCATATAACAAAATCATTTTCAGCGTTTTTAGTCTGTGGAAATATCAGGTGACCTGGATTTGACTCTCAAAGTATCATTGTGATTCAATCGACAGATAGAATAAAGAAATACATATAATTGATCATTTGCCATTGAGTTTTGCATCTACATTTATCTATCCACAACGTTTATATTGTTATTTTTGTTGTTGTTGGTAGATTGGAAATAAACATATGCAAGTTATTGTGTAAACTGATGACAAGATTTGTGATAGAATTTCGGAAATTTATCTATTTGTGAACCAAAGGAGTGATGAAACGAGTATACTATTGAAATTTTGCACGACTAACATGAAAAAGTTAGTAACAACAGTAGCGCAAACGAAATAACACGTTTCAGTGAGTCTGTGCGAAGGATTCTTTCTCCCACTGCTCTTAATATGCTTGATAAACGGAGATGGATAAATCTCGAAAGCTTCATTGGCACTCTTAGATGAGCTCATATCGTTTTTGTATTTTAAATAAGACAGTGTCAAATTTCCGATAGACTTGCATAATCCTCAACTTGGTTATAGTAAACGTCACTTAGGTAAGGAAAAGTGAACTTGTAGCTGTAAATGAATCCCCAAGATAAATGGCACTGTAAGCGTTTGACAGTGGTACTGACTTCATGGGTTTAAATGGGCGCACTTTAGCTGAAGGCGTTGAGTCACACATCTGCACCAGTTTGTGAGTGGGTGCTCGTTGCCCCGCACCATTTGCAACTACGAACCAGCCTGAATCAATCGCTCATGAACATAAGGAAAAGCTTTCAAATCTATTTGCAAACACATTGTTTCCTGACACCTGAGTTCACTAGGGTGAGACTGTTTAATTACCAGGTTGTTGCTGAGAAAAGCGTTTTCAAATGCCGAACATTTGTGGCATCATTAAGCTTATTGGGTCGTTTGCCCTATTTAGCAATTTTAGTGTGAGTAATTGATTTGGAAAATGGATGTACAAACGGTCGAACTTGAATCGTTACTTGCATCTGCAGTACGCAGCATGTGTTGAAATAAAACACAGAATCAACTTAAGTATTCATTCGCTTGACCTCGCTGATTTCCTGGATTGTCGGTCGGACAATGTCTATGGAAATTCTTTAAGTGCTTCTTTGATATGCGGTGCGTTTGATGGAGCGGGTCTATTCAGAAGCTCATAAAGGTGTTCTACAAACCTGTTTAAGTGGCCTGACAATATACCAGCTGAAGCACTGAACTCAGACATGGAATTAAGTGCTAATATGCTTCACATTCTATTCCAGAAGATTTGGAAGGAAAAACAAGTTTCACTGACAGACTGAAAAGAAGGATAACTCATCAAGATCCCTAAAAGAAGATCTAAACAAACGTGAGAACAACAGAGGCATCACATTACTGTCAGCACCAAGAAAGCTTTTCAACATAATGTTGCTGAACCGGTTGGAAGATTTCCTAGGCTACCGAATTCCAGTTGATCGTCGTTCAACAGTCAGTTGAATGGATTTAGTCACTATGTATCAACATCTTTGATTACGAGAAGGTATTCGACAGTGTGGATAAAAGAGCTTCATGAGACCCTGTTCAACACAACGGTGTAACTAAGGACATTGTGAACATAGTGCGGAATTCAGTGTATCAAACTACGATTTCATGCACGGGAGACAGCTGACAGGCCGTAGTCAGAGGAGTCTGCTCACGTTCGCCTTTCTTTTTTCTTCTGGTGGTTGACTGGATTACTAAGAACTCGACATCTGAGGAGAAGCAAGACGTTTAATGGACAGCTTCGATGCGAGTAAAAAATCTGAACTTCACATATGACCTTGTTGTTCTATCCCGTGCACATCAACAAGTGAAGGTGAAGAAAAACAATGTGTCAGCAATCTCTGCAGCAGTATGTCTCAATATACATAGGGGAAAAACTGAGATCCTTAAACACAGCAAAGAGAACAACAACCCCGTTACACATGATGAAGGAACTGTGCGATAGTTGGGAATTTCTAAATAACTGGAAAGAATCATCAATGAACAACGAAGATCCGATGCTGACAGGAAAGCAGGGATCGTCACAGAAAGGAAAGCATTCCTACGTTTGAAGAACATATGGGACTCATAACAATTAACAGTTAATATCAAATTCAAAATCTTCAATGTGAACGTCAATACAGTTCTGCTGTACGGAGTGTAGGATTCAAGAACTAACACACTCATAACCAGACATGTACAGGCATTTATAAACAGTTGTCTACTCAAAGTACCATCAACAACAATCTACTGTGGGAGAGATCAAACCAGCTTACCGGTGAATATTGTATCAGATGCATCTCTTCACTCTCTTGTTTGCTTCTGTGTATTCGGCATTTGTCTCGACTTTCACTACTCTTGTTTGACCGTTGTAAATTGCTGACTCCTTGTCATTCTTCTATTGAATGGTGCTCAGGGTAACAATCGACATCCATTTTTATGATGGTGTTTCAGGTGTGCCAGCGCTTACGGACACAGTGAGATTGACGTTCATTTGACTGATTCGCAGTTGTTATCCATAATGTTCTCCTACTGTTTGGGTGTATCTTGTAAGGATTTAGACCTGTTTCCTAGCGCTCGCTTGTATTCATCGAGCTCATTTGCATCTGATATGAAGGCTTTGTTGAACTGATATTGTTCATCACCTCGTTCGACATCTTCAACACCATAAGGAATTCGTACGATGCACTCAGCTTTAGTGAGTTGCTCAAAATCGAGGCCCCTTACATATGTGAGGGGTGCTAGCTGGTTACGTCTGCCGTTAGTTTCGGCTAGAGAGCTTTATAGCTGACAGATGTCAGTACTGTATCTATCAGTGTTGCTGTGTGTATGGAATGAAATATTAGACTCTAGTTTTTGAAATTTTAGATTTAGGCCTTGGTAAAACATGCTGTCTGATAGACTGTGATGACTTTTCGATGCACGTGGGCATTGTGTCTTTATGTCAATCAGTATTACTGTTCGCAAAGTTCACAGAGAGATAGGGGGGTTTTAACATGGAGAATCAGGTAATGATAGTGATATTTGTGGATAAAATGCATACTGTTCAGTAGATATAGGTTTAAAATTATCAGGTACTGATTCGTCCGTCATGGGGGTTACAGATTTGGACCATTTATTTGGCTTAGAAGTTAGTGAAATTTTTATTTTATTGGAGTTATTGACCATAATTTGAAACTGGGTGAGTAGAAAGCTCAATAAACTATATGTTGTATCTGATTATTAATTGGCATCAAGTAATATAATATTTAGTACTATCATCGTCCCTTCTATTCATAGGTGATCTCATTCGCGGTGTGTTCAGCACGCCTGACATTTCTTGGTTTCCTGTGAAAGACCTGAAACGTTATTGATCATTTATTAAATGTCTAGGGCTTGGACAATGCACTCAATATGTCAATAGCCCCTATCAGACATCAAAATATCTTAGACGTAGTCGTCAACAGTGGCCTCACCACCAATACTGTGTATATTGTAAAAACGTTTCCAGGTAGTGATTATAAAATTATCATATGCAGCCTTAATATAAAAACCACAACTAGTAGACGTAATGCCGTAACACTTGGTAGAAACTATCACAAGGTTGATTGGAATAACTTCCACAATTACCTGAGATTCACAGATTGAGGGACTTTTTTACTGCAAACAATACGGACACAAGAACCAATATATTTTAACTCAATATCGGGAGTATCATCGACAAAATCGCACCTTTAGAATATTGTAGACCTACGCTCTCTAAAGATATATATATGCGCTTCGCTTCTCAAATTATTTGCGAATTCACTTTCTACAGCGTGTTACCCTACTGCCTGGAAAGCTACATATATCATTCCCAAAATTAAAACAGGACCTGAACCAAATGTTGACATTTACCGGCCGATAAACATAACTTCAGTGGTATCTAGAAAAATGGAAAAAGTAGTTAAGGCGGCGGTAGTCCAACGTTCAACGTAGGCTAAGGAACAATCTAATGTTTCCCTACCAGGGAATATATAAACTCTCATTTATAACCTCCTGCCGAACTATGATCCACGACCCAGCTTATAGACTGAGAAACAACATATATACACTACTTATCGTAAAACACTATAAACAAATGTGTTGTAAGTTATTTACAGTACGGTATAGTTTATTGTGGAACGGGTTGCCAATACCTATCTGCAACTGTGACACTTTTACAAGATTCGAAAGCCTAATAATCTTGTTACTATACTTTAAACAGCTTCATCAACTATTCCTTGAACTCCCACCCACCAATGAGGCACTTTGTTATGGGTCACCTTATATCTAATCAGAACAAGAATAGGACGAGCCCTAATGCTATTAATATGAATTTCACCAAATTGCAGAACATATGGTTTATTCTCTCTTACTGCTATTTGACTATTAATCATTGCCTTATGCTCCTAACCCTTACTTTCAGTTTCTAAATCTTTCTAATGGTTGAAGATACATTCCTCTTCCTAAGTGTCATCTCCTTTTTTTGTATTGCAAGTAGACAGATAGTTCATTAATCTTATAGATGCTGATCAACTAAGGCCGATCGTAAGAAGCTCAAAATGTCCTAAATTATTGTGAGTTGCTCAGTGTTATATTTTTCTTACCTTGGAAATTTCACAATTTTATACTCATTCATATCCTTTGATTTGCTATTAGTCCTTACTATCTTTAAACCACATATAATGTAACCTGTTTTTTAACCATTAACATTGGTTATCATCGTAGCAATTTGATATACTAAATGGATGTCTAACACATAATACGATTGCTTTAACTATCTGATTTGCTTGCAATATGGAACTAGTTGCGACAGTGTATTTCAACTATGGGCTTTGATTAAAGCCTAATATCACGAAAAATAAGGAGGGTGGCGTAACTGACCAGCAAACATGATGATGAGGAAATAACTTAAATCCACCCATGGTTGTAGGGCAGAACATTTTGTTTAATTACGGCACCTTATGGTCCAGTGAAATGTTACGAACTAATGGTATTGGTGTTGATTTATTGCGCAAAATACCTCATTAAATCGTGTTTATATCGCTAGATTGGTTTTTCTTCCTACCGAGTTATCCTTTTCCAAGCGAAATGGACAAGTGATTAAAATTGAAGCCTGCTCAAAACCCCTTGAAATCTACAAATGGGCTGAAATAGTTTCTACAAAGAAGAAAGACAGCAATTCGTGTATCAGAATACTGCATTCAGTACTGTATTTTATAACTACACATAGTCACATACTCTGAGCTTCTGGTCTATACCAATCATTGGCTATTACTTCCAAGTTTTTGCTCGTTCCCGTTATTGAAGGGCGGTTCGTCAATGTATTTACAATTTACGAACCCAAATTAACAATAGAACCAATCTTCAATTTAAGTACCAAAGTTTAGTCCCAATTTACAAATTGTCGACCCAAATGTCGTTCTAACAACAATAATTATAACAATTACAAAACAAACCTTCAATTTTGTAGGTTCCCGGAGTAGAATCTCTCAAATACCAAACTAAAAACAAAAGAAACCAAAATGTTAAAAAAATGACATAAACAAACAAGTTCAGCAGTTGAGTGAAACAAATTTACCAAAAGACAGTGAAATTAATAATTTTAACACAAAGGTTTTAATCAGCCTGAAGATGCCACAGGTATTCGGAGTTTCGGCAACGCTTTAACTAGTAACACCTTCTAATATGAAGCGTACCCACCAAGTGAAATCGAAAGACAGAAGCAAGGAGGTTTGAAGATATATTTGATAGGCTATCAATATATCGAGAATCGTCTGACCTAATCTGGCCAGCGATTACAAGAGATGTTGAGCACGGTGTTTCCACTCGTGATCTGATGCGGATGCATGACCAGAGAGCCTTCAGCTATGTGAGTTCACTAAAACTAATGTGTTCAGCATCCAACGTTGAAGACTCCAGAGCTATTTATTTTGAGGATTTATTTACAGCTACAATGATGATTAGTTGTTGTTTTGAGCGACAATTGTATTTTCGGAAATGTTGGAGTGGATGAAACATTGTCTGTTTTCGTCGTTAAGGAGTTTGTGTTAACAATTTGATTACTTGTTCAGTTCGTATCAATTATTCAGAAAAATTGTCGATTAGGAATTTTAGGAAAATGTAACCGATATATAGAGTTGTACAATTAAGTTATGGGAGTTTTTGAGTGTTTGTATTGAATAGTTGGTGATACTCGAATTCGCACTTGATTAGTCTGTGCCGGCATGCTTTCACACTGACAGGTTGTATAGAAGTTTCTTACAGATACAGGTTTTTGATAGATAACTTCGGAATTCGGTTTACAGCGAAATCCGGGATGAGTAAATTTCAAACTTCACAAATGGATGCATACATGATGGACGATTTCGTGGCTATTTGGATTCAGTAACCTGGTGAATAACTTGTTGTTGCTTTATGAGAAATCGACTGGGTTCAAGTTTGTTACATGAACAGCCGTACTGGGATCCAAAAGAATCCATCTGACATGTCTCAAATCAGATAAGACACGTGTTTTATTTCATATTCATAATCACTGTACAAATACACCGAAACTCGTAACTGGTAGTTAAAATTTTAGCGATACTCTCAGGATGCACAAAAGTAAATGGAGACTGATCAATTTCAGTCTTCAGTGTTTACAATGAGAAAATACCTTTAAAACCACATTGAAACTATGTTACTGGATGCAGCAATGAGATTATAGTACAAACTAGGAATCCATGAAATAACGCAATTTAATCAAGAATTATTAAATGAGCAGGAGGAAATGCATTGTATTTTGAATTGGAAACCAAGCAGTGAATTATAAGGGAAACATTGGTTCATACAAACGTCACATATTATGATAATGTTACGTCCTTGATCTGTCTACTCACTGCTATCCAGAGAACAACTTGTCTAAATCTACATCAAGACCTTGACAAGGTAAGCCAGCTGGTTTGACCTTGATGGTAATATGCGTGAGTTTGAAGTGAGATGAACGCTATCCTATCACCTGATTGATGACTGGCATGGAAGAAGGAGGACGATTTCATTGGAACACTGATCGATTTATTCTCAATTCAGATCTGGTCACCGGTTCAGATCAGTGTAAAAAGATACATGAATGAACAGATAACTAACCAAACCACAACGCACAACGATTAGGAAAATACAATTATATCTGTAACGACTGATCTGCCAGTATTCGATTTGAACGCAGGACTGACGAACCAAAATGTATTGGAATGGGCCAGACTACGTTCTTCTGTACAGTTTACCAAGCGTTTTTGAGACAATCGTATTAAATTCTATCAAAACACAAACTCCATGCTCAATGCAAATCGTTCTAAGTTAAAAAATAGAACAAATTATGTCAAAAATACAAAATACCTCAAACGGTACAGCCTGTGCTATACAGTCAGAAGTTTCTCTAACACAAAGTAGTACTCTAAACAATCAGTGTAAAATGATACATGAATGAACAGATAACTAACCAAACCACAACGCACAACAATTTGGAAAATACAATTATTTCGAAAGCTGGGGATTAGAGGAGAAAATAGGGCACAAAAGTACAAGTCTAAATTAAAATATTTTAAACGACTGATCTGCCAGTATTCGATTTGAACGCAGGACTGACGAACCAAAATGTATATGAGTGGGTCAGACTACGTTCCTCTTTACAGCTTACCAAGCGTTTTTGAGACACTCGTATTAAATTATATCAAAACAAAAACCCCATGCCCAATGCAATTGGTTCTAATTTAGGGAATAGAACAAACTGTGTCAAAAATACAAAAATACCTCAAACGGCACAGCGTGTGCTATACAGTCAGAAGTTTCTCTAACGCAAAGTAGCACGCTAAACAATGAAAGAAACAGTTAATAGCAAAGCACACAGTCAAAAGTTCAACAGTCACACACTGAATCACGCCGTGAACTTGAGCATAGTCAAGCATCATCTTACTGTCAATAGTCCGGCAACATGCAATAGAAAATCAGGTAACAAAAGATAAACCTTTAATCGAAATCACATAATTAAAGCTCAGAGGAGAAAGAAAGAAGAACAAAAGGTGTCTTTAATCGACATCTGAACATAGGTTAAAATACACGACAGGGAGAAGAGATAAATAAATGACAGTAATGTCCAACAAAAAGGCTGTGGAGGGATTTTCATCGTTCTCTTTCCGTTATAATAGCTTTAGAACAGAAAAGACTATGTCAGTGAACAGAAACTTATGGTATGTCAAACAAACTAGGACGGAAAAAGGGCTAGTCTTTTACAAGACTTACATTAAACAAAATAAAATCACCCAAATAGCTTACATAGTTTGTCAACGCAACTTGTTTCTCTGTTCACATCACCTTCTCCTTAGACAAACAAATAAGTTATAACTGCCATTCAACTGAGTGTATAAATAAGTGGAACTGGATGGTGTTGTGATCTTTGTAAAATGTGACCGATATGGTTAACTGGAATGAATAAAAAAGAAGAAAGATTAGTCACTAGTGAAAAGTAATAGCTAAGATATCATGGTTGATACCTCCCCTCAGAAAAATACGCTCTTCTTTTTCGGTCTGCTGGCAGAATATCTGCTTTCCTACGTTGCGTAATGACCCCGTGGTAGGATTTTGTTTAGGTTGCACAGTCTTTTGAGTTCTTCTGTAGACAAATTGAAAATCATCGAAGATTGCCTTCATTTTCGCCTCCCGTTTTGACTTCGTTAGTGCCCTTTTGAAGGTATCCACAGATCTGTCGAGTTGGTCAGTCGACTGTGGATGGCACGAACATATTTCACTTCAAATATGCTGCAAATATTTGAGAAAATGGAAGAAGTAAACTGAGTGTCACTATTCGACATAAAAACATCTGGAACTCCGAAACGTCATAATAGTCTCTTGAGAAGTGATTTGATTCATGGCAATAATCTTTGTCGATTGTGATTAAGCATAAACGCATATGAGGAAATATGTACCCTTGAAAGGATCAACAAAATCAATATAATAATAATAATTCATATTCTGAAAAAATGATAATTACAGAATTCACGCCAGTTTACAGGCATGATCAATTTGATATAAATAATATCATAATATGTACAAAACAAACATGTGATATGAGTTCTAAGTTTACTAGTTCAGTAATTGTTTAGGTATTACAGCGATCTAATGCATCAGCCGGGAACATGTAATATTTCTTAACTGGACAGCCTGTTGATTTATGAACGGTGTAATTAAGGTCATTTCGTGTGCCAGATCGATTTAATGATAAATATCTACAACTAGAGAAATTAAAACGAAAACAGAGAGCACGGAACAACAATGCAGTAATTACTGAAATATGTCAATCAGATCTATCAAAATGCGTATGTCATGTGACACAGTGATATACTGTTGATGATATTCAAATTAGTTAAACTAGCTGGGGACGGTATTAACATAAAGTGACAGCGAGTAGGTGGTTTTATCCAGAGAATGCACTGATAAAAATGCCTAAACATTTAAAGTTCCTATAGTAACACTTGTGGAGTGAGATACACTTGCGGGTGCTAGAGCATTCAATGCATTTTCGGAGGAGCAGTATGCATCGATGCAACGTACAAATAATGGGAGTGATTTTATCGTACGGATATGTTCTGGTAGGTTATTCCAGAGTCTAGAAAATTTACAGGCAAAGTAATTCATATAAAGAGATGATTTAGAATAAGTTTGTTTCACAAGTGCCAAGGAAATACGGGTTTCATAATGAGGAGTTTCTGTGTATTGAATTACATGATTGGATGTAAAGGATAATTTATTAAGTAGTTTGAAGAAAAAAATAAGATTTAGTTTGAGTCTTCTCTTCCATAAAGGGTCTAGCTCCAGTTTTTTACATCTAGAATTATAAGTTAAGGAACAATCAGCTCCAAGAATACGAAGTGTAAATCGTCTCTGTACTGATTCCAGCCTTAATTTATCCTTTATGCGCGCACTGCTAAGAATAAACGTGCAATATTCTAGAAGAGGTCGAACACAAACTTTGTACATTAAAATTCGTGATTCATTGTTATGAAGGTTTCGAATTATGTAACCTACTAGTCGTTGTGACTTGGAGGTCTGTTTCGATATCTGTTCTGTAAGCGATAAGTCTTGGGAGTATCTAAGTCCTAAGTCTACTACTGTATGTAACCTAGTTAACATTTCTCCATTTATGGTAAGGTCTAGGTTAAGTGATGTATCGCCGAAGCATATCCATCCACATTTAGCCGTATTAAGTTCCAGTTGCCATTTTAAGCACCACTGTGCTACCTTGTTAAGCTCCAAGTTAATGCAAGTTTGCACATTTTCCAGCTCATGTGGAGAAAATGAATATACTAGTTTAAGATCATCTGCACATAGAAGGGGCTTACCTACACAAAAATTTTCGCAAATGTCATTGATAAACACTAAAAAGAGCAAAGGGCCTAAGACACTACCTTGTATTACACCACTTCTAACAGGGACAGCATTAGACAATGAAGAGTTAATTTTAACTATTTGATGTCGATTGCTGAGAAATGAATCAATCCAATCTAGCAAAGGATTTTGAACCCCATAAGATGCAAGTGTGCCTATAAGAAGTTGGTGGTTAACCATGTCAAAGGCCTTAGAAATGTCCAGATATAGCACTAAGACTAGATATCCTTGGCTACGTGGAGAGTAGACTAAATTAAAGAAGTCGAAATGACATGTCATGCAAGATCGATTTTTGAGAAATCCATGTTGAGTATCATTGATAAAGTTTCCAGCGAGTAAGTAGTTGGAAAGTTCATCTTTTACAATTTTCTCCATAATCCTAGACATCACTGGAGTAATATTTATTGGCCGATAATTGTTCATGTCAGTCTTATCTCCAGATTTATAACGTGGTATGATGTACGCGGTTTTCCAACAGTAAGGGTAAGAACCAGTTTCCATAGAGAGAGTAAACAGCTTTAGAAGAAGAAGTGGAATATCTGGACCACCGTATTTGTAGAGAAAGGATGGAATCCCGTCTGCTCCATGACCGCGCGAAAGCTTAAGGGCATTTATAGCCATATTAATTTTCTTACATGTGAAGGAGATAGATTTTATGTAGTTGCTGGTCACGCACGTAACTCTTGAAGCAGAGCCACTTGCGGTTCCTACATCATTCGCAAAAGTACCACTGAAAAGGTCTGCCATAGTTTTAAAGTCGTATATAAAAGTGTTATTATGCTGGATGCATGGTATATCAACATTTTGAGCTACTTTAGCGCGTTTATTGAGAAGTAGAGTTAAGTTTTGTATTTTTGAGTTACTATTAAGTGCTAGTATCTCCTCATTAATGGCTTTTAACCTATGTGTCTCTTTAATTTGATTAAAAATTATTGTTATTTGCGCAGCTGCCGTGAAGTCGTTTGACTTGCAATAACGATTCTGTAGGCGTCTTAGTTTATTACGATATTTAGCTGGTATATATAATTCGTAAGGTTTAATAAACCTGTACGTTTTAAGAGGTACACAAGAATCTAAACAAGAGTTAACGATCAAATAGAACTCGTCGATAGTATCTATGAGATTAGTACATGAAAAAAAGTTATCCCAGTCTGAAAGTTTAATCAGTGAATGCAGGAGGTCCCAGTCGGCATGCTTAAAGTCTCTATATTGACAGGTTTTTTTAATGGGTCGGTTAGAAGAGGGATATATAGGGAGAGCGCATACTACTGTCTTATGGTCACTGCTTTCAAATTCATCGTATACTTTTACAGACAGTGGGATAATATCTCTACTAAATATTAGATCGAGTATACTATCACCTCTAGTTGGGGTACGAACCCACTGTGACCAACAGTGCATGTTAATGGTTGCCGAGAACTCCTCATTACATGACTGACAGCTACCGGTACTCCAGTTAATCCCAGGATAATTGAAATCACCAGTGATAACCTTAGCATTAAAGTTTAGAGCAGATGCATGTATGAATGCATTGATAATAAGATTATTCCCATTATTCGAGCTCTCAGGAGCTCTGTATATACATCCAAGGAGTAGACTATGATTCAGGGTGTTGACAGATATCCAGACTGATTCTGGTAAACTATTCAGGACACTATCTTCAACTCTATTAGTTGTTAGGGTATCCAAAGCATATATAATACAACCACCTCCTCGCTTAGTTTCTCTGTCACAGCGATAGAGTCTATAGTTTTGGATATTTAATTCTCAATCAGATACTGCATGAGAGCACCATGTTTCAGTGATAAGTATGAAAGAAGGCTTGGATAGAAAGGCTAATGTTCTCAAGGCTGAAATTTTGTTCACAAGTGAACGTGCATTGATAAGTAATAGATTTAGAAAGGGCGTATGGAGTTTAAAAAAACCGAGAGCTTCCCTATTGATGTCGTGTATTTTGGATTTGCATAGACTGTGGTTTATTATGTTTGACTGATCACGTGGGCGATCGCTTGAGCAAACTGTAGTGCTAGTGGAACCAGGGATTTCTGAAGGCCAAAGAAATCATTATTTTGATAAAGCGGATTAATTTGTTGAACTTGACTAGGCGGACAGTTAAGAGAAGGTTGGGTTGATGTTGGGTAACCTAGTAATCCATCTTGCCTAATGGGAAAGTGTTGAGAGAGGTTACGTCTTACAGGTTTATCATTTAAAGCGTTTGAGGGTACTCGTGAGGCTCGTTGGTTTACTGTGGTCTGTCCAGTATTAGGCCTACTTACATAATGATTGAAGTGGCCGTCCTGTGAGACATTTGAACCAGGTCTGCCCTTATATCCTCCCCTACGATGTGTTGGGTAAAGCATGGTGTCGGGAAGTTTAGTCTTATTTGTATTGAGTAGGGCCATCGTAATACTTTTATTATTGGGTCTAGAACCAGAAGGTTCTGTACAAACATCCTTCTTACGTGGCATAGACTTTTTAATCTTGACAGTGTTTTTAAGAGCTGTCGCATTAGGACTAGGTATTTGCTTATGGGCTTCTAATGGTAAATTGGATACTATCGGATTAGTGTAATCAGTAGATGTACATTGCTTATCAGATGTCACTACAGGCATAATAGGTAAGTTAGCACTCTTCGTTGGCAGATCAGAGTACTGGAGAACATGAGATAGGGTATCAGTATCAGTGGATCCAGCAGCTGATGCGTCGTGATTTTTTATGATCTCAACATCTATATTTTCGTTCACGGTACGCTTTTGCGTAAGTCTTTGATTGGTGGTCTTATCTGAGAATATGCGAGCGTTTCTAAACTTCGTAAGCGCGCATTTCAACCGCTCAGATTCTTTTAACTGTTCAGCTAATATATGAGAATCAAACCTGAACAAGACCGGGCACGAGTATTTCTGGTGCTTCTTAGTAAGTCGGATGCATTGGCATGGACTGTCTTGAAGGTTAGATGCTTTTAATATCGAATTCCTTACAGTTTTAACGGAGACTATGACAGGTATATTATAGACAATCACGTTATTACGAGAGGCTATTCGCTTGGTAACTTCACTAGCGATAAACTCGATAACAGATTCTGCTTTTATAATGTCATCAAGTTCCGCAGGAACGATGTCTTTTGACAAAAGCAGTTTTAAGGGTGATAGTGTCTTTAGTTCTTGCTTAAGATCATCATGCTTTGATAAAGAGCTAGAAAGTGACTCGACTTTAGAACGCATGTCGCTTAGTTGTTTAAACAGAGTGTTTAATTCACTCTTCATATCATCGATCCTTTTTGATCTTGAGGTGGAACCCATTACTAAATTAGAAACAGAGTCGTCCAGCAGCACGTGTGGTGTAAGACCAGTCCCAACATTATCAGATACAAAAGGAGTAGCGGAGCAAGAAGAATAGGTAATAACAGAATTGTTAATATCTGAAGAGTTAGGACTTTTCCGTGCTCGTTTTTTTGACAGTCGACCCATATTGCTTAAAGTATGAATTCTAAAGCTATGTATGAGTTATAAACTAGGACTCAACGATATACAATCAATATATATTAGATATTGTTATCGTAACGCAAACTTCAAACGTACCGCATTTGTATATATTGACGCAATTTGGTAAGTCCGTTGTGTGTTATAAATTGAACCATTTGATATTATCATTAATTTTGTCGACCCATTTCTCTTTGTGACATTTGTATTCGTGTGCCATTCAAGATGTCTTCAGATAATGACACGACATTTCTTCCTCAAATGCAATCAGTAAGGTGCAGGCATAACATCACAGTAGATGAAAAAATCAACGCGTTAAAAAAGATGACTAATATTCTGTGACACAAACTGACGAATCTAAATCCGAATGGCAGACAAAGATGAATGTCACGAAGTAGATAGAGAGATTGAAGCCGATAATGTTCTGTGATACTCTGGGCCGCTACAAATGCTCATACCATCAAACGTTCTGCCGTCATGGAAGTTTGAAAGATCCCGCCGGTTGTTGATAACGGCGGCAGCAACCGGTACAGCTTCTGGAAAAAATATTTAATTTGTATCCAGGACTGAGTCACGGGCGCTCAGTTCTTAGCGCTAAAAGTGACAAACAAATCGAATATTGAGATATAGGGCAGTGGGAAGTTGTCCCAGGATTACAGAAGAGGTGCTGATGTGTCAGTGCTCATAAAAGGCATTGACTTCGTGTGTAAGTTCGATGTGCTAGTAGAGACACGGCGTTACAGACATATAAACTGTAGCAACGACACTGAGACAAGAGGAACACATACGAAATCCGCTTCCATGAATCCATGTAACTTGTTGTTAACGGAGTTTACCGAGCTCGTCAAAGCATCGTACAGTAAGGTGGATTTCGATCACTCCATTAAGCACCGTACTATAACAAACGAGCCAACAACGAACGCAAGATCAAGAAGATTAGATCCGAGAACATTGAAAATTGGAAACAGGAATTCGATAAGCTGGTGAGACTAGGAGTTCTGAGGCCTTCGAACAGCCCGTAGGCACTCCTGATACACATGAACCCGAAGAATTATTGAGAAATTAATCCGTGTGGAGGCTATCGAGCACTCGACAATCAAACAGTAGCCGACAGATATTCTACACCGCACACTCACGAGTTTATCATCGGTTAGAAGGCGCTACTGTCTTCTCGAAGATCGGTTTAGTTAAAGCATATTATCATATTCCCGTTGCTCCACAGAACATACAAAGGACAACGATGACGACCCCGTTCTGGTTGTATGAATTTCTGTGCATATCTTTCGGATTGATCGATGCAGCGCAAAACGTTCAATGATTTATCTGTCAGGCCATCAGAGGTTAACCAGGAGTAAATGTGAATATCGACGAAATATTAGTAGCCAGCATTAATATGAACGAGCATATTAATAAAATGGAAAGAAATGTCAATTTTTGATTGATTTACTCATTATGAGTTTAGTTTAAGATTACTCCTGCTTTCATTACTCAATGTAGTATTTGCTTTCTTTTCTCGTATGATATTTTGTCCAGTATATTATACGATATTCCTGTGTTCCATTGACTTGATTTATGCTCAGTATGTGATTTGTTATAACTTTGAGTATTTTTCATATGTGATTTTATTCTAATTATTAACGAAAATGGGTGTTCAATCAATACGTAAATGAATGTATTTTCCGCTATAATTGTCATCATTTTGTCGTCATCATAATGTTTTGGGACTAACAAATCTTCATGTATACCAGTCTTTGTGTTCTTAATTTCACATCGTGGGAATTGCAGAGGTCCCTTGTTCCGAATATAAGTGATCAGCGTTTTTTGGGCATAGTAATCAGCGACAACCAGACATAGCACATCGAAAGCAACTAAGACAAATATTCATGAGACTACTCCATAAACGTTAAGACGTGTGAGTTCGGCAAGGGATCCCTGCAGTTTCCGGGTCATATCGTAACACTTCAAATACTTTTTTTTTTCAAATACTTTGACGACCTCAGCAGACGTCAATGCTAATAGAGATTACTCGTTATCCGACCCATGGAAGAAGTGACGACGATTTCTCAGGTCAATAAACTATTACAGATGCTTTATTTCGGGTTGTGCAGCATTACATGAACCGATAACTGACGCGTTACAGGGACATTCCTGAACATTCCATCTACCAGCAGAGGCGACACCACCTGCATTCGGGAACGCCATGACGGAACTAAACAGAGAAGACGATGCTAGCTAGATGGAAGAGTGGAACCTCATTAGCTACCATGACTGATGCTCTCAATGTGTCTGTAGGAGCCGTTTTACAACATTTAGTAAATGGCACGTGAGAACCGATTTCATTTTTCTCGAAGAGATTAAATCTTGAGCGAACAAGATATAGTAGTTTTGCAAGAAAATTACTGGCGATTTACTTGACAATGAAACATTTTTAACGTATGGTTGAAGGTAAAAATTTTACTGTGTACACCGACCACAAACCGCTTACGAAAGTTCTAATGCCAGGCAAAACAATTATTCTCCGAGGGAAATTCGGCAGTTAGAATTTACTACTAAGTTTACGTCCAACATACGATATATGAAAAGCTAAGGAAACGAAGTACCTGACGCACTATCGCCTGCTCCGACCTGCTATGATAATATCCCGGCGATACAAAGCAACCTGACCACAGTTCAAGGTCAGCTTGCCCTTGCCGTATGTTTTGATATCCGGTTTATTTACTGCCTTCACCAGCAGTGACGTGTTGATGTTTTATCTTTCAATGCTTACCCAGGGTTGCAGCGCTATTTTCCGCCTCCGTAACAACTAAATTCTGCGCATCTGTCTTTTGGACTTGTACATACAACAGACGGCTAATTGTAGGAGATATGCAAGCTGATGCTGTCATCATGAATAGTTAGGGAAATCGTTACCTGGTAACATTAAATCTACGCGTCTGTCTGCACGTTCTGGCTTCTGTTGGGTGAATTATTTCGCCACCAATTTTGTGGTCTTTCAGTGTGTATCAATTCAGTCAGTCTTTAGCACAAAACACTTGTTTTTTCTTGTAGCGTATCGATTTTTTCATCTACTGTCAAGCTGTCTAGCTGAGGATTCCAGTTTAGTTCTTTTATATACCCTGCCAGCTATTTTCGCTATATCATGAATGTCTGCATATGTGTCTTCGACAGTTAATATTTGTTGTACGTTCGACTGGAGTTGTCATAGACAAGCTGTTATCCGCCTTCCTATCACCTAACAGAATTTTCATACAATATTTTAGCTGTGATGGCTTTCTGTCTCTCACTTGACTGAAAAGCTGATTTGCGGTCTATTGGTGTGTTGAGGAAACACCCTTAAGTACAGCCTATTTCGATACATCGTATGGCTTCTCCGGGAGTGGTTTCGTGAAAGCTTATCGTACACTATCCGTCGCTTCGTCTATGAGAAGTGTGCTTGCATGACCACACTAAATCCGCTCCAAAATAATACGACTGGTCAAAAAGTGAATTTGAAGTCTTGTGAACCATAGTGGCGAGCTGGTTGCTTTAAATGAGCGAACAAAAAAGTTGGGGGACATCGCGAACGGCGCTCAGGGTACGCTAAACTCAATACATTGCGCAGATATGTTTATTAAAGAAATAGATAGGACAAGCATAAGATAATATAAATGTCGAAAAGGAGTAATGGACAGTTAATTACAATGATAATAACAAATGATAGAGTTTGAGATATGGAACATACATAAGAAATTGCACCAATATACAAAATGTTTGTAAAATATTGCGTTTTTGGTAACTGTTATTGTTCTATTCAACAATGTTTGTGAGATAATGTACATATGGAGAAAATAACGATGCAGGAATGCACCATTATAATTATAATCAAGATAGTGATCCAAATCGAATCAAAGTACGTTGAATTGTGCGAATCTGGAATATATCAACAGAAATCGAGTCGTGTTTGCACGTCAGGATTACCAGTTTTGTGGTGAGCACAGGTTCATTAAACGTTCACCTGGATAACCGTTACTACGGATACCACACGGGATTGAATTCAGAAGGCTATAAGAAGCTGCGACTATAATTTATTAGCTGATCACACAGACCACAGAATTACAAACACACCATGCATGCTTGAATCAATGAGGCCAACAAACAGTTACAAGCGAATTCAGAGGCGAATTGATGGTCACATTAAATAAAGACATGGAGAATCAAACAAAAGTTTGCTTTATTAAGATAAGTACATATGCATATATTTGAGGCAAGGAAAATTATTACATCGACCTATATTTAGACGATCATTATTCGAGTTAGACAGAAATATCCGTGGGCTGCAATAAGCGTTAAAATATACACGTATAAGAATGATGCTACTAATGCAATAAAATAAACGAATTGCTATTATGTCGATAACATTGTCTGTCAGATGGAAGGGCTTGATAGGAATTAACCGTTATCCAAATTAACCGCAAGAATGGTGCTACGGATTTTTGAACAGTTACATTTTGTACACCGGTTGATCGCAAAGCGAGACAAATTATAATGACGCGTAGTGCATTTTATGACTGAGCAAGAGCAATTAAGTCAAGAATGGATCGATATTCACAGTCGAACAAAAACAAGTCACAGACACATAATGAGTAAGGTAAGCAATAAGCACACATACGATGATATAAAAACAGTCAGGATTGATAAGCGAATGAGTGATGGAGTAAAAATATGGCTTGGGAAGAATGAATAGATTGACCTGTCCAAAGAGTAGAACAACTTCTGTGGGCTTGATATAACATCAGTCCTTACAGAATTTTCCGGCCTGATCAAAGGAACTACTTGTTTATTCGTTGTACAAATTTTACTGTGTACACGGACCAAAAACCGCTAACGAAAGTTCTAAGCGCCAGACAAGACATTTATATAATTGTATCTGAAAATGGTTCTCAATTTACTTCTAGCCAGTATTAAGAATTCCTCCGACGGCAAGCTATCGGATATTCCCACTTTTTTCCTAACCACTGACAGTTAAATGGCCATGCAGATAGATTTGTGAACACGATAAACAGGGCTTTACTAGAGTCAACGGGGGAGAGCGTACCAGTAGAATTACTATGATACTTTTTATTTGTTTGTCGAACAATAAGTTATTAGAGCGGAATTCGCCGGCACAGATCCCATTCGGTAGAAGACGGAGGACGCTTTAAAACCTGATGCTATGGAGGACCACACCATACCTACTACCCATGAGCTGCCAACGTAGGTAGTGGGATGTCCGGTGTTCTCTTAGCACAACATATTGAACCATGATCTCTGGACAGATGCATGTTTGGCTGGTTATTTAGGGCAAGTCATGTATGAAGTAGAGGTAGAAAGAGACAGGCGGACTAGACACCGAAACCATATGCAAAAACGGTGAGCTACGGGTTGCCCATCGAGTAACACAAATCTCCTGCTAGATGTTTTTCTGGCTACCTCCAATCTACCTGCAGTCCCAACAAAAGGAGAAGTTCAATAACACCTCAACCTACGATCCGAAAAACAGGCATACCGACAAGTGAGACAAGTGATCAAGTTGAGTGTGAATGTGAAGAAAGCGCTCTAGCTAAATGTTTGGGTTTTGGGGATGCGAGATCCCGAGAAGTCACTTGGTGAAATCCCCATTTTTGAAATTGGTTGCGAACATCCTCGATTCGTCTGATTATATGAAAAACGCCACTTTTCGCTTACAGATTGTGTTCACTATCTGAAAGGACCTAAAACGGCATTGACTAGTTTTCTTTCCTGACGTGCCGTGTCGTGACGTTTTTCAAGGACATTTTTGTTTTGAATATATATAGTCATGAGTTGAATGCTAGTTCGTTGGTTCTTTTAGGGCGCGTACGAGAGAATACTTTTCTCGAATGGAACTGGTCTTCTCTATCTAGTTTACCGCATCGCAGTGCATTGGGATAGCTTAGCTCGTCTCGTTTTCAACATTTATTTCGTTCCCAGATATCGGCATTGTTTTCGAGTGTCAATTCTAAGTTCGATGGTGGTTGGAGATTTGTTTTAATACTGTTTAAACACTAATTTCGAGAAACTCATAATGAAATGATACTGGTTAGTTCATATTTATACATTTACTCCAGTTAGAAATCTTAGTTTCAGAAGGTCGAATGAGATGAGTGAATTGCAGTTAACACGGCGATTTACAGAAATCAGTCATCATTTTCAGAAATCTCCTTCATCCATCGGTTTTATTCACCATGTTCTCGATACTATTCTCATTTCCATCAACCACCAATCAAATTTTCATTGCAAGTGAACACCGACTTATAGACATTTAATTTCAGGCATTATAATCTTTCACTGCTCTAATATTTTGGTCATGAATAAATGGTAGTACATTGACATTAGCGGTTAATATTTTTAGTGTAAGAAGACATTTTTGATGAGTTATTTTGACAGTAAGTTAATTGTTATAACATTTGTGTAGGTGAAAAATGAGTAAATTCGGATCATCATTCCCAGATCCAAATTCATTTAATTTTCATTGTCACTTGGATTCCGAACAGAAACATACGAATAATTAGTAATGTGGTGAATCATACTGATGTTTACTTGAAATGAACCACTGGACAAAAGTAAAACTGTCTAATAGATCTAGATTAACATGTATCTATTCATTCGTTCAAACGTGATTTAGATCACACTGAAGACATGGATCGGAAAATCACCGTGTGTCCAAGTGTCAAGTAGACTCGCATATTCAATTCTACTCTTCACTAGACTGTATCTCAAACATCTATTTGAATTGATATTTCAATTCAACAGGAATCATGAATTAAATCAATTGAACTGAATTGGAGTAGTTTGTAACTCTATTTCGCGCACATTCTTTATCCAAGCACACAATATGTGGTCTTGATACAACACGTTTCTATTAAACATTGTTCCATATAATAATTGTCAGTAAATAATATTCACTGGGTTACTTACTGATCACTTTGAGTGCTTGTAATAGAAGTATCACACGTAATACTTCCGTTATTTTGCGTTTCAATTCGCAATGCTACCGGAGGTGGTGCAATGGGTGTTTCGTTTCTATGTCTAAATATTTTATCTTAGTCACAAAGAAGACATAGACGGTTCTTTGAGTTTATAATTGAGGAAACACCAGTTCAGAATCCAGGAGAAAAACTATTAGATATTCTGGAAAAGACGTTTGCAGATAGATATAAATTAGTGGTGAGCATGAACTTCAGTAAGGAATGTGACGTTTCGTCTGTCATATTCACTAATATCGGGGGAGATAAATGAAGCAAAATTAACTCTCGTGTTGCGTGGTTTCAGCTCATTGCAAATTGTTCCATTATGATCAGACTTCATTTCTTATTGGTTTACAAAAGAAATAATAACGAAATAATAACACAAGTGACTTAGTGGCAATATCGTGATAATTCATACAGGATGTACATATGCCAAAATCGACTGCAAGTGTAGACTTAAACATCAATGGGTATATTCAAATAACCCATACACACAAACTGAACAAATTCTAAATTTGGATGTTACATCGTAAACTCCCATTGTAAATTCAAGGTGTTCTACCAAATATTTGGCTACATATATCGACGTGATCTATCTACGTTGCATAGAGGATGATGATGACACTTAAATAATTGAAAATGTTCAATATATTCATGTAGTCTAAGCTATACTATCGATGTCATCCTGCATACTGACACGGAAATAAAATGTATGCAGTGGAGTTTGAAAACATCATATGTGGAATGAATTTTCTTTTATCGTAATCACAGAAACGACGCTTTAATGCTTATCACAAAAGCACTACTTGTTGTGGACTAAACGAACTGTCTTTCACACCCAGCATACGCAAACGATGCTGTGAAAGAATTAATACAATTTTATGTACTGAACTTTTGTCCAGCAGTCATTTTTACCGCGTTTCGGTCTGTAAAGTATCAAACAAACGTACTTATTGATAGGCAAACAACATGGATTACAGCCAATGAAAATATAAGAAGCGGTCAGATGTTTGAAATGGATGGGAATATACTGCATGCAACTCAATAATCTGAATAAATCTCAAAACTTTCATAACGTTCCTTAAAACACGCATACAGTCTCGATGAATTCAAGTAAAAATGCGCTATATAAAATTAGAAATAACGAACAATTATCAAGCTATAACATGGCACAACATTACAATCAATACCAAATACTTTAAAATTAATTGTAGAGGATCATTCACTCCGACGATTGTACTGCATGAGGAAATTTCGAAGTTGAACGAGATTATGTTTCATATTTACCTCCTCACCTCTTAGTAGAAGTGATACAGTATTGAAAGTATGTCAATGTGCCCCAAACGTTGAAAACAGTTCGCAGATTTCAATTCCTAACGAAAAGCATCTATTTTCACTTATTCTAACAAATGACTGTTTTCACAGCATGTGTGCTGAAATTTACAGATGGCAGGAACTGGTAACCCAGATACTCAAGCAGACCGCCAGGCTCGCACACATAGATGTTAAACACTGTGGTGTAGACTACCCATTAACGGGTAAACTCTCATTCTAAGTAACTATTTTACCATAGTGTTATGCCTGTACTTACTTTGCGAGAAAAATTGCAGTATTTTGTCAGAATTATCAAACATAAACTACAGGGTGCCTAATTAGTGGCATCAGTCCTGCTGTAATCTTATTATGTTAAGAACAAAATTTTCTACAGTTAGACTTCGTTCATTTTCATTCATGAGATCGGTTTGCTGATCGGTGAATTCAAAACACCAACATGTAAGTCATATATAATGAAATGCTGAATGGAAATTAAACCAGCGCATGAGAATAATTTCACTTACGAGACAAAGCATCAACGGCTGATTCACTAGTCACAAGTTCACTTCTGCAGTTGATATCTAGAATCATTAATGTGGTTAGAGAACTCGATTATTTTTCGCATACACTCATCGATTTTCTGCATTATATTTGGATCCGGATTTTTGATTTCATCTGAAATAAACACGATTATGTAGTGCACCTTGGTTGAAGAAAACGGTAATCTAGTTGTATTTCAAATATTGTATTGTGCTATATTCTAATTACTTATGATTTGATCCAACAGAAATAAAATTATTGAGGTGATAAATAATAGCCACAGCGATCCATGTAACTTGTTGTTAACGGAGTTTACCGAGCTCGTCAAAGCATCGTACAGTAAGGTGGATTTCGATCACTCCATTAAGCACCGTACTATAACAAACGAGCCAACAACGAACGCAAGATCAAGAAGATTAGATCCGAGAACATTGAAAATTGGAAACAGGAATTCGATAAGCTGGTGAGACTAGGAGTTCTGAGGCCTTCGAACAGCCCGTAGGCACTCCTGATACACATGAACCCGAAGAATTATTGAGAAATTAATCCGTGTGGAGGCTATCGAGCACTCGACAATCAAACAGTAGCCGACAGATATTCTACACCGCACACTCACGAGTTTATCATCGGTTAGAAGGCGCTACTGTCTTCTCGAAGATCGGTTTAGTTAAAGCATATTATCATATTCCCGTTGCTCCACAGAACATACAAAGGACAACGATGACGACCCCGTTCTGGTTGTATGAATTTCTGTGCATATCTTTCGGATTGATCGATGCAGCGCAAAACGTTCAATGATTTATCTGTCAGGCCATCAGAGGTTAACCAGGAGTAAATGTGAATATCGACGAAATATTAGTAGCCAGCATTAATATGAACGAGCATATTAATAAAATGGAAAGAAATGTCAATTTTTGATTGATTTACTCATTATGAGTTTAGTTTAAGATTACTCCTGCTTTCATTACTCAATGTAGTATTTGCTTTCTTTTCTCGTATGATATTTTGTCCAGTATATTATACGATATTCCTGTGTTCCATTGACTTGATTTATGCTCAGTATGTGATTTGTTATAACTTTGAGTATTTTTCATATGTGATTTTATTCTAATTATTAACGAAAATGGGTGTTCAATCAATACGTAAATGAATGTATTTTCCGCTATAATTGTCATCATTTTGTCGTCATCATAATGTTTTGGGACTAACAAATCTTCATGTATACCAGTCTTTGTGTTCTTAATTTCACATCGTGGGAATTGCAGAGGTCCCTTGTTCCGAATATAAGTGATCAGCGTTTTTTGGGCATAGTAATCAGCGACAACCAGACATAGCACATCGAAAGCAACTAAGACAAATATTCATGAGACTACTCCATAAACGTTAAGACGTGTGAGTTCGGCAAGGGATCCCTGCAGTTTCCGGGTCATATCGTAACACTTCAAATACTTTTTTTTTTCAAATACTTTGACGACCTCAGCAGACGTCAATGCTAATAGAGATTACTCGTTATCCGACCCATGGAAGAAGTGACGACGATTTCTCAGGTCAATAAACTATTACAGATGCTTTATTTCGGGTTGTGCAGCATTACATGAACCGATAACTGACGCGTTACAGGGACATTCCTGAACATTCCATCTACCAGCAGAGGCGACACCACCTGCATTCGGGAACGCCATGACGGAACTAAACAGAGAAGACGATGCTAGCTAGATGGAAGAGTGGAACCTCATTAGCTACCATGACTGATGCTCTCAATGTGTCTGTAGGAGCCGTTTTACAACATTTAGTAAATGGCACGTGGAAACCGAGAATGCTCGTCGGCGGCCTATGCTCCATTTGGAATAACAGGCATAAGTAAGTAAGTAAGTATGATCCCATGACACGACATAATTTGCATTCGAAGATGCTCAGTTCACTAGCGCATATGTCGAAAAGCTGACCGCGACCATTCATCCCCAAACTTTTGCGACAAGAGGTATCCGAAAATATACACAACATATCGCATCTGGGAATAAAAGCCACGGTGAAGTTTATCAGTGAATGCTTCGTATGGTCAAACATGAATCGCGATGTGTGTAATTGAACTCAGGCGTGTATGAAGTGTCTAATAGTCAAAGTAAATCGTTATTCTAGTTCTGTAAAGTGTTCATGCTCTTGCCCAGACACTGGATTCGAACACATTCACATCAGTATTGTTAGACCAATCGAGTAATCATAAAGATGTATTATGTGATGTGGGCGAAAATGATAATAAATGGTTTTTGCTTAGTCAAACATCTAGATAGTCTGACAGGTATCATATGAGTTATATATATTCGCCTATCTTCGTTAGCACGAGTCATTTATTATTGATTGTTCGTCGTCGTTGGATTTTGTCGGGTTTTCAGTGTAGAAATATATTTACGTTGTGGTCAAGTTAATCACGTGTTCTTGTTGTTGTGTCATCGTGCTATAGAATAGATACTGGGAGGGAATCTACTGTATGTTTACCCGACTGAATCTGGTCTCTCACAATCTCGTTGACCGGATTGTGGTGTAGTGGAATGCCCTAGCTCGTCTTGTTTTAATCCTGGTAAATGACTTTTCTCAAGAAACTCATAGTGAAATGATACGGATTAGTTCGAATTTGTAAATCTACCCCAGTTAGAAAAGTTGTTTTCAGAAGGTCGAATGAGATGAGTAGTATACAGTTAAGATGGTGGTTTAAGGAATTCAATTGTCATTTTGACAAATGACTGTCATCCACTGGTTTAATTCACCATGTTCTCCATACAATTCTCATTTCTATCAACCGCCAGTTAAATTCTCGTTGTGTGTGAATAATGTTAAAATGCGAACATGGATTTATAGACATTTAATTTTAGACATTACAATATTTTGCTATGCCAATGTTTTGATCATAAACAAATATTAGTTAGTTAATATTAGCGGTTAATATTTTTATAGAAAGAAGAAATTTGTGATTTGTTATTCTGACAGTAAGTTAATTGTTACAACATATATGTATATGAAAAATGAGTTATATCCGGATCATCATCTTCAAATCCACATTCATTTACTTTCCATTGTCAACTGAAGTTAAAACAGAAACATATGAATAAATAGCGAAGTGATAAATCATTCAGGTGAACATTTAAAATGATCGACTGTACAAAAGTAAAACTGTCAAATAGATCTTGATCAACATGTATCTATTCATTCGTCCAAATATGATGTAGATAACACTGAATTCATGAATCAGAAAATCACCGTGTGTTGTCAAGTGTCGAATGGAATCGAAAACCTTCATCCAAATCTACACTTCGCTAAGCTGTATTTCAGACAACTATTTGAATGGATGTTTCAGCTCAACAGGAATCGCGTATTGAATCCAATGAATCCACCTGTAGTAGTTGTTAACTATATTTTGTGCACTTCTATTAAACGAGCACACAGTATGTCGTCTTCATACAACTCTTTTTCATTAAATATTGTTTCATATAATATTTTTCAGTAAACGTGATCCAATAGGTTATTTACTTACCGCTTTGAGTGCTTGTAATAGAAATCTATAACTAACTAAAATTTGGAGAACATGAAATAAATAACCAAATGACTGAGTGTTTATTTACTTCAACATCTAAATAAATCTGTGTTTATTTTGTGTTTATGTCATACACAGTGTTTGTAAAGGCAATTTTCCCATACATTGTTATCGTTTAACAATATTCATGTTAGTGTGATGTTTGTTCGAATACTTGAAGTTTCTTTCTCGGTCTACTTCATTCGTGCTATCAAATTAGCCTGCAACATTAAACTTAATCTCACAATCCCCGCATTGTTATTTGAATTAAGGGTTGTCACAAATATCGTTGATCCGTTGTGAAAGAATGTTTGAATTGGGATTAGAACCAGTAAACAGTTTAATTTTATCTGGAGTTTCCATGTGTTGGTGACTACTTTCATTCATTAAACCATCAGATTGAAGATTTCACTGACTTGTCACATAGTAATGCTGTTTGTGAAAAATCATTGTTTAGTCAACTACATGTGGACCTGAAACAGTTACTTAACAAATCAATCGAAATATTCAAATGGTCTTTCTTACAGTATTTGACATTCAGAACTTCAACAACACCGTATTTCCGAAAAATAATTTCATCAAGTTTATTTCTAACTGAAATACAAAGTAACTTTGGCAAGGAAGACATTCATAAATATTGTTTATTTAAAGATATCATTCAACGTGTTTTGAGCATCGAACTAATGAAAACCACCGTATATTGATACCAGATGGACTGAGAAAGAATCATAAAGAGTCACATTGATCTCCTAAACATTTCAACATATTCTCACTGAATTGTCAATGTTATTGCGAATATTCAGTGGATGAAATCAAAGTAGTGATCTCATCTTTGATTCCCTTAACTCGATTTGTGTTGTAACATAAAATACTTCCTTTATGAGTATTACAATCTTTGCTATACGTCTCATCATGTACTGTAGAAGCTTTTATTTTATTCCTATACCTAATTATTTTAACATAGTCACAAGCAGGAGATAGACGGTTCTGTGATTTTCTGATTGAGGAAACACCAGTTCAGTGTGCTGAAGAAAAAGAGTTCGATATTCTGGAAAACACGTTTGCAGATAAATAGATAGTAGTGGTCAGTATGAATTTTGGTACGGAATATCAGGTTATGTTTGTCATTTTCAACAAAATCAAGAGAGATAAATTGAGTAAAATTACCTTCCATATTGTGTGGTATGAACTCATTACAAGTTTCTGCACTGTAAACAGATTTCATATCTAGTTATTTGATAAAAGAAACAATAAGAGACTATTCACTTTGCTGGTTTCATATTCAGTCTTATCGACTATTTCATGTTTAACAACAACCATGTTGATTACGAGCAAATAAAATATGAGCAGAGATGTATAGTGGCCAACAGAGGAGTGAAAGACTTCTCAACTGGACATCCATCTCCGCTAAAATCACTTGTGACTTAGTGGCAATATCTAGACAATCCGAACAGGATGCAAATATAATAAAACAGACTAATCTGTTGTATTCTTAAACATCAATGAGAATATTCGAATAAACAATACACACAAACTGAACATATTCTAAATTTGGATGTCACCTCGAAAACTGTCATTGTAAATTTAACACGTCCTACAAGAATTGCTTCTGCGTATGTCGATGTGATGTACCTATGTTGCATAGAACCTACATGCATTTCTGCAAACAATTAATCAGAGATGAGAATGACACTCACATAATTGAAAATGCTCATGATAATCATGTAGTCTCAGCCTAACTAACAATGTTAACTAAACACTAGATTTTGCACACTGCATTTAACAACGATGACGTGTAAATAATATGTATGCAGTAGAAGTTGGAAAGATCAAATGTGGAATTAATTTTCTTTCGTTAAAATCACATAAGCGACGTTTATGCGGCAATAACGCCCAAATGCCAATACAAAAGCACTACTTGTTGTGAACTAGACGAACAGCCTTAAATACCTGACAGAATCAAGTGAGGATGTGAATGAGTTGAAACAATTTTATCTACAGAACCACTGACCAGCAGCCATTTATGCCATGTTTCCGTCTGTAAAGTATCAAACAAACGTAGTTATTGATGGGCAAACAACATGTATTAGATCCGAGGAAAATATAAGAAGCGGTCAAATGTTTGAGATGGATGAGAATGACCTGTATGCCATTCAATATTTTGACTTACTTTCATAATGCTTAATACGTTCGTCAAAACATCCATCCATTTTCGATGAATTCAAGTAAACATACGCTATATAGAATTGAAAATATTGAACAAATATCAAACTATAACACAACACAGAATCACAACCATCGAATGGAAAATAACAAAGGTTTATGACATTCTGTGGGCATTATTCCGGACTGAATTTGATGAGCTACTGTTACCACATGAGATTTCTGAGAATATTATCTGGAAATTAGATTTTGATATATCTGATGTGTAGAAATATGTAGAACTCACGACTCGCTTCTCTTTCAGCTCGATATCCATCAGCTGAACGCACTGTCTCATAATGTTGTTTTTCTCATTCAAACTTAAACAGAGTTCCTTTCAAAGTGTTAGTTTAAAGTGAGAATTCCGGGTATAAGCGTGAACATTAACATTGAGATCAAGATATATCCATCCGACTGATCACAAGTCAGATAAAATGGAGGACTTGAATTTCATTGGGATACAAATACCAAATATCAGTGCGTGATTGTGAAGATTGTTAAGCGTTTGATTGACAACATGAGTTGACGAATGTTAGACCATTTATACTAAATACATTTGAGTTAAATGAACAGCGCCAATAATTTCGAAGAATTTTCGAAGTTGTACGAGACGGTATTTAATATTTGTTTCTTCACTTCGTAGTAAAAGTTAAATAGTCTTTAAAGTATATGAATGTGCTCCAAATGTCGAAAACAATTCGATTATTAAATTACTTACGATACCATTTTTCGTATTCTTGCTTTATTTCCCGAATACCTGTAAAATGCATTAAAATTCAATTGCAAATCACTTGGTTTGAATGTTTACGTTTGTAATGTGGTGATAATTGAGTGTGTGTTGATGTTGAGTTAATTATATTGCGAATTGAATAGATATGGAAATATTGAACGATGGTTAAACTATTGAAGCCATTTGGAGCACTCGCTCGACATGAGGTGGAAACTTCATTAATCCAATTGATAACGTTTTACTGGTCTAAAGTCCCAACTCTCATCATTATGTGTGGATGTTCTAGTTTTATTGTTTATCGATGTTCAGTAAAACGTCTAATAGGAGCTCTCAATTCCTTGACACAAGAGTTCATTCTTCTTTGAGTTGTGTTAGTGAACGGCAGATTTCAATCCCCAAAGAAAAGCGTCTTTTTCCACTTTTTCAGCCAACGTCTACTTCTACAGCATGTGTGCTTATAGTATCAGAATCAAACTTAAACCAGCTTAAGCACATCGCTTGTGATGCAACAGATCAGTCACATAGCAAATTGATGGATTGTCTTTGGTATACAACTGGAACTAATGAGCGCACACATCGAGGTTCGACACTCTAGTGTAGACTACCCATTAACGGGTAAACTCTCATTCTAAGTAACTATTTTACCATAGTGTTATTCCTGTACTTACTTTGCGAGAAAAATTGCAGTATTTTGTCAGAATTATCAAACATAAACTACAGGGTGCCTAATTAGTGGCATCAGTCCTGCTGTAATCTTATTATGTTAAGAACAACATTTTCTACAGTTAGACTTCGTTCATTTTCATACATGAGATCGGTTTGCTGATCGATGAATTCAAAACACCAACATGTAAGTCATATATAATGAAATGCTGAATGGAAATTAAACCAGCGCATGAGAATAATTTCACTTACGAGACAAAGCATCAACGGCTGATTCACTAGTCACAAGTTCACTTCTGCAGTTGATATCTAGAATCATTAATGTGGTTAGAGAACTCGATTATTTTTCGCATACACTCATCAATTTTCTGCGTTATATTTGGATCCGGGTTTTTGATTTCATCTGAAATAAACACAATTATGTAGGGCAGCTTGGTTAAAGAACAAGGTGATTTATTTATATTTCAAACAAAGTTATGTTCTATGTTCAAATTATTTATAATTTGATCCAACACAAATAAAATGTATGAGGTTTTATATGATGACATCAATCACACATTCTACTGTTTGCATTAATGGAGAATACCGACAAGCAGGATTATTAGCTTTTCGTTCATCCGGTCAGAGGAAGTGGAACATCAACAATTTCACGAATTTCCTCAGATCTTACAGATGGTACTATTGTCACACTGGAATTTTCTATTTTCAATTTACCATATTGGTCGTAGTTATCGAGAGAGTGGGTGCATTGACAAATATCTCAATCACCATTTTTGCAAACACTCAAATGTGTGAACTAATTGAGTTTCTTAGATGTGCATCAATTGGATAATTATGTCAGCCAACCGCATGCACATACACACTTTCATCGAATGTTTACAGCCTATCACGAGTGGAACCACTGTGAAATTCATGAAGTACAACCAAGCACATTTGAATAAAAAAAACCATATTTCAATCTGAATGTATCCTGCTTTGTTTGAACGGTGTTAATAATTTCACGAGTGTGCAAACAGGGAGACAATTAATTTTCACAGAGAAACTGAACGTGATAGAATTAATTTAGCTTTTCAATTATTCACAGTCATAGTTCGTTGTAGTTTAAAAATAGTTTTATTGGTCGAACAACTGTAAATGCTGAACACGAGTGTGCACACGTTGTGTGCAGTTTGTTTTGCCTTTAAATCCAGTAGTGTAAGCGATTATGTCATTTAAGATCGAATAATCAAATTACCTTTCACAGATTTCATTTTTTTGTCTTGTTCACTGTTAAACGCTATGTTGTTTTCCATTCTTTCTAAAGATTAACCACACACATACACGATAATCAATTATATTGTGAAGTTTGTGATTGAACATTCAAAGTACTCACATAAGGAAGCGTTAATAATGAGAAATTATTGAATGAGGTGATATAATTTCAAGAACAATATTAAACATGTAACAAATTCAAGACCTCGGATACAAACAAATGAACAGAATGCTCCTTCATCTAAATAGTATGTTACAACGTGTGTTTTATGAACACGTTTGTTTGTATGATACATAGTTTGTAAAATTCAAAACAACCGTTACCTGCCTTTCAAATCGGAAATAAGTTCTTTCAATCCCTTAACGTGCAGATCGAAAATGATTTGCTTTAAATCCTTAGAACAATTTGATTCGACGTCTGAAAAACGAAACAGTAATTATCACAACATTAAGTAGTTCAGTTAATTTTGAAAAGAACTGATGTTCATATTCAGGTGCACTGAATCAGATCACTTTATATATGTCAATGTCAAGATTCTAAACAGTATTCAATTGGGGCTTCTCATGGACCATCATCGATACAGGTGGTTCATCACGAATTGTTTTCAACCATTTATCGATCAGCTGATGAACTTCACTCCTCAGTTTAAATGTTGTAAAGGATTTCATGAGTGTGCAAACTGAGTGGCAATTAAATTTTACAGAGAAACTGAACGTGATAGCATTAATATGTCCTTCCAATTAATGATACCTAAAAATGTTTAAAGTTGCATTGGTTGCATTGTTCAAACAACTGGAAATGCTGAACACGAATGTGCACTTGTTGTGTTCAGTTTGTTTTGACTTCAATTTCAGTAGTGTAAAATATTATAACATGTAAGACTCAATAATCAAATTACCTCTCAGAGACAGTAAACTTTGGTTGAACTTTCTGACAGACTCCTCGAGCTTTATCATCCGTTCTAAAGATTAGCCGCACACACACACACACACACACGAAAATGAGTTTTATTATTAATTTTGTTATCGGGTATTCATGTTATTTACTTGTAAAAGCATTTATCAGTAACATTGAAAAAATGATTTCATTTCAAGAAATATATATGATAAGAATTACATTACAGAACATCATACACTTTTCAGCAAATAATTAATCAGCTTATATGAATTCAGTAACACTATTATACATGTACCAAATTCAAGTTCTCGGATACAAACGAGTGAATCGAGCGTTTCCTAATTTAGGTAGTACATAACAACGTGTCTTTTGTGAACACGCCTAATTATGTGATCCATAGTCTATAGCATTCCAAACAATCGTTACTTGCCTGATATTTCAGAAAACTCTTGGTTTAAATCCTGAAGTTGCTTAGATTTCACATCTGGAAAAAAAACAAGATTTGCAACAACAATAGATAATTCAGTTAATTTTGAAAAGAACTGATATTCACATTTAGGTGCACTGAAGCAGATCACTTCATATATGTCAATGTCAAGATTCTAAACAGTATTCAATTGAGGCATCTCATGGACCATCACCGATACAAGTGGTTCATCATAAATTATTTTCAACCATTTATCGATCAACGGATGAACTTAACACCCACTTATTTATTGTAATAATGTTTCATGTGGTTTGATGGGCGATTTCAGAAGACAAATCGATAAAATGTTCGCTGACTGAAAGTTGGTGATTGTGTTTGGCGTGGTGTACATTAATACTATGATAATGCACCACAACCGATACTTGTAAGTAGAAGATCAATGAATCAATGTCAACCAATAGTTTGAAAAAGAAACACGTATTTCCACTCAATCAATGTTGTGATCAATTATTATCATGTGATTGAGTCCTTACAATGAATTCAAACAGTAAGCATTTGTCTAGAACCTTTGTTTGTATTATTCAGAAAGAAGGCATAAGAGACAAATTTATATAACAGATAAATATGCCCAAACTTTACTGGAAGCACAACAACAACGCTTTGCATCACATTTAAAACATGATTTAAGACTGATGTCGACGATGGTGTTGATGAGGAAAATGACGGTGTTATGATCCTGTTTGTACACTGGACCAGACGTGAATATCTCAGCATGTATTTGTAAAGGTGCATTTTCAATAATACTGATAACTTACCAGACTGTGTGGATGTATGAAGAATCAAGAACAGTGAAGCTACATGAACCAAAACTAAATAAGCCATATTCATTGAAACTACAGAATTTATTCTACTGCTTATATACTACCATCAAATGAAGGTGGAAGGGAGGGTGAATATTATTTACCATGTAAAAGATCAAACAAATTGATTAAAATTTAGAAACTATGCAAAGTTCAAAGAATGAGTAAAGTATGGACGGAAACGTCGCATACTTCCTTTGACCGATATCGGCATTTCACAAATAATAATCAACCATTAATTAATTTTGTTGAATAAAAATTATGGTTGTAAGTCAAGTTCACCTCATGAAAGAGAAAATATGAGATCAGGCGACCTTTCAAAATATTAAAAATAAACTGAAAAATTTTGTTTATTGCTAATTACAAAAGAATTTTATCAAAACCCTATGCTTTTTATTTCTATGATGGGACGATCTCTAAAAGTAGTATCAAGATAAATATGTATCTCATTACTATATGTGTTTTGACTGATCAACATTAAGCATTAAACGACTAGTTATTTCTTTTGTAACTTACTTGTCTACTCATCCAGCAACATATTTATATACATCATCGTATTCACATATTTGCTCACGTCCTCTACACCTTATGGAACATGAGCCTCAGGTCATGATTTTCCGAACAATTCTATCGTTGACCCTCCTTTCCAATTGTTGCCAAGTAGTATTCATGGTTTTGATGTTTGCCTCAGATTCTCGGCACAATGTTTCCTTATGTCTACCTCATTTCTCTTTGCTCTGAGGATTCCGATTCGCAGCTTGACTTTCGACGCCGTTTGATGATTTCCACAATGTGCGCCCAACTAATCTCTAGAGTCCTTTAATAAACTCCTCTTCCGCTAGAAGTTGGTTTGTTCTCTGCCACAGTAGATGGTTGCCGATGGTTAGTGTCTAACGTATCTGGATTATCTTGCATAAACGACTGCTTATAAATGCCTGTATCTGTTGATGGTTGTTGTAGCAAATCAGCAAGTTATCTGAGAGATCCAAATCATCTAGTTGCATTCAATCAGTCTATTTTATTTTGTGTTTAGCTGTGATGGTTTTCATAATCTAGTCAACATACACAAGATTGAAGAATTCCGAAAGTATGCACTAGTGAACTTCTCTTTATGCATGATTCTGCACTGCGGTCACTCGTATGATCTCTATCTGATAAGACGAATTTCCTTAAATATTCCAAAGTGTCGTGGAACGTTCCGTAATATTTTCCTATCCACTCAGATATATGTTTTCCCACGGTCAAAACAGTCGATGTTTAGTGATTAGTTTCACTCATTTGGTTGTTCAACAATGGTCTGTAGTGTTAGGAAATCATTGGTCAGTGACCAATCGTTACAAAATCCATTATGTTGATTTCCTAGTTGAGCGTCTACTGAATACTTCATTCGGTTTGACGAAAATCTTGAAAACTTTGCTCGGCACCGATGGTAGTATGATTTATATGTAGTTTCGTTGTCATGAGGTTAATTTTGGTAGATGTAGTTTGCGAAATTAAAATCAACTATTTCGTCATTGCAAGAATGTGTTCAAGTTATCCGATTGTCGAATTTCGATCGGTCTCATTTAGAATATGTGCAAATCGTATGATTTGCATTGATCTAATAATTTTGTCACCAGTTATTATTACTTGATAGATTGATGCTAGTTGTTGAATCCAGGATTTATGTCCCATCCTATTCAGAATTCATCAACTGGAATATATCACGCCAGTATTGATTTCCACACCGAGACTCAATTCTGATAGCATTCACTTCAACCATACAACATGTTATCTATTTCGACTGCGCGTTTTTTGAAGGTCGTAACTTTTTTTAACGTGGAATTATTTTATTTTCATATTAGTTTTTCCCTTCAATTTAACATTTATTAGCGATAAATAACTCGTCATTGATAGGGTTCTGTTAACGTCATACATTAATTTCGCTAGTTTTCACGCTTTCTATTTTCCCTAATTAACGTTAATATATTTGCTCTTAACTAATACTGGATCTCTTCCTATCATTAAGCTTTACACGTCTATCAAGTGAAATTATAACTGTCGTAGTTCACTTAAATAAACTTCGTATTTACATTATTTACAATAATGTCTTGGCCATCTAAAAAATATATAATCTCTACTGATGCCTATAACGCCTGCAAAAAATCTAAATCAGTCACTAAAGCGAATAATGTAAACAATCAAAAGTATGTCACGCTATGTTAATATCACAACGGAAAAGTGTTCAAGGTCATTTACTAAAACAACAGGTACAATGATTCAATAATAAATGTACATACAATCAAAGATTGACAAAATAAATACATATAATATTAAAAACTATTTACAATATAAGTTTGACAGACCTATCTTCACAAACAATAGTAAGGGAATGTATAATAATAATAATAATAATAATAATAATAATAATAATAATAATGTTATTGATAATAACGGTAGTTGAATTGGTAGTTTACCGAAACTAATGTAAATACTTGTATATATCATGTGCACAATTAATGATAAACTGAACGAGTCTAACGACGTTGAATATTGTTATACAAATAATAATTATAAAAATCGTATGAAAGGCATATAGGTGTAGGGAAAAATATAATGAATTTATCGATATAAGTAGTACACACGAAATGTTTTTTTTAAAAATTGCTTGCAAAAAAAATGTTATTCGTAACTCTTTTAATATATATACTTACTCACATTACCGAAAACGACGGAATTAAGATTAAGTAGTGAATTCAACATAACGTTTGGGAAAATGTACATGTCTTCGTGAACGAGTTGTTTTCGTAGCATGTAAAGTGGCGGAACTAGGAGCCATATTGGTGGGAGCTGTAACTTTAGAATCATCCATTATAAGAAGTGTCGATTTCGCAGAAGTAGATAAAGAATTATCAGGAAGCACAGAAAACTACATTTCTCAACTGCTGCTGTCTTGAGACGGCTTTCGACTGCCATGTATTTCAGACCCTACAAAAGCAGGTTTTATCCTGTCAATTGAAACTGTCTCTTTTTTTCCATTCTTTTTTATTGTAAAATATTTTGTTTGCCACTCAACTACTTCATAAGGTCTTTCATACGGTTGTTGTAAAGGACGTCTTAAGGAGTCAACACGAACAGATACGAATTTACATGTATCTAGATGCTTGCTAACTTGCTCTTTTAAGACAGCTGGTCAAGGTGCAACAGGCTTAATGTTAATCATATGGCTCATTAATCTTTCGCAAAAAGAAGTGGGATCCGTACATACGGGTTTGCCACTATATGTCACTAGCTGACCAGGTTAGATTAAATTAGTTCCACAGACGAGCTTTGCAGGAGTACATTGGAGGTCTTCCATAATTGTGGAAGGTATGCTTAGCAAAATAAGGGATTCGCTCCATCTAGAAACATCAGGTTGTATCATCAGTGGGCTTTTTAGTTGTCTGTGGAATCATTCCACTAGTCCGTTCGCTGCTGGATGGTTTTCTGTTGTAGTGATGTGATGGATTCACAAAATGCGGATAAATTCATTGAATAGGTGAGATTGGAACTGCGAACCTCTGTCAGAAGTAACTGTAGAAGGTACACCAAAATTAGCGATCCATCTGTCGAGGAATACGGCAGCAACATTTTTCGCGGAGATGTCTTTTATTGGGCTAGCGATTGGCTATCTGGTAAAACGGTCCACTGCAGTAAAGATGTAAGTAAATCAGTTAGATGAAGCTAAAGGACCGACTAGATCAACATGAACATGTTGAAAACGATGGTTGGGTAGACTAAATGTTGACGGTTTTGTAAATGTATGTCTGCGCTGCCATTGTAAACAAATTCTAGTCCATTGTTTTATATTTGCATTCATTTTCGGCCAAACAAATCCTTCCACAATCAGTTTCACAGAAACACGAATTCCTGGATGAGATACTGAATGAAAACAATCAAAAACTCTTTTTCTGTACGCTATTGGCACAAAACTTCTGTGTCTTCCAGTCGAAGCATCACAAATGATAGTAGAATCGGAATGCAGTATAGGAACACTTTTTAAGGATAGGCTTGAATTTTGTTTACAAGCATCAACGTCAGGATCATCTATCTGCAAACGTGCCATGTCTGATTAATTGATTCCTTTGGTGAAGAAAATTACATCGACATAGAAACGTGACATAGTATCCGCAACAACATTTGAATCGCCTTTTATGAACTGTATGTTAGTCAAAAATTAGGAAATATAATCCAATTGTCACATTTCTCTAGGGGAATAACGGTAACTTTTAACGTTGAAGGCATAGGTTAAAGGTTTGTGATCCGTGAGTATCACAAAATCTCTGCCTTGAAGTAAGTGGTTAAAATGTTTAGCAGCCAGATAAATAGCCAATAGTTCTCTACCAAAAGTACCATATCGAGTTTGAGTTAGTTCTAGCTTCTTTGAAAATAAGGTAAGTGGTTTGACCTCATTATTCACTCGCTGTTGTAGTACCGCACATACTGCTTCCTGGGATGCATCTGTACACAATATAAGTGTTGCTTCCGGATCAGGGTTTAAGTAGGTCAACATGATAGTAGAAGCGATTTCTGTTTTAGCTGCAGAAAAAGCATCTTTCGCTTGGGAGGGTAGTGTGAACTTTTTGACTTTACGTTTTAAAACCTCCGTCAAAGGTAGTAGGATGGCTGAGCAATGTGGAATAAAGCGACGATAAAAATTGATCATCCCCAAGATACGTCGAAGTTTATTCCATGAATCCGTTTCTGGAAAGTTTTGTATCCAACGGTTTAATTCCATGTTTGACAATCAAGTGACCTAAAAACTCTAAACTCTCAAACCCAAAAGTAAATTTGAAAGGGTTAATAACTATGCCATATTTCTGAAATCTTTCGAGTAATTGATGTTGGTGATCAATGTGTTCGTGGAACGTACTGCTAGCTATTAATACATCATCGATATACACGAAAACAAAATCTAGGCCTTCAGTGACCTCATCCATAAATCGTTGGAATGTTTGTGTGGCGTTTTTTAATCCAAATGGCATTCTCAGAAATTCAAACAAACCAAATAGGTAATGATAGCTGTTTTTGCCATGTCCTCGGCTGCTACTGTGATCTGGTGGTACGCTCGTACAAAGCCGATTTTAGAAAAAGTTTGTTTGCCGTGTAAAGTGAGCAAAAAATCATGTAAATGAGGGATTGGGTAACGATCCGGTAACGTTTTCTCTGGCTTGGTATGAATAAAGACGTGAGGGAGTGGGCACAATCCTGCGTAAGCTACGAGAAATCTAAGGTGATTAGACATAACACATGCCCCCTAGACTCGTTTAAAACTCCCGATGCTCGCTTCGACCATGTTCATTTGGGTTTGGTAAGACCTTTACCAGATTCAAATGGATATTTTCATCTTTTAACCTGCGTAGACCATTTTACTCGATGACCAAAAGCAGTACCCATCAGGGAAATTACTGCTGAAACAGTGGCCTGCGCCTTCGTTGAACGATGGGTGGTAAACTTCGGATGCCCAACAACCATCACAACAGATGGTGGACGTCAGTTTGAATCTGAACTTTTCTGTTGTCTGACCGCGAAACTAGGGAACACTCACTTCCGAACAACGGCCTACCACCCAACAAGCAAACGGGTTAGTAGAACGTTTTCACCGACAACTTAAAGCGTCACTATCAGCATCAAACATTTCTCAGTGGACTGACGCTCTTCCACTCGTCTTACTAGGTATTCGCAATGCAGTGAAAGCTGACATTGGATACACTGCCTCTCAACTCGTTTGTGGTACGACCCTTCGACTTCCAGAAGAATTCGTGGATCGTTCATCTTCTTTGATGAACATGGACCTAACCTCCTACGCAAACAGGCTTACAAACGCAATGCGTTATGTTAAACCTGTTTCCACTCGACGACAATCAACTGATGTTTTTGTTCAACCTGATTTACGATACAGTACACACGTCTTCGTACGTCGAGACTCGCATTGACATACGAAGGACCTTTCAAAGTTCTTCAACGCGAACCTAAGTACTATATAATCGATAAAAACGGAACCAACGATAGCATCAGCATCGATCGCCTCAAAGCAGCGCATTTAGAAGGAAATCCTATCCACGTCGATTTTCTGTTGGGGTATTTAGAAAATACCCCAGAAATTATCTAGTGCTATTCCTGAATGAAAAATAGTGTCAATTCCCCATTGGTCAACATTCTTCCCTATTGGTCAATATTTATTTGTGTCATTTCCTGAAGGTTAAATATTGTACGAATGTTATTTTCTATTTTATGGTACGTTGTGGTCTGTTTGATTGCTATATAAACAGAGTATGTATGAAATACAATGATTCATATCACCGAGGCTGAGACTTGTGTTCTGGACTCAACTGGCTGGGCTAGACAGGGAAGCAGGGCCAATCAGAACTCTAGGCTGCTCGCACGTATTTTATGCGTCAGTGTTTTGATCGATAATACGCTGCTCTCTAATAGGCGGATCACACGTTATAACATTTTCCTTCAATACAATCGCACGACACAACGCCTGCCTTTATAATACCTCAATCGACAGCTAACACACACCTTGATACTTCGGCTATATCCGAAAATAAACTCAAAACAACGTGTCCTCGAAGAAGAGTAAGATTTCCAGAACATTTGAACGATTATTGCACGTAAGATAAAAGTTTACATTTTATATCGTCTCGATTTTCCCTGGTACTATATATAAATTTTCTTTTTTTAAAAAAAATTAACATGCTTATGGATTTTTGTTGTTTTATTTCAAAAAAGAAGACAAAACAAGAAAAAACGATATTATAAAAATGCTTTTTTACGCTATTACGTGAGTATGAGTTTATTTTCCATTTTGTTTCGCTCGCTGTGTGCTTTTACGCGCGTACGAGTGTATTTCGACGTGCACTTACACTTTTTTCTTTTCCAGGACGGCTGGAAAAGACGATAAAAAGAACGATGAAGTTTGCGAGAAACGGAAATCTTCATTGTACCTTTTCTTTTATTACTATATTGTACATCATGGTCCATTATAGTAAGGAAAGACGACCAGACGCTGCTAAACCTAGCAAGCTATTAGAAGCGTGTTTACCAACGAAAAGTTCGTTGGGTTAAAACTTCTGGCGGGCCACGTTTCAGGGTCCTCACTACCCCGCTAGTGGGGAGTGACCTATAGCGGTAAATAAATCCTCAAAATAAATAGCTCTGTAAGTTTTCGACATCGGGTGGTGACCACAGTTTTAGTGGACTCATCTTGCTGAAGGCGCTAGATCAAGCATCCGTCCCAGATCACGTGTGGGAACGCCGTGCTCAACATCTCTTGTAATCGCTAGCCAGATTAGCTCAAACGATCCTCAGTATGTTGATAGCTTACCAAATATATCTTCGATCTCCTCCCTTCTGTCTTTTGATTTCACTTGGTGGATGCGTTTCATATTAGAAGGTGTTACTGGTTAAAGCGTTGTCAAACTCCGAATGCCTGTGGCATCTTTAGTACATACATACTTACTTACTCCTGTTACCCCTCGTAGAATAGTATAGACTGCCTACCAGTACTCACTATTCATACTATACATACCATAAAGAAATATAACTTAACAAAACTGAATAATGTACTTCAAAGTAAGAAACATATATACAACCGTCTTTAAGAATGAATAACAACTTCAATGAAGTATAACGGTAATTTCACAACAATCTCATTATCTTCTCCTTGTTCAACATTTTCCATATTATTTATTGTTCCCAAAATATATGAGAATAGACATCCAACATTTGATTGTTCAATGAAGTTGCTTGTCTCCTTAACTAATCAGTATTTTCTATATACCTACTTATCATGGTACCTCAAGTTTAGAACGTCTTTTAAGGAATAAGTAATATACTATTTATATGATATTAAGCAATTTCATCATCGATATAGGCTTATTATTGTGCAATGTAAGGTCCCGATAAGCATAATAAATGGTAACTTTTGGATCCATTTATAGACCATTACTAAACGTATATTTTTATCGCATAATTGTTGAATAAGTAAACTATTCAAATCCATATTCCTCTTATTATAAGCTTTATTCAAACCTGTGAACCATTATTATACGTTTTACCATTCTTGAATTGTTTGCAAACATGAACTTAAGTATGTGAGGTCAGTACATTATTCAATCCTTCATTCATTGAATTCATTTGAAAGAGGACGATACATTATAATATGTACATCGTTTAAAATCAAATGATTCAAATGTGTAGACGACCTACCGTTATGAATTGATGTGATCATTTAATGTTCTAATAAATTTAAATTGTCAAAACAGTACACATAACAACTAAACTATTAACATCTATGTAACATTGACACGCATACAGTAAACTCTACATGATGATCTACTGGTAATTTTTGTGAATTCAATATTTTGTGACAGTCACAAGAAAAACTGATGATACAATGACAGATAACTTTAGATGTAACAAACTGTGTTGGTGCTACTGTAAAACTCACAAAAACATTTTTACTTAAATCGAGTTTCATAATTCTGTGTTAGGTTTCTATGAGACTGACTATAACATGCATATTCAATGACTTCTGAAAGCGACAAAATAAAGACTATATTAATTTTTTTGTGACACTGTATATGTAATAATATTTGTATTCAATATCTAGTATCTGTCTGTGTCAATAGTAAAAGAAACGGATACAATTGTTTGGCTGCACACATACACACAGACTACCGCAATAGTATGGAATAAACGATATCTCCATTGTCTGTTCTTCTACATTATTGACCATGACCAGAGATTAAAGGTTATAACATTCTCTTAGGCCATTCTACAATACGATGGAGTTTTGGCCGGTATTATCACTGAATAGTATTGCCGAAACTAATCTTTCTCATTTTGACGTTGATGCCACCAGTTGCAGAGATATCTTTGTTAATTAGGTGAACTCATTTGTGGTTTTTATCTCAGAGAGTAACTCACAAGTAAAATTCATTTCATAATAACTGTTATCATATTTGCTGTAAGTGTTATTCCATATCCTTTTGCTTTGGGAGCTTAGATCCTCAGAACCCACTTGGAAAAGAACCTAATTTGGTAATTTTATTTAGAAAATTTGAATTCCTCTGTTTTCGCTCCAAAGGCAATCTTCTCACCTTCATGTCTTATTTCCCACTTGGAGAATATCTTAAGTGCTATTGTTCCGTTGTGTCTTTTAGTATGCTATTTTGTGACCCTTCCCAAGGACGGCTTTCTTCTGTATTTATAAGTTCTGATTTGTGTTTGTAGTTATCGCTCGTGCTTCTGACTTTTCGCAGAATATACTTCGTCATTTCAAGTTTGGGCTTCTTCTTCTGGTTAGCGGGGTTGGGACGCATCAAATAGCTAGCTTACTGGTCTTTGGTCAGCGAGTCATTGTTCAGTTCGCATACTAAGTGAACTCGTAATAGCTTCAAACCTAGCAATAATAACTGTTATCAAATTGTTATTCAATATACCATTGTGTTGTAAGTGTTATTTCATGTCTTTTTGCTTTACTTATAAACAGACGCTTAGGTATGTAGTTTTAGTGCTTTTAGGCATATCACTAGTAACTGAGCGTATTGTTATTATCACAAATAAGGTTGTTTGCTGGCATCCACCACAAACTTAGCTGTTGACATTGTTTCTCTGAAAAAACCGATGTTCAATGACACTACAACTGGCTGTCAAATAGCTTCTTTTGTATAAAATCTGTATAAACATATACAGATTGCTGAAATATTCAAAGAAAAGTAATGAAATGTTATGTAAAGTTTGAGTTGTTTTTGAATGTGAGTATTTTGTACGCTACTGGATAGTCTGTGGCTTACAATCCTACCATAATGTATGACTAACAGGTCTACACATGTGTAGACCTATTCCCATTCTTGCAAGAATAGTTCAACTATAATAGTCTATGTAATTAAAAAGATTTTCTGATAAATTATTCAAAATATACGTTCTTTGAAGAAAACTTCCATAACAATCTGACTTAAGAGAAACCACCGCAATTAGTGTCATCAGACCACGCTGCTCAGTTGAAAGAAATTCCAGTGGTGGTCTAAACCAACACATTCCAATCGGTATATTGCTTTTAACTCTGAACATTCATTCAGTGTGGAACTTTCCTTAACCTTGAATCTTTTCAGCAGAGCAGCCAGGATCATTATTTCAAAAGAAGACAAATCAAAACTAAGAGAATTCAATAGACATCCTACGTTTCAATAATTTCTCTTAGAAAACTGTCTATCTGTTAATAGCAATCCTAATGAAAGATCTTGGAATGGTACTGCGGTTTTACCTAACTGACGATATACGACGTAAGGATTACAACAGATATTGGAAACGCATAAAATTAAAGCCTTATATAAGAAGACGAACATTTCAGGAAACGATTTAGTTAGAATTAAAGATAAGATCCTATTCACTTCTACATGGAATTTTGTTTACGGATTAGGTTGTATCGGATGTGATGTGTTCTATATTGTAAAGTCTTGCAGTGAGATCTCGGTTCATGCAAAAGGTTTTCCCCTTGTGTTTGTTGAGGCCTACTGATGCAGAGACTGATGCTACACTTGCTGTCTTCATTTGTATTTGTGCGTGTGTATGCGATAGGAGGGCTGGATCATCTAAAAAGTCCAAAACATCTAATTGGTTCTGAGCCGTCCATTATATAGTAAAGTTTCCCTCAGATGTCGAGGTCTTCGTAATCCAGTCGACCACCAGAAGAAAGAGGAAGGGAGAGAGTAGGCAGCCTTGTCTGACTCCGGTAGTAGTAGGTGGATATTCTCAAAGTCACTTACGCATTGCTCAAAAATCGTCCATTAATTATAGTCTAACCTAGTTATCCATTTGTGATCGTTCCAAGATGGCAGCTAATTTCCAAATATCTAGTTATTAGTGCCGAAGAAATGTTTAACTAATTAAATACGAACTTTCAACAATAATCCGAGTGACTTTTAACGTATTGAAAATGAATAAAATATTACTGAACATTTTTAGACTTAAACTGATGTTGTGATATATGTGTTGTGTATCGTTATTGGGGTTCAGTACAGCCTAAAATGTTATGGATTTAGGAACGAAAACGATTGGACTTTTCTAGTATTATCAGTTCTCTTCTGAACTGACAACAGCCAATTATACACGACACACCAAACATCGATTGCTAAGACAGGAAAAAGACATAATTGCACATAACTTGATATTTGTGGTAGAACAAGCAACTCAAACAAAAGTGGTACAAAATTTGTTATTGTAATGGCAGAACATGACCTTCGAGTATGTAGCAACTTGGCGAACCAGAAAAACATGACAAACAATCAGTGGGCAAAGGTCACGCAGAAAATCGAATCGGTAGAAAGTATCAGAGCGGTTATCGTTCCACAACAGATCTTAACCATTCTAGTAAAATCTGAATATTCTTGCGACCTCCTCAGCATATTAAGATTTTTTGACACAATAATTAAAATTCATGATGAAACAAAATGCTATGTAGAGTCTCACGTTCAGTGATCGTTCAAGTGTTCTTAAAACCTTACTCTTTTTCCAGAAAGCGTTGTTTTAAGTCGGTTGTCAAATACCGCCGATGTGCCGTCGTAATTGTTGATTATCGTATGAGATATCGCAATTGTGAGACTCGTGATTTTCGATTGTGCCGACCCAAGCAACTAATAAAAGGGAAATAAACGCAAACAAAGGAGAAGATGCGTTGGAAAATAGAGGAAAAATAGCGAGGACACGCGCCAAAATGTATATTTTTTGCCTGTCCAGAGAAAATAATGCGGATTCTCCCCTTTATGTTGCTCTGTGTTTCCTTCGAAGAAAAGTCGACATGATTAGGGTTTCCTTCCAAATACACGGCTTAAGGCGACTGGTGATGATGCTGTCGTTGGTTCCGTTCTCAACGATGATATTGAAGGTGTCACGTGTTTCGGAATTTGACAACGCTTTAACCAGTAACACCTAATATGGATCACGCTCACCTAGTGAAATCAAAAGTCAAAAGCGAGGATGTTCGAAGATATATTTAATAAGCTATCAATATACCAAGAATAAACTGATCTAGACCGGCCAGCAATTGCAAGGGAAGTTGAGCACGGCGTCCCCTTTCGTGATCTGGTGCGCATGTATGACTGAGCGCCTTCAGCTAGATGAGTCCACTAAAACTAACGTGGTCAGCATTTAATGTCACAGACTTACAGAGCTACTGATTTCGGGGATTTATTTACCACTATGATATAGTATTTAGGTTTACGCAGCTTATACAGGAGCGTGCCAACTCCCCCACGTCTTTATTCATATCAGGCTAGCAAAATCGTTCTGCTATGAGCTTGATGGTTGCACGAACATCTTGATTAGAAGGTTTGTGCAAAGTATTTAGGACGTTGCATCGATAACGTTTCGGCACGATTGAACGATCCGCACCTGTAGATCTGTTTCATAATAAGGTTATCTTACCTTTTGCCGTCTGTTTGATACACAGTCTTAGGGTTGTTGACGATAACTCGTGCTGAAGATCAGTGTCTTCTTTTTGAAGCTGAGCGAGTTTAAGAAGGTCGATCCCTTGAAAAGTGCTCAAGGACGTTATACAAGACGAGGCGTCTACAACTACACTGTTTGCTCCAGAAATGTGTCGCATATCTGTAGTGAACTGCGAAATATAGTCCAGTTGTCGTAACGCTCGAGGTGTGTACTTGTCTGACAATGAGCTTAAAGAGAAGTTAAGAGGTCTGTGATCGGTGAAAAGAGTGAATTCTCTGTCTTCAAGAGAGCGTTGAAAGTGTCATACAGCACAATACATGGCTAGGAGTTCCATACAGAAAGTGCTATATCTCCTGTCAGTGTCTAGCGACCGTCTCGAGAAGAATGCCAAAAGTTGCTACGTGTGGTTAACCCATCGTTGTAAGGCTCCTCTGACTGTTGAATCGGATGCGTCTACTACGATAATAATGGGTGCTTGAGTGTCCTTATGCGCAAGCACAGTTGCTTTGGCGATAAGTTCCTCAGTTGTCCAAACTGATGGATTTTGCATTTCCAAAAAGTTGGTCGGTTAAAGGTCTCATGAGAGACGTGCAGTTCGGCATGAACCGTCTATAGAAACTTACGAGGCCGTTAAACGTGCGTAGTTGCTTGGTTGCGGAGCCGTTTTGCTTCTCAGAAGTTGAATGACTTGAGCATCAGTAGTGTGTTCGAGGAAATCTAGGGAGTCAGTTCCGATTTGGTATTTCTGAATTCTTACAGTAGTGCCATACTTTCTCAGTCGTTCGAAAACAGAGTCCAGATGCTGAAGATGAAATTCTTTGTTTGGACTTGCGATTAATTATTCATCAACATACGCATGTAAGAAGTTGCGACCTCAATAAATGTCATCGATTAATCTCTAGAAAATTTGTGCGGCATTTCTTATTTTAGTATTTCCGTCCACTAACCTCCATTTGTGCCTGTCGATTGGCAGATTAGGGTGTTGTGGCAGGTCTGTAAATGATTGACATAGAGACATCCGAAACAACGAAGGCCCAGTGAATGGGCTTGCGTAAACACACGTTAAGGTAAAAATATCGCTTACCATATGTGGCGATAGGTTTCCACCTTACCGCCTGTAAGTTTACAACCGATTCGTGAAGTCAGTCTTTAGGATTTGCCGGAAGAACGCTAACTTCTGCGCCAGTGTCGACGAGGCAGCGAACTTTCGTATTCATATCAGTGATGTATAACAGACGGCCATGTTCGCCGGCTACAGTCGTCGTCGATGCATGCCGGCTGGATGTTTCTCGAAACGTTTTTCGTGTCAGTTGATTTAGAGCTCGGAAAATTTCAGGTTTTCCTGCAACTTCGAGAGGATTTACCATAACGATTATAGTACTAGCACCAATCAGGTGTATCTGTCCCTCGTGATTTGAAGACACGTCGACTTCTCGAAGAACTTCAAATAGTTTCGGAGCGTCTTCGGTCATGACAGATTTTGAGATAACGTGCTAGAGTATGGTGATCTTAAAAATCCGATATACAGATGCAGCCAGCTCATCTACAGCGTTATTCCGAAATGAAATAAGCACTGTCTGCGCCTGTTGAGGAAGCTTAAACAAGAACTGTTGTCTAAACAGGCCTTCATCAAAAACCCATTGACCAATGACCCCTCACATCAGTGGTAACATGTCTGTTGCTGAGCCATATTGTAGATCAATGTTGTTGAAAAGTTAGTCTAACCTTTGTCGGTCGGTCATACGTCTATATTCAAGAATAGCCGTTTTAGAGTTTCATAAGGTTCTGAAACATCACTAGTAAACACATTAGTTATGACGTGCCAGTCAAATTCTCGCAGTAGTTCCTTCGCCACCGCGAAGAACTGTATACGTTGGTCTGTCACGCCGTATCCGTTGAGTTCATCTTCCGCGTAGCAGAACCCGCTCCGATGTCGTCACACCAAAATCGTACCAGCTGAAATGAAAGTGGCAAAATAATTTTGATCTTAAGTAATTTAGGAATCAGTTCAGTCATGATGAATATAAAGTATGGTAGCGAACAATTAAAAGATATCCGAAAATACTGGAAAAATATTACAATATGTAAAAATTAGATTTTAAAAAGTGATATATAAAGTCCAAACAAGGAACAGACTCACAGTTCACGAATTGGTGTACCAGATCACGTCGGGCTCACTACTAAAGATACCGCAAGTAATCAGAGTTTGACAGCGCTTTAACCATTACCACCTTTTATAATCGGATTATGTCAACCCAGTCAATTCAGAAGTCAGAAGTGAAGAGGTTTGAAGATATATTTGATAGAACCTCAATAGACCGATAAGTGATTAATCTAAGCTGGCTAGCGGTTGTAGGATATGTGTAGCATGGCATACCCACTCGTGATCTGGTGAGGATACGTGGTCGAGTGTCTCCAGATAGGTTAGTTCAATAAAACTAATGCGGTCAGCATGAAATGTCGAAGACTTACAGAGATTTTGACTTTGGTGATTTATATACCGCTACACTTTTCTTCATTAATTTTATTGTGGAACAGCTACTGACAAAAAACAACTTGAGTTCAATGACACTGAAAATCCTTGGAGCTGTATATGATACATCATTGCTATATCGATTTCAGATTAGGCTTTTTTCAAATCAATTAACAATCTATAATCCTCTGTCTTGAGTAAAACAATCCAGTTTATACGATTCCCAAAATCACAAACTTTTCTAAAATACATTGTGTTACTAACAAGTATTAAAGTGAAGATTATGATGTAGTATTTGGGATTCATAAGTGGAAGACTTTTGAAGACCATCTTCCATTGTACTGAGGTAGACACCTGGTTCTACCCGACACAGATTAGCTCCACTGGTCACGAATTCTCACCAGAACACCGAGAATTTTTTTCACGAAGCTAGTCACTAGTGAGCACATTGTAATTACCAGTTTAGGGGTTGTGGAGATTGTCAAGTTTTTGATTGAGATCATGGGTTCGAGTCCCGAGAGTAGGATCGTGGATGCGCACTGCTGAGGAGTCCCATAATAGGACGAAATGGCCGTCCAGTGCTTCCAGGTTTTCAATGGTGGCCTAACATCAATCGGTTCATGATCTCAATCAAAAAAAATAAATTGAGTAGCCACGTTCCCCTACTATTTCGATTCTTGACTATATTCATTAACAAGATATCAGAAGTATGTGGTCAAAATCCTACTCATACCTGGCATAATCTAAAATTCTACAAAATGGATTAAGTTGACTTTTTTCTTTTACCTACTCAAACATATTTCTTTTATTCACTTTTTATTACTGACAAATATTTTAGTAGCTTAATTATACTCTGGAATAATTATTTGTAATTTACATTGTAAGACATGGTTAAGATCATGAGTCAGTTGAAACTAGACAACCATGGAAAACCTGGAAGGTCTGGACGGTCGTTTCGTCCTATCATGGGACTCCTCAGCAGTGCTCATCCACGATCTCGCCCACCCATGCGAGATTCGAACACATGACCTACTGATTTCACGCGCGAGCACTTAACCACTAGACCACTGAGCCAGCCAGCATCCAACGGTGTTCATGTCTAACTTCAACTAATTCACGAAATTGAGCGACACATCCACCATTGTCTTCAGTGAGTTACTATCTCACAACAGACCTGGTTGAACTCCACTGGTCACTACTTCTCACTAGAACTTCAATCACTAGTGAGCTTCAACTGACTCATGATCTTAACCCCTTCTGATTGTAAGATATATTTAGCACATTTGTCTAACATTATTTTAAATAATCACAAGAACATTTTCATTGTTAATCATTACTCATTAATAACTTGTCAAACTTCATTGTAAACTATAATTTTAAAATGAATAAACAAATTCGGACACTCATAAGTTGATTAAAAAACATCTTCAACTGTACTGAATCTACATAAGAACAAGAATCAGAAAATACTTCTGTAGTGAACAAGAACACCAATAGGGACAATCGAATGTATTTGACAACAAATTACAGAACTTGGTAATAAAATCTAACAATCATATAGTAAATGGTCAACTTGCAAAATGACCATCAGTTGTCTCAAAATTACTCAGGCTTCTTTTGTTCTTTCATTTTCATACAAATTGCATTCTGTTTTCATTCTTCACTGTTCGATCTTCTTGTCTCTCTGCTGCCAGACATTCTGTTTACGACTAACATCATATACTACTTATGTCTACATAAGTAGCACACACCACATTTCCAACGTTGTATGCTTTATTTAAAGGAATAAACACATAAACCTTGATCACACAAGTATAAAAAAATGCATGTCATCAAGATCAAATGCTAAACGTTAATAAATCAACAGAGCACAGAAGCAGTTGTGTCTAGATGATATTCAAAATGAGTCAAAAAATCATTACAGAACTCTCATGACATGAGAAATTTAAAAAAAAAAAAACTCATTATCAATTTGTCTTCTTGTTAACTTCGATAAAAAAAAGGGTCTCTGAATAATTGAGTTACCATCCAAAACTAACCTCAAAATTCGAGAAACGGATAATACCACTATATATATGAAAAACACTAAGAAATTATAAACCCCTTTAAAATTATAGTCACTCATAGATCAATACAACATTATCTCGTTTTACATAGATGAAAAGATATAGATGTAGAAATTGATCAATTCAATGTTTATCTACAACATAAAGTGAATCAACTAAGAGAAGCACTAAATTGGATAATGTCCTTATCCACCTTCACTTACTTATAAATAAATAAATACAAACTAGCAGTAAAATAACATGAAATATTTCCACTGATATCATATTTTAGTGTTCTGAAAAAAAGAAGTAGGAACTGAGGGCAATCTTTATTGAAAAGCATCAATACTTATTTAAGATATAGATGACTAGTTTGCAAAATGGAATAAAGCATGCGAAAATTGTATTCTATTATGTTAAACACTACTACAATAAATAATATGAGATATAATAAAATCAAATCTGATGTAGTTCTGATAGGGTATTCAAATTATGTTCATAAAGGTTAAATATGAAGTATATTGTTCATTACGATGATGGTTGGAGGTAGTCGACAGGAAACCCTAGACCCAGGTTTCATGCTACTTGGCACTCGTCAGCAAGATGTACCTGTAATCTTGAGGGAACTGGTGCTCCCTGACGGATTCAATCCCGTGTCACCCAGCTTCACAATCAGGGAGCATTAGTGTCGAGTCACATAAACTGATGGGTCACATTGCAACTTGGTCGATAGCATTCGATCTGCACTAAGAAGGACTTGACACATATGACATTGATCACTACTCAGTGATCAATCAATTGTGATTATTCATTTCATTTATCTAATCAAATTTACAAGAATATCAATGAATAAATAGAAATACGAACTCGGCCTGGAACTCCCCTGAGGTTATTGCCCATCCCAAACCGGAATAAAGAAGGAGGGTTAAGCATGAAGTTAGTGACCTCATCCCGTCGAAAACTAACTCGCTAAAAAACGCTCACCAGAAAATAATAATAATAATTTAAACTATTTAAACTCTGCCCTGAGAGATAGAAGATCTTCATTTAGAAGAGTTATGAAACCGAGTTCCTTCGGAAGTCACAAGGCTAATGCTACTTCTCACAACCATAGTAACGATTATTATAAGCAAAGATGAATAGTGGCTAGCAGTGGAATCCAGAACGCGCGTTTCGTCCTATTTCGGACTCGTCAGCTGGATGTACCTGCATCTTAGAGGTGATGTTCACTCAGGGACTCAAACCCAGTACCGTACGCTCCACATGCCATCGCGTTATCCACTTAGCTACTGAGTCCTGATAGCCACTTGCTTGTGCAATGGGGTGAAGTTTAATTCACTTGATGTTGTTTTATTTGAATCTTCCGATTGATGTTTAGGACTAAAATTGTACAGTCTCTTATTGGCATATGTGCATACTGTGCATATGCCTCGATATTGTCTTAATTTACAAGCATTATAAGCAAAGATGGATAGTGGCTAGCAGTGGAATCTAGTACGCGCGTTTCGTCCTATTTGGGACTCGTCAGCTGGATGTAACGATTAATTCAAGTACATGAAATACTTCTACAATGTGACAGACCAAGAGAGTCTTCTAAATTTCTGTAGAAAAAGAAATATAAATGCTTTTTCTTTTCAATATAAAAAGTGGATATCTTGGTCCTAAAATAATAAATTAATAATTAATAATAACACAATTCATTTCTTGTTTATATAAAATATGAATTGCGCCATATGGTTAAATTATAACCAATCACAATTCGACAAGATTTTTATTGGTTAATTCATTTAAATGCTTATTATTAAAAGGGGGGTGTTGCTTCAATATAATTGGTTGAAAAAAAAATTGAAAATAAATTCCTATTTAAGAAAGGTAAATTATAATTTATAATTTTATAAACTATTTTACTTGTTTTAGGATAATATTTTATTTCTTTTAAATTGATGGAAATTTTTTATTTTATTGAATATTTGATCATTTTAACAATTTACATTAAGTTGATCTATTCAACAACAGAGTTAAATCAACATCAACAACAACAGCATCAACAACAGCATCAACAACAGCATCAACAACAACAACAACAACACCATCAGCAACAACTAGATCGTTTAGCAACATTTTCATTAAAATTTTTAGAATTTCATAATCATGCTCATAGACGTATGGATGGTAGTTGTTGTGGTCGTCCTAAACAATCATCATTATTAACAACTATAATAGTAGAAACAGAAATATGTAAAGCAGAATGTGCATTAGAATTTCGTATTTGTATTGAACCTTATACAATAATTAATATATTATTAAATAATACAAAAATTTATAATGGTCCTTGTATATATGGTGAAGTATATACTGGTCATTGGGGTAATACAGATATTACATATGGATTATTAGAAGCTAGTATACATTCTATTGAAATTATACATCCATGGCCGGTAAGTTAATGATCAGTTTATAGTAATATTAAGTTTATTTTATGAATATTATGCAATATCTGAAAGAGATTTTCAATGGTAGTAAATGAATTCAAATGAAAGATTATTGACAAAAATGTATGCAATGTTACATCACACTGTTCGAACTCATGTTTATACATAGAGAATGGAATTTAAGATATATATTCAAGTTACTCGAAAATCATAATAACTTTCATTCACTGAATTGTTTTAAATCACTGTTACAATAATCTAATGATCTAACAAGCTAATCATTCTATATCCTCAGTAATAGGTATCACATTTAAAATATGTTTCGACTTTGTCAGTTAAAATTTAAAAAAGACTCCATTAAGTGATTGATTTAACTAATCACACTTGATAATACACAGTCACCATCTCCTTTTTAGCTTTAGGTTAATGTTATAAATGAATAGAAAACTGATAGAACTCAATGCGTGAAAATAGATGAACGCAATAGATGAGTAATGAATTATACACTGAAAATAAATCATAACCATATATGAATAAATTGATTTTTATATGTTTTAATTACATTGTTCGGTAGTCCAATTTTAATAAACCATACTGAGTAGCCCTATTTATATAAATGGGTAATTATAATTACCATTATGATAGGATTAAACTGTTATAATCAACAAATGTAATTGATTTACTAAGCTATATAATCTATTCATTCTTAACATCTCCTTATTAAGTAGTATTGTATATGATTAGCTCTTCTATTACTTACTTACTTACTTACTTACTTACTTACTTACTTACTTACTTACTTACTTACTTACTTACTTACTTACTTACTTACTTACTTACTTACTTACTTACTTACTTACGCCTGTTACTCCTCGTGAAGGAACATACGCCACCCACCAGCACTCTCCATTCAATCCTGTCCTGGGCAATTCTTTCCAACTCTTTCAAGTTTTAATTCATCCTTTTCATATCTGCTTCAATTTTTTCACATAATGTCTTATTTGGCTTTCCTCTGTTCCGCTTCTCTCCAAGATTCCAAGTTAATGCTTGCCTCATAATGCAGTTTGATGATTTGCGTAATATATATCCTATTCATTCCCATTTTCTTCTACTACTGCTCAACATGAATTGTTATTTACCTTATTTGTATTTTTGATTCTTAATGTTTAGAAAGTAAGATTTTGATCAATTGAAACACATTCATTATTTGTAAGCATTTCTAAAAAGGATTTTATGCATGTTTGATAAACCAATTTTGTACAGAGTAGTATACTTATGATATCTATTAAGTGTTAGGCATAAATGGAATCAAGTAGAAATTTACGTTCTGAATATTTCAATCACACTTTTACATCTGATTTAGCGCTTCAATGATTGAAGCTCTTGACTTATACTAAAAACAAGAGGGGGGGCGGAATCTGTTGATTAGGTCATTAACATTCATTAATTAAGATTATGGGGACCACTTGTCTGTCACTGTCTGTCTTTAACCTACACAACTGATTTGAATAAGAGTTAGTTAGAAGTTAAACACAATATCAAACTAGATTAGGTAATGATATCAGCAGTTGACGAGGGAAATAACTTCACTGGTCTGTGTACACTTTTCGGTGAAAACTTTTTGTTTGGCGTCTATACGATTTAACGCTAATCTTTAATTGTAGACTGTTAGTTATTTCGCTCAAAATTTATTTGAACGAAGCAAATGAATACATTCACTAAGTTTCTTCAAAGTTCTAGTCTGATTACTATTATCCTTACTATCGTTCTTTGATACCACATAATTAGATAGTTGTAGACAGTTCTTAGAAAAATTACTGAAACCTAAGATTTTTGATAGTTAACACTTGTCAGTAAGACATAACTAGAATTTTTAAAAAACCGATACTCCCTCTGAAGTTCTAATTCACATTGTCCAATCTTACTGTGTTAGGGTGATACAACAGAGTTATTCAGGACATGACTGTATTTGTCATAGTCCATTCAATGTTGATCCATATCAATTTCACATAACATTTTCAAATGATATTTCTTAAGTTTGACTTATCCACATCATTGATTATTGATCATTTGATATGCCAACAGTTTTATCCATCTTTGTATAATCCAACGAGTTGTTTTTAACAATAATACAAATCTCAATGTTTAAGATCATGAGCCAATTGAAGCTAGACCACTATGGAAAACCTGGAAGCACTGGACGGCCGTTTCATCCTATTGTGGGACTCCTCAGCAGTGCGCATCCACGATCTCGCCCCCTGAGAGATTCGAACCCAGGACCTATCAGTCTCGTGCGAGAGCGCTTAACCTGTAGAACACTGAGCCGGCCTGCATCCAACTAATCCACAAAATTGAGCGACACATCCACCATTGTCTTCAGTGAGTTACTATCTCACAACAGACCTGGTTGAACTCCACTGGTCACTACTTCTCACTAGAACTCCTGTTGTGGGATGGTAACTCACTGAAGACAATGGTGGATGTGTCGCTCAATTTCGTGGATTAGTTGAAGTTAGACATTAACACCGTTGGATGCCGGATCAGTGGTCTAGTGGTTAGGTGCTCGCGTGCGAACGCGAAACCAGTAGGTCCTGTGTTCGAATCTCGCAGGGGTGGGCGAGCTCGTGGATGCGCACTGCTGAGGAGTCTCATAATAGGACGAGACGGCCGTCTGGTGCTTCGAGGTTTTCCATGGTTGTCTAGTTTCAACTGACTCATGATCTTAACCATTGAAATTACTACAATCTCCACAAAACCCCTTCTGATAATAATAGTACAAATCGTTTTCTAACTCTTTTTCAAATAACTCCCAATAGTTCAATGTAATCAAATCGTTTATCATAGTTTCTCAGTCAACTCAACATGTATCCTCACAATATATATTTATACAATTTATAATTAACTGCATGATAATCTGTTTAGGATGGACATATGCCAAAAGAGACTGATTAATTACATTCTGAATTATTAATAACAGGACAATTTGAAACACACTAATATTTTTCATTATTCGTTCAACAAGTAATTGAGTGTTTTCATTCGTTAGCTTAATGTACAATCAATTGACGTTTAGTAGATTCAATTGTGAATCTGAACAATAACACTGTGATATGAAAACATTCAGTAGAATAATAATGAATGAGATGAAGTATACTTCATAGATACTACTACTATACAAACTCCAAATATAGTTACTCCTAACTCTAGTAGTAGCTTGAATAAAACTATACAGTATAACAGAATTGTTCTTACAATAAAATTTGACAAGTTGTTTGTCCTATAACAGATTTATAACTAACATACACTTCTCTCATAAATCCTTATATTGAATACAATTTTAAATTTAAGTGGAATATTAAAAAGTGTCTTGAAAATTTGAAATAAAATTACTATTCATAAGTAAAGATGGACAGTGGCTAGCAGTGGAATCCAGAACGCGCGTTTCGTCCTATTTCGGACTCGTCAGCTGGATGTACCTGCATCTTAGAGTTGATGTTCACTCAGGGACTCAAACCCAGTACCGTACGCTTCACATGCCATCGCGTTATCCACTTAGCTACTGAGTCCTGATAGCCACATGCTTGTGCAATGGGGTGAAGTTTAATTCACTTGATATTGTTTTATTTGAATCTTCCCATTGATATTTAGGACTGAAATTGTTCAGTCTCTTACTATTCAATTCACTTGGTATTATATGCTTGAATTCTTCCATTGGTTCGAGTCCTAGAGTGAATATTCAGCTGACGAGTTCCAAATCGGACGAAACACGCGTCCTGGATTCCACTGTTAGCCACTATCCATATTTGCTTAAAACTTAAATATATATGTGATTGTAAGTATAAGGTTGATTTTCGTTGAAATCATGTTCTCATTATTAACCAACTTCAAGAAGAAATTTCAGCAGTTCTATTGAGAAGCCATGATCAATGAAGTTTAATCGAGTCAGGTATCAGACAGTTACCTACCAATGATAATAGTATATAGTCACACGATATTATGGATTGATTAAATTTAGACATTAGCACTATTGAATGCTAACTCAATTGTCTAGTGATTAAGCATTCTTATAAAATTGAAGTACCTAGGTTCGACTGTTTTGTGAGGAGTTAAGAATGGACACTTTTAAAGAGTTTCATAAAATGAACTTTCTTTTTGTTATTTATGTTATGTATGAGATTTTCTAAGGAAATATAGTTGAAACTGACTATGGAATAAGAGAATAGGGTCAAGAATAAAGAATGAGTTTAAATGAATGCAATGGATTTCACTTAATCATTATAAACAGCTTTGTAAATACATTGTTTACGGAAAGTAAAATGGCTGTAATAATATCTTTGATGAATCCTTTGGTATCTTCTACAGATTACTTTATATGTAAATTGTGAAAAAAGAAGAAAACATCAGTATGTAAATTGATTCATAAGGGGATATAGATTATCAGTCTTCTCAAACATTATCAACACTTAAATACATCTTCAATAGTCTTGAGATAGTTCTTAGTTAAGGTTATGTATTTAAGGTTTGAAGTAGAATTCTAGGGTTAGGGGGGGGGTATCACGAACTAACATCAACTATTAAATTTAATTGGTGTTGTTTATTTGTATCTTCCCATTGTTATTTAGGACTACAATTGATCAGTATCTTGTTAGCATATGTGTAACGGAATTAAGTTCAAGTCCCAGAGTGAACATCAACTTTCAGATGTAGGTACATCCAGATGGCAAGGCCAAAATAGGATTCCACTGTTAGCCACTATCCATCTTTGCTTATAACACCAACTATTATTATGTTAATAATACTTTGTAGCTATATGAATGAATGAATTTTACAAGAAAATGAAATCAAAGAAATGCTATTCTAAAAAATAATTAATTCAATTATAAAAGAATATTCCCTGAGCTAGATGGTTTGGTCGTGGAGCTTTCATCGTTCTTCTGAACGACATCATTAGCACAAACTTCAGGTAGAAGTGAAATGTTCGAATTTTTTCACATGTGGTCCAACATCTAGGTGTACAGAACAAGCTGTAAACTACATGTTGAGAAATTCGAACACTTCACTTCTACTTGAAGTTTGTGCTGATGATGTCGTTCAGAAGAACGATGAAAGCTCCATGACTAAACCATCCAGCTCAGAGAACAGAACTCCATCAAAATCATCCACCTGAGCTACAAATATTCTCCACCATCTTAAGAACAGTCCCTTCAGGTTAGATTTTATTTGATGATTAAGAGTTAGGTCTCAACTTGATTATTATGCACTATCCATAGAAATAGGAATTCTTATTTGATACGTTTAACAATATAATTTTTAAAACAATTAGTTCCTTTGATAAATTTCGATAATGCACTGAGATGAAGCTTATCAGAATTATGTGATGATATAGATGGTGGTTGGAGGTAGTCGACAGGAAACCCTGGACCCGGGTTTCGTGCTACTTGGCACTCGTCAGCAAGGTGTACCTGCAATCTTGGGGGAACTAGTGCACCCTGACGGATTCGATCCCATGTCACTCAGCTTCACAGTCAGAGACGTTACCACTGAGCTATTCGGGTCGCGACTGACCTCCTGTAGGACTGAGATGCAATCACAATTGATTGATCACTGGGTGGTGATCAATGTCATGCTTGTCTAGTCCTTACAGGTACACCTTGCTGACGAGTGCCAAGTAGCACGAAACTCGGGTCCAGGGTTTCCTGTCGACTACCTGCAACCACCATCTAATCTCACAATGGTGTCAGCAGTGTCGAGTCACTTAGACTGGTGACCACATTGCAACATGGTCGATAGCATTTGATCTGCACTAATAATAAGGACTAGACAAGCATGACATTGATCACCATCCACTGATCAATCAATTGTGAATGTCTTCAATCACTGATCCAAATCCTAATGTTAGATCTAAACATGTAGTCAAAAATCCGATTGCACATTTCAGTTCAGTTGTTAATAAATTGTTGTGTTGATACTGTATCCAATTTCACCTTAGATTAATTTTCCTTCAACCTATTCCTACTCTAACCAATATTGTGCATCAAGTTGTGCGATGGTTGAACATTCATAGTATATTTCTCCTTCTCACCTCACTTGATGAAGATTCACAACCTCATCAGTTGGTTTCCTATGTTTTTCTGGTACCTCGTGTTTAACCTCAACACTAACCATTCTATTGTTCAATTATATACAATGAAGACATCTTACACATAACCTTACTCAAACTCTCTTCCCATAAGTGTATCATCTACTTTCCAAGAGCAAGTTTTACAACTACAAAGACAAAAAAGTAGGTATATTGTGGACAGAATTTATTACAAAATAGGAAAAATTGAATGTATACATCATCTTAAAATAGAACAGAGTTATTTCTAAAGTAATAAGAAGGGGAAAAGAAGGATTATATCCATTACTAAATGATATTAGTTAGATAATAACTGAATATTATAAAACTCTAGATGATTGTTTCTGCCTAGTTACTTTATAAACATTAGTTTAAAGACTTCTTAGTCATAATCACTTGTGAACAATTTGTAGTCAGTTATCTATAGATTTATTCTCCTTCGTATACTCACTCACTCACTCACACACTTACGTACTTGCTTACTTACACACATGCTTACTTACTTACTTACATGCATACTTACTCACTTACTTACTTACTTATTCACTCACTCATTTACCTACTTACTTACTTGTTCACCCACTCACTTACTTAGTTACTTACTTACTTACTTACTTACTTACTTACTTACTTACTTACTTATTTACTTACTTACTTACGTCTGTTACCCCTCGTAGAAAAGAACTATCTTTAAAACCACTTAGATTTAGCGATATAATCAATCATATCCGTAGAGATCAATAAATGTTATCATTGTCTTGATATTATATATGTAATTCAAGTGTAACCTATTTTTATTAAATTACTGAAAAATCGTAAAAAATGATGAAATAACAACTATAGTTGTCCATAATGCCTTCAATGCTTAGTAGAAGTATGATATTTAGCAATTTCAGTCACTGTACTATGCATTTAGTAAGTGAATGAGTGAGTGAGTGAGTGGGTGAGTGAGTGAGTGAGTGAGTGAGTGAGTGATTGAGTGAGTGAGTGAGTGATTGAGTGAGTGAGTGAGTGAGTGAGTGAGTGAGTGAGTGAGTGAGTGAGTGAGTGAGTGAGTGAGTGAGTGAGTGAGTGAGTGAGTGAGTGAGTATACGAAGGAGAATAAATCTATAAATAACTGACTACAAATTGTTCACAAGTGATTATGACTAAGAAGTCTTTAAACTAATGTTTATAAAGTAACTAGGCAGAAACAATCATCTAGAGTTTTATAATATTCAGTTATTATCTAACTAATATCATTTAGTAATGGATATAATCCTTCTTTTCCCCTTCTTATTACTTTAGAAATAACTCTGTTCTATTGTAAGATGATGTATACATTCAATTTTTCCTATTTTGTAATAAATTCTGTCCACAATATACCTACTTTTTTGTCTTTGTATTTGTAAAACATGCTCTTGGAAAGTAGATGATACACTTATGGGAAGAGAGTTTGAGTAAGGTTATGTGTAAGATGTCTTCATTGTATATAATTGAACAATAGAGTGGTTAGTGTTGAGGTTAAACATAAGGTACCAGAAAAACATAGGAAACCAACTGATGAGATTGTGAATCTTCATCAAGTGAGGTGAGAAGGAGAAATGTACTATGCATGTTTAACCATCGCACAACTTGATGCACAATATTGGTTAGAGTAGGAATAGGTTGAAGGAAAATTAATCTAAGGTGAAATTGGATACAGTATCAACACAACAATTTATTAACAACTGGACTGAAATGTGCAATCAGATTTTTGGCTACATGTTTAGATCTAACATTAGGATTTGGATCAGTGATTGAAGACATTCACAATTGATTGATCATTGAGTGGTGATCAATGTCATGCTTGTCTAGTCCTTATTATTAGTGCAGATCAAATGCTATCGATCATGTTGCAATGTGGTCACCAGTCTAAGTGACTCGACACTGAGGGCACCATTGTGAGATTAGATGGTGGTTGTAAATAGTCGACAGGGTCGCGACCCGGATAGCTCAGTGGTAATGTCTCTGACTGAGAAGGTGAGTGACACGGGGTCGAATCTGTCAGGGAGCATCAGTTCCCTCAAGATTTCAGGTACACCTTACTGATGAGTGTCAAGTATCACGAAACTTGTGTTCAGGGTTTCCTGTTAACTATTTCCAACCACTATCTAATTGAAGACATTGGATGATATAACTCAGAATCATTTATAATGGGCACATCTATTCACATGTTATCCATTCTTACTTCTTGAACTTCGAAATTATTTTTATTCCTCGAATTCATTCATACTTATTTGGACGATATCCTATAATATTTACTCATTCTCACTATTATTAATTACATCTTCATAAACATGATAGTGGATAGTATTCAACTATTGATGAATGATCCATTTTGAAAAATTTATGATCTACAATATTGTTTCATATTAATAATGAAATGATTATTTATGGATATAATAAACTCCGCCTGGAGTCCCTTTCGGGGAGCTACTGCTGGTCCCAAGCCCGGGTAAAGAAGGAGGGTTGGGCATGGGGTTAGTGTCCCCATCCCGTAGAAAACTAACTCGCCAAAAATAACGCTAACCAGAAATAATAAAATAGCGATCATATCACACTGTATATCAGCCTGATCTGATTATATTCTGTTATAAGATCTGAAAATTATCAATTCACTCTCAACTAATCATCTTGAAAGATTCTAGGATATTGACATGATGTCCTATATCAAGAAGATATTTGATGATTGTATTATTTAAAGTTTTTCTTTCTCTTGTTCTAAGGCTTTTTGGAATATGTTCTGAGATATGACCTCTTTTCTGTTTGGCCAATATAACTACATTTAGCAAGTATACATAAATGGTAACATGAAAAGAATGTTTATCAACATTTGATTGACTTATGAAACATGTTATTTTATATAGAATTAGTAGTTTAACCGTTAGATAAGTTCTAGTTAGTACAGTATTCTTATTTGATCTTTAATATTTCTTAAATCAATAATTAACTGTATTACAAAACTGATGTTAATGAAGTTTTGTTCTCTGAGCTTAGAGAACAAAACTCCATGAACATCATTCACTTGAGCTACAAATCTTCTCCATCATCTCGAAAACTGATATCTTAAATTCTATGAATGCAACATTGTAATCTTAGTTTAAATATTTAGTATTATAATAATGATATAACTTGACTATCCATACTTATCCTTTACTCAATTGTTTTCCAATAAAATATTCTTATACTTAATTTTTATTGAAACTATCTATAAATCAATATATTATCTTTATTTTTAGTAAATTGTAGTAAATTGTATCATCAATTCTATCTCTCTCTCTCTCCCTCTCCCTCTCCCTTTCTCTCTCTCTCCCTCTCTGTCTCTGTCTCTGTCTCTCTCTCTATCGTTTTGCTCTGATGTGAATTACCATCTGGTCAGTCCATGTTGTTGTTATCGTTGTTGTTGTTATCGTTGTTGTTGTTATCGTTGTGTATGTTTTGTTTCCCATTTAATGATAATTTACACAGGGATTATTCTATTCAATGAATATATATTTATACTCAATTCATTGAATTCAATTTTCTATGAATTATCTATTTGTGCTTATTAAATATAACTATTTAGAATAATCCTATTACAAATGATACATTGTAATTCTTCCTTAAAGAATATATTACTTATAATTTTATTATTATTCCACTAAATTTAAATGATAATAATACAACAAAAATATATTAGTTTCTATGATATAAGAATAAAATGAACTAAGAAAGGGGGTAATAAGTTTACATCGACATCTATACACACCCATACACATATACATTTATAATTACATACATGAATAAGTAGAGTTAAACAATTCGTGGGAAATGTGAGAATGAAACAAATGACAATAACACCTGTTACTGGGATATATATATATATATATATACTACTACTATTATTAATTCAGTATCTTATTAATAATGCACTATTTTATCATTCAAGTTTCTGTGTTTATTCTCACTCTCACTCTCACTCTCCCCCTCTCTCTCTCTCTCTCTCTCTTAAAAAATCTATCACAATGAATCAATAATTCCAATCGATAATTTTGATTGAAACAAACTCAAAAATAGAAAAAAAAAATAAACCATTTTCTGTTGTTTACACGTGAACAATTCTCTTATTTACATTTATTATTCATTATAACAACTAAGTAAACTATATATATATATATATATATATATATATATATATATATATATATATATATATATATATATATATATATATATATATATATATATATATATATATATATTTCCCACTATTTATGTCATATTCCTTCTGAAAGTCTATCTGTATCTATATAAGTGTGTGTGTACATGTGTTGTGTGTGTGTGTGTGTGGGCGTTTGTATGTACGTACATATGCATAGGTATCAGAGTAAAAGAGAGCATGTATTGAGTGCAGTAAGTAAGTGAATAAAAGTAACAACGAAAATGTATATTCCCTAATCACATTAATTATTCAATAATTAGAACAAATATAATATTTATTTTGCTATATAATCAATAGAGTAGTTTTAAATGAAACCATGGTAAAACATATTTGGGAATGGGTTTTATGAATATTATAGTAACTTTTAATAGTTGAATTTATGAGTGAATTAAAGCTAGACCATCATGGAAAGATTGAAAGTACTGAAAAATCGTTTCATTTTAGTATGAAACTTTTCAGCAATGCATATCCACGATCCTGCTTCACAAGATTTGAACCCATGATCTATCAGTCTTACACGCGAATGTTTAACCTCTAGACCATTGAGCTGGCCATTGGCCAACGGTGTTAATGTCTCAGTTCAACCAATCCATGAAATTGCACCACCGTTGAATATTGTCTTCAGTGAGTTACTATTTCACAACAGATCCTGTTGAATTCCACTGGTTACTGCTTCTTACTAGAACTTCAGGAAATATATGTTGGAGACAGTCACTAATGAGCCCCATACTAGGATAAAATGGCCGTCCAGTGTTTCCAGGTTTTCCATGGTTGTCTAGCTTTAATTGACTTATGAAGTCAACTGTTAAATTTAAATAAAAATATTATTGTGGTCGCTTTGGAAACACTAACTAAATTAATAATGAATACGTTACATGTGTTCATTTTTATTAAGATCACGAACTGATTCAAGTTAGACAGCTATTGGAAACCATGAACTATTGTACAGTTGTTTTGCTCTGATATGATACATTGTTAAGCCATTTACGTACAAGAACAAAGATCTTTGATTCAATCCCTAGGGGTAGGGTCATAAGTGTGAGCTGCTGTGTAGTTCCATAGTAGAATGACATAGACACTCAGTGCTTCTTTGTTTTAAATGGTTGTCTTACTTGGATCAGTTTGTGTTCTCAATAAAAATACGATATGACTTCGTGAATAAACGATATCGTACGTTAACTGTTGGAACTCTATACTCTGAGGTTTGATCGCATTTAGAGAAATTACAGGTGAATCCTTTTGAGAAATCCTCCGATTAAGTAGGTTTAAACAACCTTCAACTACTATCTTCATTTTCGATAGTTTTGAAGAAGATCTTCAAATAAACACAGCTTTCAAGTAGTAGTTACCAAAATGTGTAAATGACATTATTTGTCGTTACAATATTGGTATTCCAAAACCCACATACCACTAACCATCTCCCTAATTATTACAATGAAACTATACTTTAAGGACAAGTTAATAAGAAACGAGAAAATGACATTTAGCTTTATACATAAAACTTACAAAACTATTTAAAACGAGAGAGAAATACCTTAACAAAATAAGATGGTGGTTGAAGGTAGTCGATAGGAAACCCTGGATCTAAATTTCGTGCGACTTGGCACTCTCCATCAAGGTGTACCAGTAATCTAGAGGGAACCGACGATACTTGACAGATTTGATCCCGTATCACGTAGCTTCACAGTCAGAGACGTTACCACCAAGCTATCCAGGTCACGACCTGCCTCCTTTAGGACTAAGATGTAATCACAATTGACTGATCACTGGGTGGTGATCAATGTCATGTATGTCAGGTCCTTCTTAGTGCAGATTGAACCCTATCGACTAAGTGCAAGCAATGACGAGTCACTTAGGCTTATAGCCATATTAATTTGACTGTCTCTAGTTTTATTCCTACTGACAAACGTCCAAAATCGAGGTAGATGCTGGTCAACCAGATATATAACATATTCTAACTACTTTTATCGATAACGATACAATACCTAATCAACCAATTTACTATCTTTACTTAATACTGTACAACTAGCCTCATCATTGCTTACTCATTACTCCCAACAACTTGATCATGAGTGTTGATCTTATTTCAAAACTTTCTGTCAACTATCATCACACACTAAAGACAATTTAATTGTAATTGTAATATATATATTCCATGTACCTAAATAAATGATTGCTCTGGTTGTCAGAAGGGGCATTAGCCTCATGGCTTCCAAAGGAACTCGGCTTTCACCACGGGGCTTTATAACTCTTCTAAATAAAGACCTCAATGCTAGGGTGAAGTTTAAATGTTTTGAATTATTTTTTCTGGTTAGCGTTGTTTTTAGCGAGTTAGTTTTCTACAGGATGGGGTCATCAACTCCATGCCTAACTCTCTTTCTTTATCCGGGCTTGTGACCGGCAGTAGTCCCAGAGGGGCTCCAGGCGGAATTATATATATATATATATACATATATATATATATATATATATTGATTTTTTTTTAACATTTTAGTTGTGCAGTAAAACAATAAGACATGCACACACACACATATGCTTTTGTGTAAATTTTCATTTCACATTCACAAAGAAACTACAACAACAACAACATATTTATTGATTTTACCAAAGGGGAAAAAAGAGGGGGGGCGAACGCTAATTCCTTCTCGTATTCATTCCTATGTCATCTTTCAATAATAATTATAATAAATATTTTTAAATGTTTTGTCAAGGTCACAAACAACAGTTGTTGAATATTGAACTAATTGAAATGTATATTAGAAATTTATATTTTTAAAGGGTAATAGAAATTTACATTATGACAATGATAATAATGATGAATAGTGTACAACTGTTATGATTTAAATAGACTATATTCTCTTCTCTTTATTTTCTTTTATCTACTTTAACATTAATGGAATAACTGAACGACTAATAGAGATAAAGAAACAAATCTATGGGTTAAATTTAGATAGATAGATAGATAAAGGAAGGATAAGACAAACTTCACATACATACATACATACATACAAACTACATGCATACACACACGCACATTCACTTACACAAATGCACAAAAATATAAATACTGAAGAAATGTAAATGTCATCAAAACACAAAATCACCATTACTGTCATGGTTATTATTAGTAATAGTAGTAGTGGTAGAAGGTGTAAGAAGAAGGGGGAAGGGGGGGGAAGAGTATATAGCGTAATATTCTCTCTTAATTTACACTAAATGTGAAAATACAATGATACTGTACTTTTTTCGATAGGTAAAAGACAAGAATGAATGATGAATGCACCCGCACACACACACACACACACGAATATTAAACCAAACCTCGTCAGCTGTTCAATCAAATGACTAGTTTTCTTAGAAAAAATAAAACACTTTGGTCTTCATAGAAATAAGTGAATTCCAAATTGTATAAAATAATTAGTATTATTTTTAGTAATAAAGGAAACGAATAGAGATAGAGAGAGAGAGAGGATCTGTCACGTATCTTATCAATATGAACAATAATTGTTCACTACTTAAATATGTGTTCATATATTGGAAAGAAATTTGGAGCATAAGTTGGTAATTGGAGGTAATCAAATCGAAACCCTTAAACTTGGTTTCATTTCGATACAGAACTTACTTACTAACTTACGCCTGTTAATCTCAGTGAAGCATAGGCCGTTGATCAACATTCTCCAACCTACTCTATCCTTGGCTTTCCTTTCTAATTCTATTTAATTGTTGTTCATTCTTCTCATGTCTATCTGTCTCTATTTCTCGGTGTATTGGGTACTTTGGTCTTCCTCTTCTTCTTTGGCTTTAAGAATTCCAAGTGAGAATTTGGTCAATAAAATTGAATCAACATTAAAAATTAGTCAAACACGTCATTCACAATTAGTGTAAGTGTTTGCAAATATTTGTGAGAATGCATCAGTAATTTAGATATTGTTGGCTGTATATATGTCATATATAAGATATTTATAACTGACATATTAGATGGTGGTTGGAGGTAGTTGACAGGAAACCCTAGACCCGAGTTTCGTGCTACTTGGCACTCGTCAGCAAGGTGTACCTGTAATCTTTGAGGGAACTGGTGCTCCCTGACGGGTTCGATCCCGTGCCACCCAACTTCACAGTCAGAGACGTTACCACTGAGCTATCCGGGCCGCGACCGACCTCCTGTAGGACTGAGATGTAATCACAATTGATTGATCAATCAATTGTGATAACTGACATATATCGAGAAATTAGTTACTTAGTTGGAACGATTTTGTAGATTGTTCTCCGTAGCGTTTGTAATAAGACCTCAAGGTCTTTCGTTTGATCCATGATGAGGTCATAGACATCCCCTCTTGGCAAAAAATAATAGAACAGGAGTATACATCATTTGTGAACAGTGTGTAAAGAAAATCATTCTTTCTTCAATTCTTAATATAAGTTCAATATTTAGCATTTTAGAGTACTTCACCGTTTACTTAATGTGTCAATACTGCATATAGAAGCGTAATTTTCACTGACGACTTCATTTCAATCATCCAAAGCTATCTATATGTCTTCTGAGAACATACTATTGTAATGTATTTCAAATTGATGAATGAAGAATGCAAATGAAGTGAAAGTTAGGACTTGAAATGAAATCCTCAGTGAAAATGATGCTCTTATTATGCAGTATTCACTGAGCTAGATTGTTTGGTCGTGGCCATCGAAATGTCATGCAAATGACACAGAAAACAAAATAGAAACACCCCAAAGAAGAAACTAATCAAGATCTCAAAACCAACCATGGAAGAAAACACTAACAACTATGTGGTCAACCTGTCAACCCGAAAGGGATTAAATTACAATACAAGCGACACCTCAAAACTGGAATTTTTCGCAGCACTAGAGTCATTACTCGAAACTTCCTAAGTAAGTGAAGAAATGCAACCATATATAAGACAAACTATAGTACCGCTAATTCACCGGATGAAGGACGAAAACCAACTGACTTCACAAGAACAAAAAGCTTTAAAGAAACTCAGAACTAGAAAATATATTGTCATACTTCCAGCAGACAAAGAACGCACCGCAGTGATTATGGACAAAGAACAATACATCAAAAGAGCCGAGGAACTACTTGAGAATAAAACCACATACAAACCGTTGGACATAGATCCAATCAAAAAGTTAAACAACTGAATCTCAATGACTTTAAACAAGATCATCAAAGCAGGCAAAATAACAAAGAAAGATCAATGGAGAATGAAATTCAATGGATGAGTACTCCCTCGATTCTACGCGATCAAACCATCCAGCTCAGAGGATAAAACTCCATCAAAATCACCCCTCTGAGCTACAAATCTTCTCCATCATCTCAGAATGATAAAATACCAGACATCGGACACATATTAAACATTGTGACACAGATGTGTTACAAATTCACAGACATATAATCTACTTCATGAGAAAAATATCCTTTCATGTTTACGTTTTTATTCGATATATTAAAATGTATGGTATTTATTTATCATATGCTGACTAGTGATTAGGTTTAAGATGGATTTCTTGTAGTTCTAGTGAGATGCCGCAACCAACGGAGATCAATCTGTGTCGAGTAGAGACAAGTATCTACCTCAGACATTAAATGAATGGTTACACAAGATCATCAATCCTTCGAAGTTAAACATTAACACTGTTAAATATCAGCTGACTCAGTGATCTATAAGTTAAGCGTTCGTACATAAGACCGAAGGTCTTGGGTTCGAATCCTTTTCGGTGTGGGATTGTTAAGGAGTCTCAGGTTAGATCGACTCACGCATTCAACTATTAAACTCTATTTATTTATCAAAACTTCAATTGTTTAATATTTGCGTGGATTGGTTGAAATTAGACATTAACACCGTTGGATGCTGACCGGCTCAGTGGTGTAGTTGGTTAAGCGCTCTAGCGCGAGACTAATAGGTCCTGGGTTCGAATCTCGCAGAGGGGCGAGACCGTTGATGTTCACTGCTGAAGAGTCTCACAATAGGGCGAAACGGCCATCCAGTGCTCCCAGATTTTCCATAATGGTCTAGCTTCAATTCACTCATGATCTCAACCATTGAAATTATTATAATATGTACAAGAACTGTTCTCTGATTATAATCATCATATGCTCACTAGTGACGGTCTCCAGGAGGTATTTCCTGGAGTTCTGGTTAGAAGTAGTGATCAGTGGAGTTCAACCGGGTCTGTTGTGAGACAGTAACTCACTGACGACATTAGTGAATGTTTCTCTCAATTTCGTCGATTGGTTGAATTTAGACATTAACACTGTCAGATACTGGTCGACTCAGTGATCTAGTTGTTAAGCGCTCGCGCACGAGACTGATAGGTCCTAGGTTCGAATCTCTCAGATGGCGAGGTCGTGGATGCGCACTGCTGAGGAGTCTCACAATAGAATGAAATGACCGTCCATTGCATCCAGGTTTCCCATGATAGTCTAGCTTCAATTCATTCATGATCTTAACCATTGCTAAACTTATTTCATATTCAATATTTAAAATTATAGTTAAAATTTAATCTTTTATGTATGTGTGTTTTATGTGGTTTGTGTTTAGCGCTAAACGCAAATCAAAAATTTCTGACACTATATACATTATGTATATTCATTTATATAGATCTATATAACAAGAAAATATAAATACCCAAGAGATTTTCTTTTCAAACATTTTAACTATGACTACTATTATCATGTTTCAAGAACAATATGTATTGATGAATTGGCAGAGTATTCGTTTGTGTGTGTGTGTGTATGTGTGTGTGCGTATGTATGTGTATGTGTGCTTGTGTGTGTATGAATGTGTGTGTGTGTGTGTTAGTAAATGTATACACACGTTTGAATGAGTCCTTGTTTTGTACATAAATATGTATATAGATATGGGAAGTTATTACATCTTATTAAAGAAAATATTTTTTGATGAATGATGTTATTGTCGATATTACTGATGATATATGACATTCCATTGACGTGAACCTAATTAGATTAAACATGAATAAAATGAAATAGTGGTTGGTAAATTTTTCTATTACAATATAGCTACTACTATATATATATGGGGGGGGGTAGGTGTTTAAATGAATAATGAATGGGATAATTATACATACTCATTTATATTTTTACAAATAAGAGTACTCATATTTGTATTACATACAAACAAATTTGAGATGAAATAAATTTTGACACAATTACTCAAGGGGAATTATGATTAGAATTCAAATAAGGTTGATGAGGAAGAGAGGGCGGTGGTGGTGGCGGGGGGAAGGAGAATAGAAGAAGATGATATGAATTAAATCATAAAGAGCACTAGAAATCGATTATTTGTTGTTGTTGTTGTTGTTGTTTTCTCTTCGACGAAACTTTCTAAAAAGAAAAGAAGAAGAAGAAGTATTGAATGATAAATATTGTGTAGTTTTATTTAATAGTGAAAATATTTGCCATAACAATGAAAAACTTATCAATAATTTATACTACTATTACTACTACTACTACTACTACTACTACTACTACTCATGTCGGTCTCCATTTCTCGGTGTAATGTGTTTTTTGGTCTTCCTCTTCTCCTTTGGCCTTGATGATTCCAAGTGAGGTCTTGCTTTGTGACACAGTTGGGTATTTTCCTCAATATGTGCCATATTCACTTCCAGAGCTTCTTCCTGATTTCTTCCGCCTCTCGGATCTGGTATGTTCTCTCCTATAGTAGGTTATTGCTGATAGTATCTGGCGTAAGCAACTGTTAATAAACACTTGTATCCTTTGGATAATTACTAATATATTTTTATAAATCATTTAATATTTGAATTCGTGAGTCAGTTGAAGCTAGACCACCATGGAAAACCTGGAAGCACTGGATTGCCGTTTCGTCCTGGCACGGGACTTCTCAGTAGAGCTCATCCACGAACACACGTCGCGAGATTTGAAGTCAGGACCTATCAATCTTGCGTACGAGCACTTAACCACTAGATCACTGAGCATGACATCATCCAACCGTGTTAATGTCTAAATTTAACTAATCCGCAAAATCGCTCCACCGTCCACCATTGTCTTAAGTGAGTTATTATCTTGCAACAAACCCAGTTCGAATCTCTCAGGGCAGGATTGCGGATGCACACTGTTGTGGAGTTCTAGATTAGGATAAAATGTCCGTCCAGAACTTTCAGGTTTTTCATGATGGTCTATTTTCAATTGACTCATGAGTTCAATTATTAAATTGTTATTTATTAGAAGGGGTTTTGTGGAGAATTGGTAATTTCAATAGTTAAAATCATGAATCAATTGAAGCTATACCACCATGGAAAACCTGAAAGCACTGGACGGCCGTTTCGTCCTAGTATGGGACTCCTCAGCAGTGAGCATTCACGATCCCGCCCCCCCCTACGAGATTCGAACCCAGGATCTATGTGTCTCGCGCTAGGCTCTTAACCAACCGTCCAGTGCTTCTAGGTTTTCCATGGTGGTCTAGCTTCAACTGATTCATGATTTCAACTATTGAAATTGTTATTTATTTATACAAAATATGAGCACAATATATTTTGTTGTTGCTGTTAATTTGATTACTGAATATTGTGTGTTATAGACAATCTTATTAGAAGAAAAAAATAAAACAAAGAGAATTTCAATCATTCCTATGTATATATATATATATATACCCCTATATGTACACTGATACACACTATCATGTGAAGGTATGTACTCACTAATAGACACACGTACATACATGCATATATACATAGATACATACATACATACATACACACACACAATGTACATAACGTGTATTCATGATCGAAATACTTTCGAAAAATGCTAACCAGGAGATTATTATTATTGAATATAACAATGTGGATAAACTATTGAATATTCACTTTATTTTGTCGTTGTTATAATAAATTAAATTAACTCTTATTTATTCAATTGACAAGTTACTTATTCATTCAAACAAGAACAAGAACAACAACAACACCAAAAGTTTGTTGTTACTGTTGCCTTTTTTTGTCGTTTTCTTTTCTCTCTTTAGTTTTTGTTTTTAGCTATACTATGAATAAAAAAAACTATAGATAGAAACAGAGCATACACACACATACATATTTACACACATATAGACACACAAATGCACCAGTGTATAAGCGCTAGTACAATGAATTTTCTAGTGTTATTTTATACACTTCCACATTGTTAATGTTCTCCATACTATTGTTGCTTACTTATTTACTTACATACTTGCCTATTACTTCTTCTTCTTCTTCTTCTTCTTCTTCTTCTGCTGTTTTCATGAGTTGTGTTTTAAGCAATTTTTGCTTGATTCCACTTACCACTACTACTACTACTACTACTACTACTACTACCAATAGAAGGAATAGTAGTATATGTGTGTAAAACATTCGTTCTCCTTATAATTTCTCATTCTTTTATTCTTTGTTTTTTTACGATTACTTATTTGTTTATCCTGTGGAGTTTTTTTCCCCTCAATCTAACGGCACTAATTAAATTTATGGTCATTTGTAAGGAATTTTTTCAAGCGTGTGAGTAGTTGTGCATACATGCGTACATGCATGTGTGTGTGTGTGCATGTGTGTGTGTGTGTAAGTGTGAACACGCGCTCATTTTTCTTTCCTGATTTCCCTTTCATATATGCCCTATTCAATATCTCTGTTTGAGTTGCTTAATTATTTAGTCAGTTGACTAGTTAATGAATGAATGAATAAATGAATGAATGGATTTACTACTTACAAGTAGTTTATTTCATTTATTTTACAATAATCATCATAAACTAAACAGATTTATTTTATTTTAAGAAAAGATAACCACATAAAGTAGAAATGATGTTTACTTGTCTATGTATCCATATATGTTCAAGCATTAATGTATAGTCAAGAATCCATATAGTTTCATATATATCCACACACACACACACACACTAGTCTTGTTTTCTATATACTATTGATATTATTTTTGCTTCAAGTTATGCATATTCATGAATATTGTTTAATTAAGTAGTATCTGTTGTGTTTTTCTTTGATTAAATATTTATTCTATGTATATATATAGTCAATAATAAAGATAGAATATGCCCCTAAGGATCGAAAATATTATGACAAATAGACCTTTACTATTCGTCCTATGTTGTTTTTTTTTTATAGATAGAATAGGAAATATAAGTAATGAATAGTTTCTGAGAGAATAATTAATTCCATATATTATTGAATGATTATTCTTTCTGGTTAACGTTTTTATAATCATGGCATACAATGGACAGCTCAGAACCAGTTAGACGATTTGGACTTCGCAGATCACCTAGTCCTCCTATCACATACATACGAACAAATGCAGATAAAGATAACCAGTGTAACAACAGTCTCTGCATCAGTAGACCTCAATATACACAAGGGAAAAACCTAGGTTCTCAAATACAACACGGAGGATAACAATCCAATCATACTTGATGGCGAAACTCTGGAAGATGTAGAATCCTTCACATATCTAGGAAGCATCATCGATAAACAAGGAGGTTCAGATGCAGACACAAAAGCGAGGGTTGGCAAAGCAAGGGTCACATTCCTTCAATTAATGAACATATGGAACTCAAAACAACTTTCAACCAATATCAAATTCAGAATCTTCGATATGAAAGTCAAGGCAGTTCTACTGTACGAAGCTGAAACTTGGAGAACTACAACAACCACCATCAAGAAGGTACAAGTATCTATCAATAGCTGTCTACGCAAGATACTCAACATCCATTGGTCGGATAACATCAGTGTCAGCCTTCTGTGGGAGAGAACAAATCAGCTTCCAACTGAGGAGAAAATTAGGAAACGACGATGGAAATAGATGGGACATACATTACGGAAATCACCGAATTGCATCACGAGGCAATCACTAACTTGGAATCCTGAAGGGAAGCGGAAAAGTGGAATACCAAAGAACATATTACGCCGAAAAATAAAAGCAGATGTGAAAAGGATGAATAACAACTGGAAAGAGCTGGAAATGGTTGCTTCGGACAAGGTTGGATGGAGAATGCTGTTGGGTGGCATATACTCCTTTACGAGGAGTAATAGGCGTAAGTAAGTAAGTATGTAAGTAATTATTGAATGATGAGAATGTTATGTAACAACCTGATTGATAATGAAAGATACAAACTACTAATTGTCAAATCAGGAATTTATATCGATTATCACTTGATTTAAGGCTAACAAATCAATAGTTCATAATCCATTAAGCTTTATTCATTGGTTCTAACTACCTGATTAAGGTTGGTCAAATGATCTTAAACAATCAATAGAGATAATGAATGATATAGCACAGAATATATTCCAATGACTTATATTCATTCACTTTTTTTTATATTCCCTTAGATCTTGAGTTTTTGAGACTAACTCACACTACTTTTTTTTTCTCTATGAATTCATTCTTTCTTCTTGAATCACGTTGTGTATATCGAATCTTTTGTACTACTAGAAACATTATCCATAGTTGTATTATTCTATCAGTAGTTGTTCAGAATTTCATTTCACAGTGCTAATTTAATGTTGTAACTTGAATCGTTGAATATATCTGTCAAGTTTGATATTACTTATGAGTAACTATCTAACGTCTTAAGTATTCCAAGTTTAGATGAAATAGCTTTCCGAGGTTTTTGAACAGTTCTTCATTCAATAAGCGGTTAGATGTAGAGTATTAGATAAGAATGGTAAATTAATAAATGACTTAACAAATCTTTATTAGCTTAGGCATTTGAGACACTATCTTGGTCATTCGCTCAAAGAAAATTCATTATATCATTCCCCGAAACTTTAGTAGGGCCGAAGGTTGAATGAGTTTTCCTTATCCCTCATAATACTTTTAAATGGTCACGCATTTTTAGCCTCCGGTAAGAAGGTTCTACTCACTGCATATCTTTTACAGTGGTAGATTAATGCCTAAAACCTGTTTTTTGGACGTAGGATATCAACTTATAATAATTTAGTTTTTCTAATTCCAAACTAATAGTGTTCATCTGATCTGAGTTTTTGAGGGGACGAATGATATAGATAACTATTTTGGTCACCGGATGTCGTGCGACAACCTTCCATGATGTTGCTTCACTACATTATAGATTAGATACCAAAATCGAAGGTTCAGTGAGAAGCTTCCTAAGAAAACTAACTACTTCGGTTTAGATGCCCATTCAATATTTAATCCCAAAAATAAAAAAGCATAAACAGTCTCAATAATATCGTAATCAACGGTAGGTTCTTAGTTTGAACTTGCATGATTTATGGGTATACAATGATGGAATAGCTTCAAACTAAAACAAAATACTTATTCAATGCATATTAAGATGAGACTATAATTTATGGATAACATTTGAGCGATGCTAAACTAACCTTGAGAGTGTTCACCTAATAACATACAATCAAATGAAGGTTATAAACCAGTGTGAAGAATCAAGATTAAGATTTACAGCTGTAAATTAGAGTTAGGAATTACATTTAGGATTTTCATCACGAACTGACATTAGCTATAATGCCAAAACTCTATTCAGCCAAATAGATGAGTGAATTTCACGCCAAAATCCGAGATCTTTAATCTTATACCTGATTGGTTCGTCCATAAATTATAGTCTTGCCAATTATCTTTTCAGTGAGATCATTTATTTAAGCTATACATTCGTATTTATAATTGTATTTGTTATATTTGATTTTGTGAGTAGTAATTCTTAGTAGTATTTTGAAAATCATTATTTAATAGTTGAATTCATGAGTCAATTGAATCTACACCACCATGGAAAACCCGAAAACACTTTACAGCCATTTCGTCCTAGTATGAGACTCCTCAGCAATGCGCATTCACTATCCCGCATTGCAAGATTCGAACCTAGGACCAATCGATCTCATTCGCCAGCGCTTAAGTTTTACACCACTGAGCCGGTTAGCATCCAATGTTGTGAATATCTCACTTCTATCAATCCATGAAATCGAACCATCGTTCAATACTTCCAGGTTTTCCATGGTGGTCTAGCTTCAATTGACTCATAAATTGAACTATTAAATTACTATAATATTCAACAAAAACCCTTCTCTGATTAAAGTTAATACTATTATTAGGTGATTAATAAATATTTTAGTATCGATTAATTATTGTTCATTCTATTTCTGTTAATGTTGATCATAAAGGTTGCTATCCATTTTTTTTTTCTCTCACCATTTTGTATATACCAACAAAATTAAACACGCAAAAGTGACAACATTGAAAAACTCAGATTGATGAAGATTTTAATAATAGGATGAAAGTTAAATAATTATGCTTATGTGCTTATATTTGTGTATATATACACCTATATGTCTATGTGTGTGCGTGTGTGTATGTGTATGTGGACAACCCTATTCATTCATTTACTCACACACTCACTCACTCACATACATACATACATACATACATAGTGACACAAGTAAACTGGAATACTGAAAAGCACAAATAAAATAAAAATAAACACAGTTAATAATTATCTACATACATTTACAAACCCACAAAAGATAATAACTTGATTATTATGAGTATAAAAATTTCAATTAGTAGTATCTTAAATAGTAGTAGTAGTAGTAGTAGTAGTAATAGTAATAGTACTAGTAATAGTAATAACAGTAGTTGTTATTAGTAGTATATATATATATATATATATATATATTCAGTGGTAGGATTAAATAAAACATTTCGTAAGTATTCAAGTTTCTTTTTGTATATGTATATCAATGTACATGTATGCATGTATGTGTGCACGCGTGTGTGTGTGCGTATGTGCGTGTGTGTGTGCGTATGTGCGTGTGTGTGTGCGTATGTGCGTGTGTGTGTATATATATAGAAAAGTAATTGAGTTCCTACTCATTACGATAGAGTCGCATGGGATTTAACTGGATTTAATTATATACAAAGGTTTTTACCAAGCAAAAAAAGGAATATATTTAAAAATTAAAAATTTTTTTCTTTTTTCTCATAAATACTACTTAAAGAAATATTATGATTATAATCTTTCACAAGTTAGAATAGACAGAAATTGATTGATTGGTTAGTTAAATCAATAAGGGTTGATACTAAGAAAGTCTATGAGTGAGTGAGTGAGTGAGTAAGTTACGGAGTGAATGAGTAAGCAAACGAGATAACTTTTATATTCAAGTTGTAAAAAGGTTTGATTAGATAAATAATGAATTACAATATTTCTTATTTTGAATGGAGTTTTATTCTCTAAGCTAGATGATTTGGTCGTGGAGCTTTGTATCGGTTAGCTCCCGATAAGCATAATGAATGGTAACATTTGGGATCTATTCGTTGACCAATACTATACATATATTTTTTATCGTATAATTGTTAGATAACTAAACTATACATATTCGCGTCCCTCTTATTATGAGCCTTATTTTGACCTATGAACTATTATTATACAATTTATCATTCTTGAATTATACCCTGTCTATTCATCACTACCTCCCACATTCAAAGCCACGTTTGGCTAAATCTAGTATAAATGTTGTTTCCTATTTTATTGGCACGATGTGGTCTGTCTAGTTGGTATAAAAACCGAGTATGTTTGAAATAAATGATTCATATTGCAGAGGCTGAGATTGGTGTTCTGCAGTTAACTGACTGGGCTAGGCAGAAAACAAGATCAATCAGGAATCTAGACTGCTCGTACGTGTTTTACGCGTCATTGATTCGATCGATAAGTCACTGCTTCCTAATTGGCGGTATCGTTACATTATCCATTAACAGGACATACAGCCCACAAGTTATAACAGCATCGTTCTTCAGAACGACATAATCCGCAGCACAAACTTCAGGTAGAATTGGTGTTCGAATTTCTCTACATGTGGTTCATAACTTGTCTTGTAGACCTCGTTGTTGATTGGTTCTCATTGACCTGAAACCTGTCATTGTTTATCTCTTTGTTTTAGTTGTATCTTCTTAGAAAATAGTTTATGGTTTATATAGAAAATAAATCTATCTTTATCGGTATTGTTGTGAATGGGAGTACAGGTTGGAACAACCAATTCATTATAATACGGAACCATACATTGAATATTTCATTTACAAATTTCCATCCTTTATACTTTACATTCTATATGATTGTATTAGTGTACAGTTCTTTTCTATTTTTCATTCCGTTCACTTCAACTTGATCTTATTAGCCTTCTGTTGCCAGGTTTTCCACTTCCGATTGGTGTTATATACTGCTTATATCGATAGACGTAAGTGACATATACCATAGTATCACTGACTACTTTGAGCCTTATTCGCTTAAAAACATACTTATCACCAATAAAACGTAAATGAAATAATCAGAAGGGGTTTTTGTGGAGATTTTTAAAAATTTCACTGGTTGAAATCATGAGTCAATTGAAACTAGACCACCATGGAAAACCTGGAAGCACTGGATGGCCGTTTCATCCAAGTATGGGACTCCTCAGCAATGCGCATCCACAATCCCGCCTGCGAACGCTTAACTTCTAGACCACTGAGACAGCTAGTATCTTACGGTGTTAATGTCTAACTTTAAACAATCCACGAAAGTGTATTGTGATCAGTGGAATTCAATTAAACTTACAAGATCAAGATAAATATGCCACTAATTATTTGTATCTAATAACTGGCTGATGAGTATTGTTACGTTCTTGATCTGTCTACCTACTTTTGCGCGGAGGATAACTTGTCTAATCTAGATTAAGACCTTGACGTGATAGGCTGACTGACTTAACCTTGAGGCTAGTCTACGTGAGTTCGAAGTGAAACCAAATGCTTAGGCTAGAGAGACGATAACTATTCTATCACCTGATTGGCTGACAAGCACGTGAGTGAGAGAGAGAAGACAAGCTAACCAGAACACTACACGATTTATTCCCAATGCCGATATGGTTCCCGATTTCCAGATTAGTGTAAAAAGATGCATGAAGTTAGACATTAACATAGTTGGATGCCGGTCGGCTCAGTGGTCTAATGGTTAAACGCTCACGCGCGAGACTGATAGGTCTCGGATTCGAATCTCACATGGGGCGGGATCGTGGATGCTCACTGCTGAGGAGTCCCATAACAGGACGTAACAGCCGTCTAATGCTTCCAGGTTTTCTATGGTGGTGTAGCTTCAACTGACTCATGATTTCAACTATTGAAATTACTAAAATCTCCACAAAAGCCCTTCTGTAAAGGACAGTTATGTCCAAACCTGGAGATTAATTTAGAAATGAGAGTACAAAAGATCACGTATAAGTGACAATAGTTTTGGAACAAAAAAGGTCTATAGCAATGAATCATACATGAAACGAAAGCTTATAATCTGTAGAATAGACTAGAAGACAAAAGTAAATGTCACTGTGCTTACAAGCTTTGAATGAAATGAAATAACATCCCCAATAATAGCATCCATAGTTTGTCAAAGCTTCTTGTTTCTCTGTTTACATCACAAATATTAGTGTAGTAAATATTTCAACATTGTTTTACTCTTACTTACTTACTTACTTATGCCTATTACTCTTAATGGAGCATAGGCCACCGACCAGCATTCTCCAACCCAATCTGTCCTCCGCCTTCTTTTCTAGTTCCATCCAGTTCTTGTTCATTTTTCTCATGTCTATCTCCATTTCCCAACGTAATGTGTTCTTTGGTCTTCCTCTTCTCCTTTGATGTTGAGGATTCCATGTGAGGGCCTGTCTTGTGACACAGTTGAGTGCTTTTTTCAATATGTGTCCTATCCATTTCCATCGTTTCTTTCTGATTTCTTCCTCCACTGGGATCTGGTTTGTTCTATCCCACAGAAGGTTGTTGCTGATAGTGTCTGGCCAACGGATTCGAAGTATTTTGCATAGACAACTGTTAATAAACACCTGTATATTCTGAATGATGGCTTTCGTAGTTGTCCAAGTTTCCACCCCATACAGTAAAAATGTCTTAACATTTGTATTGAAAATTCTGACCTTGGAGTTATTTGCCAATTGTTTTGAGTTGCGAATGTTCTTCAGTTGTAAATATACTGTTCTTGCCTTGCCAATCCTTGCCTTCACATCTGCATCAGATCCACCGTGTTCATCAATGATGCCGCCCAAATATGTAAAGGTTTTTACATCTTCCAAATCTTCCCCATCAATTGTCATTGGATTAATGCATGCTGTGTTGTAATTGTTTTACTCTACTATATTCATTTCTCTTCTAAATACATCATCTTCAAGATCGACTTAATAATAACAGTAATGGTAATAATAATAGTGGAGAATTTTTTGTAGCTCATGTGGATAATTTTAATGGAGTTTTGTTCTCTGTGCTGAATGTTTTGCTCATGAAGTTTTCATCGTTCTTCTGAACGACATCAACATCATCATCATCATCATCATCATCACAAAACTTCAGATAGAAAAGTGAAACATTCTAATTTCTTCATATGTAGTACAAGACAAGCTGTGAACAATGAAAGTTCCATGACCAAAATCATCTAGCTCAGAGAATAAAACTCTATCAAAATAATAATAGTTTAATTAATTAGATCACATTAGGGAATATCAACTCAAGAAAAACACGGATTTCCTTTAATTCGAATTTAATGCCTTTGTCATATTCAATATACATTTAATTCAAGAAAAAAAAACAAAACAAACTCTTCAGTTTCTCTTTTTTTTTTTTCTTCAATTTTCTTTTGTTTATATACATCTATTTATATTTTGCGGGATATTGAAAATTTAAATTATTATCTTTATTCGTTAAAAAGAAAAAAAAACGGAATAAAAGATATTTCAACAAGGAAACTGTATTAGATATCGTATGAGTGCGTGTGTGTGTAAGCACGTGTGTGTGTGTAGGTGTGCGCGTATCACCATGTCATATTTTATAACCTATATCTATTGTAACTAAGGGATAAATCATTACACAAATCAATAATATTTTTATATTATTTCCGAATTATTGTTTGTTTATTTGTTTGTTTGTTTGTTTGTTGGTTGGTTGGTTGGTTTTTCTTCTATTCAAATGAAAATTAATTAAAGAGGACATTGTAATTATTATGATTATTTTTTTTTATTTTTTTTTGTTTGGAGAAAAAAAATTTTTTTTTTGTATTTTTGTGAATGAAAATTGAATTTGAAATTTTGTCAAAGAAAAAAAATTTTTTTTTCGTGAATTTCTTTTTTTTTTTTAAATTTTAACAGTTCATTGATTTTAAATGAATTTTATTTTTTAAATTGAATATGATGTCATTTGTATTTATGGTTGGTGGTGGTGGTGATGATGGTGATGATGATGGTGATGGGGGTGTTATTATTGATGTTTTTTTTTGGAGGAAAATGTTTATTAGGGTGGAAATTTAATTATTCAATAATTTATTTTTTTCTTTTGTTTTAAAGAAAATTTATTTTGATGTCTCTAATGCCATAGTAACAAAGATTTGAAATTTTTTGAAAAAAAAAAACTAAATTTTTTGAATGAATGAATGAATGAGTATTGCTTGTTTTTGGGTAACAATAATAATAACAATAACAACAAAAAAGAAAGGAGAAGACAGTTATTCATTTGTAAAAAGAAGAGTTATATACAATTTCAATTGAACTTACTTTGACCTTAAAGAATGAAATGTAATATAAATTAATCAATAAAGTGATTATTTTATTTATTAATTTGAACACATCACACAAGTCACTGGATTTCTATGAGGGATGGGATCCTTCACGAGTCCCTAGACTGAAGCAGGTGATATTCTTAGGAGAACACTATCCGAAGCCTTTGATCGGACAGTCTGATCCACAAGGCGATGGATTAACGTAAGGAGATGCAATCTAATAGTTGCCAATGTTCAAGAATAGGTTCATACGCCATTTGTTGCTTCAGGATACTGGAACCCATGTATACCATTAGTTTGAATTTAAGGTTTTCCAATACCCTTAGGTGGAATTTCTATGTCTACAAACTCAGTTAAAAAGCTGGAAATTCGTGTTTCATACTTCCAATTTCGTAAAGAACACTCCCGTCACAAGAAGGCAGTGAGTAGGAATTTCCTGATAGTGGTTGTATGCAGGTGGCTATATGAGAGCATTCAGAGAGAGAGAGAGAGAGAGAGAGCTGTCTCTTTCCACTTTCGGCCATACCAGGGCATTTCAAGGTTAAGGATTACAGATCGGTACATGATTAGATGAAAGCGATTTGATTTTAACTCAGTATTATAATAAAGTTTAAAGGTGTGTTGTTAGACCTGGAAATTCCTAGTTCAATAATTGGTAGATTAGTGAATGTTTAGTGTTTAGGGGTGTTTAGTGCTCTCTAGTTTTCAATAATTGTCAAAATAAGATTAGTCTGTGATGTACAACGAAAAAATAATTAAATGTTTTCTTTGATATGTGGTTGTCTACTGATAAGTATATAAATTTACTTAGTTATAATTTTCAAGTATTTTCAAGAGAATTTCATGATGTATGGGAATTAGTTAAAAGATGCTTGGAGACAAGCGAAATAATGGTTAACTGGTTCGTCTTTTTTTAAAATTTCTTAGCAATCTATATTCGCAATCATGTGGTTTATTGTACCAGTAAGCTTCAAGTTTCTTAGTAACCAAGGTACATTTAAATTACTGAATTGTCAACTGAACAGTACACATTTTTCAACATCATTAGTTTGATAAAATAGTTCATTCACCTCTGTTTTTATAAAATTCCAATTTTGATTACCTTTGAAATAGAAATATTCTTAATTGGCTTTGACTTTTAAAACTTATTTAATCTATTTTCATTTCATGAGGAAAATCTTTTCCAAACAACATACACATAACCTCACAAATCTTTTTCAATTTAGAAGAAAAATCTATTTATTAAAATATATGTAAACATGATGGTGGCTAGCAATGAAATCTAGGATGTGCGTTTCGTCCTATTCGGGATTTATCTGCTGGATGTGCCTACATTCCAAAGTTAATGTTTACCCTGAGACTCGGGCCCATTACCGTTCACTTCAAATGCTATCGTATTATTCACTTAGGTACTGAGTCCAGATAGCCAATACAAAAATGAAGTAAACTTCAGCTCATTGTACAGTCTAGTAGCCAAGTGAAAAACACGATGGCGTTTTAAGTGAACAGTACTGGGTTCGAGTCCTGGAGTGAACAAAACGCGCGTCCTGGATTATACTGCTGACCACCATCATTTCTGTTTATAATGTTTTTGAAATAAGATAATATCGAGGAAATCCTCACAAGATGCACTCGTAAAAATCAATAGGAAGATTCAAAGAACCAATACAAAACAACTGAGTATTTATTAGATTTTATAGTTCGTAATACATTCCAACTTCATTATTTTAGATAACCCGAACACTTAGCTCAGAATATTCCAATAGTAAATAAACATTGAGACTGATAGGTCCTGGGTTCGAATCTCGCGAGGGGAGCGGGATCGTGGATAGGCACTGCTGATGAGTCCCATACTGGGACGAAATGGCCACTCAGTGCTTTCAGGTTTTCCATAGTGGTCTAGCTTCAAATGACTCATAATTTCAACTATTGAAATTTCTAAAAATCTCCACAAAACTCCTTCTGATAAACATTGAATCATAAAAAAAATATTTATATCCACTTAATCTGTTGTTAGGTCAGATCTTCATATGACTATTGCTAACACTGAAATATGTTCAAATATACAAAAATATTCCTAATTCGAAACTACATTTGATCATGCCTAATTTAATTTGAAGTACTATTAAATAATGTTTATTCATTCATCTATTCTATAATATACCTTAAATAATCAGCTTATTGGGACTTTATTGTTACTTCATTATGAGCACATTAAAACTAGTCGACATAATTGTTTCATGCTTTATATTCAATAATAACATCATTTTATACCAACTTAGTTATATACTAAGCATAAATTTTTACAAACTTCTTTATTATCCAATATGTATATAATCAACCAATCAGATTTAAGATAGCAAACTTCGGATTCAAAACGCAGTGACGGATAACTTATATCTTATTAAAGAGGAAGATATATGTAAACTTTTACTAATATTTAGTTACCAAGAGAAATAAAATTAAGAAATATGATTAGTTTGAAGAATAGAGATTGATTTCAAGGATTCATTAAATGATGTTAAGAGAGTGATGAATTTTCTATGGAGGAATTAATAGAAGCCAAATGGAATGGTAATGGACATAAGATAAATACTAAATTGAAATTCTTCACACTGAAAGCTTTTTTCCCACATTATTCCTAAACACTACTATTCTCTCTTACAATTAACTCCTAATAAGATTCTGGGGAAATTTACGCGAAAAAGTGAGGAAAAACCCAAAAATTTCCCAAGCTCCCAATTTTGGGGAAGTTGCTATAGTAAACTTTGGGGAAATGGCACGAAAACCCCAATATTTCCCCAGACCTTGGTCAAGGTCATTTGACTTCGAGAGTTTCCTCAAAATACCCCAAAAATTTCCCCAAAGTTGATAGCTCGGGTTGGGGAAATCGCCCAAATCTTTGAGATATTTTGGGGTTTTGGTGCGAATACCCTAATATTTTTTATAGCGGCTTCCCCTAAATTTCCGCAAAACGAGTCAAAGTATTCCCGAAATTGGGAAAGCTTCAAATTTTAATATGAAACTATGTTTGATGTTCTATGTGAGTAGTTATTCATTTACATCACCTTTATTAGAATTGGCTAAGATTTGATAGATATTACTTTTTCCCAGTCAGTTTGAGAGTCATGCAGCATCAACAGTAAAGTAGGTTTTTATTTTATTTTATTTATTTATTTGAACATATAAATATTGGTTCAAAGAGGCACCAAATAGATATGCGTCACACAAGTCACTTGATTTGTGTTTGGGTTGTGATACTGTCTGGGTACCCAGACCGATGTAGGTGATTTCCTTAGGGGGCCACATTCGGAGCCTTTGACCTAAAGGTCTGGTCCATATGACAGTGAAGCAACGTAAGAAGATGCAGTTCCATGATAACCGGTGAACAACGATTGGTCCATGGGCCATTCGTTCACTCAGGATACTGGAGCCCATATGCACCATTGGTTTAGAATGAGGGTTTCGCCTACTCCCATAGGTGAACTCTCCATATCCTTCAACCACGTTAAAGCACCAAACATTCGATTTTTATCCTCTGAATTTCGTAAATAGCAGTAATGCCACGAAAAGTTAGTGAGTAGGAGATCTGATTCTCCCCACTTTCAGCCTTACCAGGGTATTTAGGGGTGAGTTTCTATCTTCAATCTATTATCTCTAAATAAATAAATGGATAAATATATTCTTCCCTCCTCTCTTTGTTTATTATCTTTTCCAGCGTTTATTCACAGTAATTTTAGAAGCATATGATTTAGTTAATCGAAATGAGAAATATTTAATTGATCGAGCTATACATCGTGGTTTGTTACGTCCATTAATTTCTTCAACGAAACAATTAAATCAATCTACAGATTGGCATCAAGTTACTATATCAACACAATATTCCGGTTATACATTTTGTATCCAATTAACATGTGAACCAAATCATTATGGTAATGATTGTACAAAAGTATGTCAAGCAAATGATAATCATACCAAATTTAAATGTGATGCAAATGGTGATAAAATATGTGAACCTGGTTGGAGTGGAACTGAATGCGATAAAGGTAATTGAACGAACTATTTATTATTCTGTCTATTTATCTTTAACATTCTTACTTATTTACTTACTTATGCCTGCTGTTACTTTTAATAGAGCATAGACCGCCGACCAGCATTCTCCAACTCATTCTCCACCATCTCAATTCTCCAACTCACTCTGTCCTGGGCCTTCTTTTCTAGTTCCATCCAATTCTTGTTCATTTTTCTCATGTCTATCTCCATTTCCCAACGTAATGTGTTCTTTGGTCTTCCTCTTCTCCTTTGATGTTGAGGATTCCATATGAAGGCTTGTCTTGTGACACAGTTCGGTGCTTTCCTCAATGTGTGTATTTAACATTCTACAATATCATAATTTGTAGGTAGCATCCGTCACAAATTAATTTCATATGAGGTATCACAGAGAACCAAGATAATCTAGATAAGTGTTTTGTGCCAGTATAGAACAATCTAGTAGTACATATTCACTAGAAATCATAACTGGTGGAATTCGGACACTTAGAGGATGAAACATTTATCATAAATAGGACTGGATAATCACACAATATGCAAAGCTGGTTGAAATTGAAATTATACTATTTGGCACCCACCCACTTGTTCAAATGACTAAGCATTTACGTTTTTATCGTTATTACTGTGGGTAATTTGTAGAGACTGTTGGCTTTAATAGTTTAAGTTAATGATATGAAGTTCCTGGGTTCAATGGCTGGTTGGGTTTTGGGTGAGCACTTCTACGGAGTCTCATACTAAGACCAACCAGTTGTCATGTGCTCCTTAATGAGTTTCATCCGTGATAAATACAACCAATTATTTTTCATGCCTATTTGTGTGATTTTAATATTGTTTATCTAGGGATTCATAAATACAAGTTTGAAGAGTGAATAACTTTATTATACCTTATCATACACCTACTGTGGTGTGTGCTACTCATGTAGACATAAGTAGTATATGAGGTTAGTCGTGAACAGAATGTCTGGCAGCAGAGAGACAAGAGGATCGAACAGTAAAGAATGAAAACAGAATGCAATTTGTATGAAAATGCAAAAACAATGAAGTCTGAGTGAATTTGAGACAATTGATGGACATTTTGTAAATTAAGCATTTATTATATGATTGTTAGATTTTATAAACAAGTTCCGTAATTTGTTGTCGAAGACATTCGATTGTACCCAATGGTAATCTCCTTCACCACATTTGGTGTCGCTGTCAACAGTAAAGGGGAGGGTGGCGTTCTGTGGACGCCGTTGCAGGCCTGGAGCTGAGGTGCTGGTTGGGGCAGTCTGGTGTGGAGAGGTGGCGTTTAGTGGAGTGTTCTGGCGGGGTGGCGTTGGCTGTAGCGGGTGCTGTCGACGGAGGGGGGCGATGGCACGTGCAGCTACTGGGCAGACATCGTATGTAGATGGCTCAGCAGGCCGGAGGAGCACGGATGTTAGAGGTCTTATGTGCCGAGTGGATGTCGGATGTTGGTGCCCCGGCAGGTCGACGGAGCTATGGAGGTCAGCGCTCCGCAGACTCGACATTTTGACGGAGGGCGTAGCACAGACTGCAGAAAAGAAGGATTTTGTACGGCAACGGCGACTATGAACCACCGCAAGAAGGACTGCTTTAAAGGGGGACGAGCGTTGTGTGTGCTAATTATGTAGACATAAGTAGTATATGATGTTAGTCGTTAACACAATGTCTGGCAGCAGAGAGACAAGAAGATCAAACAGTGAAGAATGAAGACAGAATGCAATTTGTATGAAAATGAAAGAACAAAGGAAGTCTGAGTGAATTTGAGACAATTGATTGACATTTTGCAAATTGACCATTTACTATATGGTTGTTAGATTTTACTAAGTGGTTCTGTAACTTATTCCCCAGCCGTGTTCTGTTCACTACACTACTACGAAGTTTTCCAGTTATATTTCTTTTCGTTGTTTTGTTAACAGTTTGTAATTCTGAAGAGTAATTAGGTCAAAAGTAACCTAAATTCCGAATTATTAGATTGACTATAACTAATTTCTAAGTGGTTAGCATTTGATGGTTGAGTTCATGAATTAATTGAAGCTACACCACCATGGAAAACCTGAAAGCACTGGACAGCTATTTCATCCTAGTACGGGACTCCTTAGCAGTGCGCATCCATAACACCGTCCAGCAGGAGTTGAACCCGAGACCTGTCGGTCTAGCGCACGAGCTCTTAACCTCTAGACCACTGAGCCGGCACCCATGGTGGTCTATCTTCAATTGACTTAAGAACTCAATCATCATCATTATTATTATTATATCCAGAAAAACCTTTTGATTACTATTTAGTTTGATCTCGGTTTCATCACTGTTCATAATGCTGACATACTTAGTTGTATCATATTTTAGACATCCCTAAATTGAGAATAACTAAAATTCACTTGAAAAGAGCCATATTCTTCCTTCTTTGAAATGAAATGTTGTAAGTAATAAAGGTTGAAGTGTTGTTATTTAAATCGAGGCAATAACTATCGGTGTCGAATAAACTAAGGGATTTCATTTGGATATTATTGTAGTGGCTTCGCTTCATTAATCGACCACCACGATAACCGTCATAATATAAAACTCAACAGTATTCGAAATCAGAAAGCAATGAGAAGTGGTAACTACAGTTTATTAGCGGGTAGCGTAGATCACAAAGTTATAAGCACATTAACTGAATTTGAAGCGGAGAGGCGAATAAGTATATATGAGCAAATACCTAGGCAAATTTACAGTCAAATTACATAAGGGCACAGCAAAGCAAAGCAAAAACTAATAATAGGATTTGATTCAATGTGCACATGAGGAGGAGAATGAATCATCGAATGATATTTAAGCAATCAACACTTTAGCTCGAGTCCGTCATATACTCTAATGATCATAACAGTAATAGACAGAAATAGACGTATTGCTATTATTCAAATAACATTTTCTGTTAAGTAGATTGATAAAAGAGCTTAACGAAAATTAAGCATAATAGAAATTGGTTGTAGGATAGCTACTATATTATATCATCTATTTAATCCATATTTTAATACAATAGCTAAGTGGTTAACACGATGGTGATTGAAGCGAACGAGACTGGGTTCAAGTCTCAGGGTGAATATCAACAAGTCTGAGATGCTGGTACATCCAACTGATGAATCCCAAAATAGGACGAAACGCACATCCTAGATCCCACGACTAGCCACTAACCATCTTTACTTAAAAAATGCTTGTGACTTAATGCTATATTGAGGTGATCCGCACAAGATGTGCACACATATACCAACAAGAGACTAATCAATTTTTTCAGTCCTAAATAACAAGTAAAAACCAACACCAAGTGAATTAAAATATTAATTTAATTTTCCTTTTTTTCTTTGTTTTTTTTCGTTTTTTTTTCTTAAATCACTTCTAAACTTTTCTTTCCTTCACTCATTCTCTTTCTCTCTCTCCCTCCGTCTCTCTCTCTCGCTCACTCTCGCTTTATTTTGTTTCTTCATAATCAATCATAAAATCAAAAGGCAAATTCCATTTTGAATTTTTATTTTCAATTTTCAAAGTTTATTAAATGACAAAAATAAAAAAAAGAGAAAAAAAGAAGAGAAAAAAAACAAAAAGATAAAAAGATTGACGATTGTAAGAGAAAGATTTAAATTTATTCAACTAGTGACATTTTTATTTTATATTATCTAAACAACTACCGTCCCAAAATACCCTGGTACGACCGAGGGTGGGGAGAATCAAATCTTCTACTTACTCTCGAAATGCTCTCACGTGTATACAGCCACTGACAAAGAAATCCTACTCACTGCATTCTTGAGGTGGAGGTTATGTTTACAAAATCGAGAGGACGAAAATCGAATGTTTGGCGCTTTAACCAGGTTGGTGGATATGGAGAGTCCACCTAGGGATGTTGGTAAACCCTGATTCAAAACCAATGGTGTACATGGGCCCCAGTATCCTGAAGGAACGAATGATGCATGAACCGATCATGGAACTGCATTTTCTTACGTTACTCCACTGTCTTGTGGATCAGACCTTTAGGTTAAAGGCTTCGAGTATAGCCCCCTAAGAAAGTCACCTGCTTCGTTTTGGGCACCCGGTCAGTATCCCAGCCCTCACATAGATCGAATGATTTATGTGGCGTATATTGCACTGTGTGCAATATAAGAAAAAAGTGCATGCTGTATCATATTCCATACATTCATGAATATCCTTTAACCATTATTTATTTACTTACTTACTTACTTGCTTTCTTACTTACTTACTTGCTTACTTACCCACTTGCTTGCTTACTTACTTACGTACTTACTTGCTTTCTTACTTACTTGCTTACTTACTCACTTGCTTGCTTACTTACTTACGTACTTACAACTGTTACCTCTCGTACAGGAGCATAAACCGCTCACCAACATTCTCGACCCAACTCTATTCTCAATAATCCTTTTCACTGGTTTACAGTTATTTTTCATTCTTTTGATCTCTCCTTTCGATTCCCGACGTAATGTGTTTTTTTGTTCTTTCTCTTTTCCGTTTCCTTTGACGATTCCAAGTTAGCGCTTGCTTCATGATACAGTTGGGTGATTTCCTCAATGTATTTCCTTTCCACTTCTAGCGTTTTTTTTCTAATTTCTTCCTCAACTGGAAACTGATATGTTCTCACTCACAATAGACTGTTGTTGATGGTATAATCATTATTAGCCATAAAGAACTTGAACAGATTATATATCAACAATGGACTCTGGAAATTTCATCAGGGATCACACTAATGACCGCTCACTGACTTGGTATCTAATAATTCTCTTTTGAACTTGACATCCGAATAGACAATTAATTTGAGCAAGTTTGAAAGAAATGTAACTAATTACTACTGAGGAGTCCCATACTAGGACGAAACGACCGCCCAATGTTTCCAGGTTTTCCATGGTAGTCTAGCTTCAATTGACTCATGATTTCAACTCTTAAAGTAAATACCAATACCAATTCATGAATATCAAATTAAGTTAGTTCCCAATATAACAAAATATCTATTCTAGATTTCAATGTTGTCAACTAACTAAAATATTATCAGTATTTATTCATAGGGATTATATGAGAACATTGACTAAATGAGTTTGTATGTCAACAAAGATTGAGCGAATGTTGTTCCCAATGGAGGTACCTAAAAAGGAAATTGGATTGGAGGTGGTTTTAGTGACCTGAGAGCGTGACCTCAGTGCCCAAGCGATAACTGCTTGAGGTCAATCAAACACGACCTTTTTGTGGGTAATTTTCATGTTTGCTCCGTAATTGTTGAGACCTTACCACCGGAGATGGATATCTGTGGAATAAAGCGAGGTGTGCATTATTAGGGTCGACCTTTCTGAAGGAAATATCTTACTGCCGTTACACCTCTGTACAGTCAGCAGTACGACTTCACCATCAGACCTTGGGTTTGTTACTTTTAGTCTTACCGCTCTTCAACTGACCTGTCTGACATGGTAGGACCTTGAGGAACAATTATTCCAGCCAGTATAGCTCGATTGATTCATCACGATAGGCAAATCCAACTACCACGTCAAGGTAGCAACAATGGTCGGGCTGTTTCTAATACAAACAATAGGAAAATAGAACTTCTAACAGACAAAATATAATTTTCATTAGTATTGTTAACTATTCCATTGAGTAATTTAAAGTTATTATAAACTGAAATATTTCAATATAAACTGTATGATTATTGTTATATCTCATATGTTTTATACTTAGCAATATGCAATATTGGTTGTCATCCAGTTCATGGAACTTGTTCAAGACCAGGAGAATGCGAGTAAGTTGATTATTATCTCTAATGAATTTAAAAATGATTGACTAATTATATAATCAAAACTGATTAGTCATTGAGTAGTGGCCAATATTATATTTATTAGTATTGGGTTGCAGAGATTATTAAGTTTGTAGAGCCCGTTGAGTTCGTCTGAGGTGGCGGACTCACCACTTTTTGTGGGGCCGTTTATTATGTCGTCATTTAGATTGGACGATATTGTCGAAGGGCTCTTCACTTTAACGGCCCGTGATCTGACTCCAATTAGATCGTATGAATGATCGTTGTGGAAATATATACGCGCTTTATCCTCGTATATAATCATTGACTTAAATCGCGTTAGTTAATAACGGAATTATATAAGTCAAATAACGAGAATGGACTTTTGAATACATATATTTTGTATAATCGTTCATCCAGACAAACGAATGAGGGAACGATGCGAAGAGAAGAAAGCGAAGCAAAAATAACGCGCGGTGGAGATGGCCAGTAAGCCAACTCCCATTTAACCAAGCGTTAATCAATATTTATAAGCACACAAAAATGTTACAGACATGTGATGAGTAATGGGATAAGAAGTGTACACATGCCTACGCGTTCATTTAAAGACAGTCAAGATTGATAAGCGAATAATTAACAAGGTCAAAATATGACTCAAGTAGAATGAATAGAATGGGCTGTTCGAAAGCCAGAATAAGGTAACTACAAGTTCATGATTGAGACCATGAACCGATTGATGGTAGACCACTATTGAAAACCTGGAAGCACTGGACAGCCATTTCATCTTATTGTAGGACTCCTTAGCAGTGCACATCCACGATCCTGTTTGAAAAAATTCAAACACAGGGCCTTCAGTCTCGCTAGCGAATGCTTAACCTCTAGATCAGTGGAGCTAATCCTTATCGGACAGAGACAGGTATCTACCTTAGTACAATGTAAGATGGTCGCTCAATTTCATGGATTGATTGAGGTTAGACATTAACACTGTTGGATACCGGTTCAGTAGTCCAGATGTTAAATATTCACATGTGAGACTGAAGGCCTTGGTTTCTAATCCTTTCTGATGTGAGATCATAGATACACACTACTGAGGAGTACCATACAAGAACACAACGACCATCTAATACTTCCAGGTTTTTCATGATGGTAGCCCAACTTTAATCAACTCATAAACTCAACTATGAAATCCATTTTTAATTTTTTTTTTTTTGTTGTCTTTTTGAATAAAGTAATTATTCACCCTCCACCTTCTCACCCCATCCCCAACTCCCACCCCTAAAATATAATTTTTACAAAAGAAAACAAATAAACAAATTATTGATAATATACATTGATTAGTTCTCTTTCATTGAACTGTAATCAAATGATAATTGAAATTATTGATCAAAATATTTGACTTGTTCACTTGGCTACTATTGATAAACAATTGATAACTCTTCTTATATATTTTTTAATGTGTAAAATTAAAAAAAAGAAAATGCTTAGAAACAAAATGAACAAGATTAAGAATTGATTCATAACAAATCAATCATGAGAATCTGAAAGCATAAGTAAAATAATTAAGCATACAAGAAGAAACAAGAAAGGATCTTCATTATTGGATGTTAAGGTTTTCATTTTACTGTTGTATATATATTTTTAGAATTGAATTTATTAATCTTGGTTGACATTTGAGGTCATCTCACGCTGATGAAGAATGTGTAACCATCGAGGTGTGTGTTGATTTCAGTGATCGACATCTTCTTGTAGCTCTGCTCATCTTCCTTACTTATGCCTATTACTTCTCATGGAAGAGTATAAGCCACCCACAAACACTCTCCACTCAACCCTGTCCTGGACAAACCTTTCCAACTCTTTCCAGTTTTTATTCCTCCTTTTTATATCAGCTTCTATTTCTCGATGTAATGTGTTCTTTGGTCTTAATCTTTTCCGCTTCCAATTCCACCGCCACCAAAGGATTGATGCTAGCAAGTTGGCTGCAACTTCTGTTGCTAGTATGTACCGAACCGAGCTAGCTTCTAGGCTAGCTACCATTCCACCGAAAAGCATAGATGAGCATTGGTTGCAATTGCATGACGCCATGAAAATGGCGGGTCAAGTCAGTTGTGGGTTTGCGAAACGTCCCGCTTACAAGCACTGGGTTTCTTCTGGTTCCTTACAACTGATTGAAGCCCGTCGGTCTACTCCGGGTGACCGTGAGTTTGACCACAGACGAAGGATGTTACGTAATGAAATCGGACAAAGCTTGCGTAAGGACCGAGAAGCCTGGTGGTCGGAGCGTGCCAATGAGTTGGAAGCAGCAGCTGCATCTGGTAATTACCGGAAGCTCTTCCAACTCATCCGAGCCACTGGCAGCAAGAAGTCTGGTGTGAGCGAAACAATCTGCGAGGATGACGGAACGCCAACCACTAACATCCATCGACGTCTTGGACGATGGGCAGAATTCTTTGAAGGGCAGTTCAACTGGCCCGCTGCTCCGGCAACATCGGTCAGACTGTCCTGCCCTCCATGGCCGGTGACGACTGATCCACCAAATGAGGCGGAAGTCCGCAAGGAACTCCAACTCTTGAAACGTTACAAATCACCGGGCCCAGACGACTTACCTCCGGCTCTTTTTAAAGATGGTGGTGACTTTCTGACTAAGGGACTGACGACGTTGTTTACAAAGATCTGGGAACTAGAGAGTGTACCAACGTCATGGAATGAGTCGATAGTTGTCCCTATCTTTAAAAAGGGTTCACGTCGTTCCTGTAACATGTATCGGGGGATAAGTCTACTTCCGATTGCGTCCAAGCTATTGGCTTCCGTCATACTTCGTAGGTTGTTCAGAACCCGAGAAGGATTGACTCGCGAGGAGCAGGCTGGGTTTCGTTCCGGTCGAGGATGTATTGATCATATCTTCACCCTCCGCCAAATGTTAGAACACCGCCATACTTATCAAAGGCCAACAATCGTAGTGTTTCTTGATATCAGGGCCGCCTTCGATTCGTTGGACAGAACTGTTCTCGGGGATTGTCTATTGAAGAAGGGTGTGCCTGAGAAGTTTATTAACATCCTAAAAGCCCTATACACAAACACCTCAGGCAGAGTGAGGGCATACAACCACCTTTCTCCACTATTCCATTCGAGCAGTGGGGTTAGGCAGGGTTGCTCAATCTCACCATTCCTCTTCAACTTTGCCATCGATGACATTCTGGAAACAGCTCTGACGGATGTAAGTAATGGCGATGTGGATCTGTTACCTGGAGAAAGACTTCTCGACCTTGAGTATGCGGATGATATTGTCTTACTGTGCGAGAATGCCCAAGCCATGCAATCCGCACTTAATCAGTTGGCAATCAGTGCCCGTAGGCATGGTATGTGCTTTGCACCTTCGAAGTGCAAAGTTCTTCTACAAGACTGGCAGGATTCTAATCCTGTACTCACTCTGGATGGTGAGCAGATTGAAGTAGTCGAGAAGTTCGTGTATCTAGGTAGCTGCATAAGTGCTGGTGATGGCGTGAGTGATGAGATCAATGCACGTATAGTGAAAGCCAGAGCGACTTATGCCAATCTGGGCCATCTTTGGCACCTTCGTGATGTCAGTCTGGCTGTAAAAGCTCGGATCTACAACGCATCGGTTAGAGCAGTTCTGCTCTTTGCTTGTGAAACCTGGCCTCTCCGAGTTGAGGATGTTAGACGACTCTCTGTGTTTGATCATCGTTGTCTCCGAAGGATTGCTGACATTCAGTGGCAACACCATGTCAGTAATGCAGAGGTTCGGCATCGAGTGTTCGGTCACAGAGACGATAATGAAATTGTTGTCACCATCTTGAAACACCGACGTCGGTGGCTTGGACATGTTCTACGAATGTCGTCCCAGAGAATTCCAAGTCGTGCATTATTTGCCGACTCTGGGACTGGTTGGAAAGAGCGGAGAGGTGGTCAATATATGACATGGTGTAGTGGTATGAAAGAAAGCTGCAAAGGGCTAGCTTCTGTTGGTCCTTCACGACTCCCTGGTTGGGGTCCGAGAAACGGTGTAACGCAGTGGCTAGAGACGTTATCAGATATGGCTAAGAATAGAAGCCAGTGGCGATCGTGCTGTAACCTTCTTTTACTTTCTTCATAAAAAGTGGTTGTATCTTCCTTAACTGAAAGATCTTTTCTGATTGTACCTTTCCGTTTCCCCCACCATTGTTCTCTCTCTCTCTCTTTTTTTTATAATTCCCCACATTCATTACTTTTTTTTCTCTTTTCTCCTCCTCTTCAAATTATCATTGTTTTGTGTGGCGCATATATATTTTGGTCCCCCCCCCTGTACCAATATTTATGTGTTCAAATAATGAATAATAATAAATCCAATTCCAACGTTATTTCTTAATTTCCTCTTTAACTGGTAGCTGATTTGTTCACTCTCACAGTAGGCTGTTGTTGATGGTATCTGGTCAATGGATGTTGAGTATCCTATGTAGACATCTATTTATAGATACTTATATCTTCTTGAGGATGGTTGTGTAAAGAACAGAACACAGGTGGGGACAATCGAATGTACTTAAACAAATTACAGAACTAGTCAGTAAAATCTAACAACCATATAGTAAATGCTCAATTTGCAAAATGTCTATCAATTGTCTCAAAAGACTGAGACTTCCTTTGTAAATGCATTTTCATACAAATTGCATTCTGTCTTCATTCTTTACTGTTCGATATTCTCGTCTTTCTGCTGCCAGACATTCTGTTCAGCACACACGTCATATGCTACTTATGTCTACATAAGTAGCACACACCACAGTTGTAGTAGTTCTCCAAGCTTCAGCTCCATACAATAGAACTAACTGTCTTAACGTTCGCATTGAAAATTCCCACTTTGATCTTGACTGACAGATAATGCGTTTGAGTTCCATATGTTCTCCGGTTGTAAGAATGCCGCCCATACTTTTCCAATACTTATGCATCTGATCTTCCTTGTTCATGGATGATGCCTACCAGGATGAAAGCCGAGATTCAGTTAATTGCCTGATTAAAATATCTGAACAATAAAACTTCATAGTCACAAAAAAGTTATTATGAATCTATAAGATAGTTTGTTGTCAATATGATTCTACAAATTAAAAGTAGCACCGTATTTAAGGCTTCATAATGTAATTGATATATTGATAAACACCTTTGAATTGCATACAAGGTGTACTTGTAACCTGATCATTAATAATATTTACAGAGTCAAATAATAAATCAATACAAGAAGATTTTGTGTTCTTACTACGTAATCTTGAATTCGGGGTTTTAGTATCAAGCATAAGTCATTTATTCATTTGGCATATGTGATAAAGACAAGCATAACATCACATATATTAAAAGCAAAAATGGGCAGTGGCTAGCAGTGGAATCTAAAACGTGCGTTTCGTCCTATTTAGGACTCGTCAGCTAGGTGCATCTGCATCTCATAGTTGATGTTCACTCTGGGACTCAAACCCAATACCGTACGCTTCAAACGTCATCGCGTTATCTATTTAGCTACTGAGTTCTATTAGTCACTTGCTTATGCAATGGGGTGAAGTGTATATTCGCTTGGTACTGTTTACTTGAATCTTTATCGATTGCGTCGATATCGAGGCAATACATACAGTATTCACATATAGCAATAAGAGATTGATCAATTGCAGTCTTAAACATCAATAGGAAGATGCAAACAAACAAATTTAAGTGAATTTTAACTTTACCTCATTGCACAAGCAAGTGGTTATCAGAACTCAGTAGCTAAGTAGATTGCGCGATAGTGTTTGAAGCGGACGGTACTCAGTTCGAGTCCCAGAATGAACATCAACTCTAAAATATAGGTACATCCAGTTGACAAGTCCCAAATAGGATGGAACGCATGTCCTGTATTCCACTGATAGCCAATATCCATCTTTACTTATAATGCTTGTGAATTAAGGCAATACCTACAGGATACACATATGTCAACAAGAGATTGATCAATTACAATCTTAAACCTCAATGAGAAGATTTAAGCAAAACAATACCAAGTAGATTTATCACATTTATTGTTCTTTTTTTTCTGTTCAATGCTACATTCATAGTAACTTTCATTTTTCACCTACATATTATCTTTCTTTATAAGTTGTTCAACTGGTTGGCAAGGTCCACTATGTGATGAATGTATAAAATATCCTGGATGTAAACATGGAACATGTAATGATGCACCATTTACATGCCGTTGTTTACCTAATTGGGGTGGATCATTTTGTGATCAAGGTGAGTTAATGTTAAATATAATATAGAAGACTGTTTAAAGTATTCCTACTTTTCATGGATTTAACTAATGAATATTATATAATTACGTGTGATTACATGATGACATGTATAAAAACCATTTCATAATGTTCTTGATTGAGATCATGAACTGATTGATGTTAGACCATCATTGAAATCCTGGAAGCACTAGACGACCGTTTCGTCCTACTGTGAGACTCCTCAGAAGTGCGCATTCACGATCTTACGAGCGGGTCTAGAGGTTAGGTGTTTGTGAGCAAGAGTGAAGGTCCTGGGTTCAAAACCCCCGAAGCGGGATCGTGGATACGCACCACAATAAAACGAAACGGCCATCCATTTGCTTTCAGGATTTCAATAGTGATTTAATATCAATACGTTCATGATCTTAATCAAAAAACTTAATAATCTCCACAACCTTATACTGATATTTCATAATGTATCATCATATTCCTATTAAGAATTAGATTTATGATGCACATCTCAAAGAATGTGTTAGGTCCCGATAAGTATAATGAATGGTAATTTTTGAGATCCATTTATGGGTTATAACAATTTGCGACGGGGTTAAAAAAAAACGATCCAAAGTCAGCCTGTAATTGGATGAAATTCAGTCTAATTATTTTGAGCAATCAGCATCCAGATTTGTCATCAGTGTCCTTCAACGACATTGGTCATTAGTCATACAGTCATTTTCATTACCGGTGCTGATTTTAAAAAAAAAATGACTCTCCGTTCCGATCGATTGCAGCTGCTATTCGAGCGACAAATTACGCACGCAGCTGCTGAATCACTCATGCTTTGAAGATGCGACGGAAGTGGATGGATTGATTTCTCAACTGCATACTGAGCTGGAAAATGATTGCAGCCACCATAAATCCTCGACAAACTGTAATTTAAACGAAACAAAAGTTATTCAAGATCTGCCCAGTGGTCTGGCGCTGTCCATTTCAGAAACATGCCCGGTAATGGATTCAAACTCCATTATCCCCGAAACACCATGTTCAAACAGTGACTTATCCAGCTGTCAAAAAGATGATGCCCTGTTAAATGTTCATGAATTTGTCACTGTAATCTCCCATTAAGAAACAGAAAACAAATTGAGCAGTACATTGAATGCAGCTGCTCCAAATGGAGCTCATTATTCTGCGATAGAAGTTTCTGACGAATCTAATTATCGAGATTCCCTTGTTTTACCAAAAAATATGTCACATGCATCAAATGATAATCAAGAACCTAGTGAAATTTTGATGGACGCTGATTATCATAATGATCCACTATCTACTAGTGATATTCCTAATAAATCTGATCACAATATTTCAGAAGAATCAAACTTCGATGACCTCATATCAAACGTTGTTGATCCTCACCACTTAGTCACTTTCAGTAGAACCTCTCTTCAATACGACAAATATGTTTTAAATAAATTCAAATTAATTGTAACTTGGGAACATCAGGATCAAACACTGTTTCGTGGGGGTGGATAAATACGGAAAATTTAAAATCCAGATATCAACTCCAGATCTTTAAAAAAAGGGAGGTGTGTTAGGTCCTGATAAGCATAATGTATGGTAACTTTTGGGATCCATTTATAAGTTATAACAGAATGCTATCACATGTGAAATTATAATTTAATCACCATTGTGAATTAGGTTAGATACATCCAGTATGAAGATGTTGAGATAAACTTGTACTAGTTGACCCTCTCCTCAGTAATTAAATGCATCTATCTTCTTGAAGAAAATGATGCTTCTCGTAAAGTTTGAATCCTGATTTTTATAGTTAGAGAAAGTTCTTACTTGAACTATTCAGGTTAGTTGCTAACTTACTGAGAAATTAAACGTAGCCAGCCAGACAGAATTAATCAATTTTGTATTTGGTAACCTTTAGTGTTAACTGAATTCAAGATGATACTGTGGTGTGTGCTACTTATATCGACATAAGTAATTTGTGATGTTAGTCGTGAACACAATGTCTGGCAGCAGAGAGACAAGAAGATCGAACAGTAAAGAATAAAAACACAATGCAATTTGTATGAAAATGAAAGAACAATGAAGCCTGAGTCATTTTGAGACAACTGATGAACATTTTGCAACTTGAGCATTTACTATAATGGTTGTTAGATTTTATTAACAAGTTTTGTAATTTGTTGTCAGATACATTTGATTGTTCTCACCCGTGTTCTGTCGACTACATTTAGTGTCGCTGCCAACCAGTAGATGGGAAGGGTGTTGTTCTGAGGACGCCGTTGCGGGCCTGGGGCTGAGGTGCCGGTTAGGGCAGTCTGGTGCGGAGAGGTGGCGTTTGGTGAAGTGTTCTGGTGAGGCGGCGTTGGCTGTAGCGGGTGCTGTCGACGGAGAGGAGTGATGGGACGTTCAGCTACTGGGTGGACATCGGATGTAGATGGCTCAGCAGGCCGGTGGATCACGGATGTCAAACGTCCCATGTGCCGGGTGGATGTCGGATGTTGGTGCCCGACAGGTCGATGGAGCTATGGAGGTCAGCGCTCCGCAGACTCGACATTTTGACGGAGGGCGTAGCACAGAGTGCAGAAAAGAAGAATGTTGCATGGCGAGCATGAGCCACCGCAATAACGACTGCTTCAAAGAGGGGGCCAGTGTGGTTTGTGCTACTTATATCGACATAAGTAGTATATGATGTTAGTCGTACATCAATACAAATAACACAGTAAATTATTCTATTCTATTCTATTCTATTTTCTATTTCATTATTAACTAAATGAATAAATAGATCTGGATTATTGTGGACGACATCAACCATGTTTAAATAATGGAATATGTAGAAATTTAAATTCTTCATATTCAAAACCATTCAATTGTAGTTGTACACGTGATTTCACCGGAGAATATTGTGAAATAAGTAAGATTTTTATGTATAATTCTTTTAGTTAAATTATACATTGTTAATTGATTTAGAAATTTGTTACCTACTTACATACTTAATTACTCTTGTTACCTCTTGTCCAGAAGGAAAGTTCACCTATCAACCGTCTTCATTCAATTCTATTGTGGGTAATCTTTTCCAGTTCTTTCCAGTTGCTATATATTATTTTGATATATGCTTTTGATTCCTGACATAGAGTGTTCTTTGATCTTCCTCTTTTCTGTTACCCATCATGATTCCAAGTTAGCGATTGATTCGTGATGTAGTTGAATGATTTACTTAATGTATGAATTTCATTGTCTTTTCTTAATTTTCACTTCAGATGGAAGGTATTTTGTTCTCTCCTACAGTAGGCTGTTGCTGATGGTATCCAGCCAACGGATATTAAGTATCTTGTGTAGATAATTGTTTAGAAATACTTGTAGTATTTTGATAATGGCCATAATCGTTCTCCACGTTTTATCTCTGCATCTATAGAACTAACTGTTAATGATTTTGATATTAGTTGACAATTGTTTTGAGTTCTATATGTTCTTCAGTTGTGGGAATACTCACCTTGTCTTTCCATTCCATCTGTATCGGATCCTCCTTGTTCATTAATGATGTTCACCAGTTACAAGGAAGATTCAACCTCTTCCAGAGTTTGGTTAGTGTTCTTTCTCTGTATTGTATTTGAAAATCTTGGTTTTTCCCTTGTGTGTATTGAGGCCTACTGATGCAGAGATTGCTGCTACACTGTTTATCTTAACCTGTATTTCTTGATGTGTATGGGCTAGAAAGGCTAGGTAATCTGTAAAGTCCCAATCATCTAGTTGCATCCAAGATGTTGAAACCTGTTAGTATAACTTTATATGTTAATTAAGGAGTTCATATACTCACTTTTGAGTTACTGACTATTTCTCAAGGCTAACTGACTCCTCAAGATGAAGTTGAATTTAGGTAGTACTGTTAGAACGTTTGGCTAACTTCTTAGAACTACAAAGTTTAACAGAAGCTCTATTGTCCTCAACAGTGACAAGCAATAATAAATGTATTCATAAAGCTTTTCTGAGAGCTTGGTGTTGAAGTCTATGGGATTTTGATGTTTGATTTTCTGGGAATTCATTAATTACTTCTGTTTACTTGTATTTAAACTTATATTGGCACTTCAAACAGCTACCATAAATCGAACATCTAATGTATGACCTGAATAATTCGGGTTTAAAACTTACAAGATCCATCTGTTTACTTATGAGTATTGATCACCTTTAATCTAGAAATATCAATATAATAAACCCATATCGCCATTAATATGATTCTATCAAAGACTTTACTCACATTGGCGTTTTTTTTTTGCGGGTTAGTTTTCTACGAGATAGGGTCACAAACCCCATGCCTAACCCTCCTCCTTTATCCGAGCTTGAAACTAGCAGTATCCTCAGAGGGGCTCCAAAACAAAGGTCTATCTGTTTACTTATGATTGTTTATTACCTTCAATCTAGGAATATCAATATAACAAACCCATATCGCCATTATTATGATTCTATCAAAGACTTTACTCACATGATACAGTTGATTAGGTTTTTTTAGCGAGTTAGTTTTCTACAGGATAGGGTCGCTAACCCCATGCCTAACCCTCCTCGTTTATCTGGACTTAAGACTGGCAGTAGCCCCAGAGGGGCTCCAGGTGGAGTTCTCATGACACAGTTGAAAAGCTCAAATGAGAAGAAATTTATCTCCATGATATATCAAGTTTGGCTAATGAATCAACATAAACATTGAAATAGACAGAATAGGACAAATTCTTAAATAAATCAAAAGAGCTGATTATGGTTACTTTTTTTTTGTTTGTTTTAACATAAACAAATAAACACAAATAAGATGAGAAGTGAGACGTAAAATCTTCATTTGAAATTGCATGGATCATCTGATAAAAATCAGATCAACCATTCAATTCATTTACATACATTGTTAAGGAAATATAATGAAAACAAAATATAAGGTCAAATGACTTTTTGGGTTTCATTTATTATTTATTTAATGTTACTTTATAGATAGTTCTCTTCACATTAGTAAGAATTGTCCTATGATTGGAACAACCTATAAGCGAAAATAATTTAGCAAATATTATTTACCTACTTATGAGTAGCTAATGTAGTAATTATAAAAAAAGGTGCGTTGACTTTTTAAGTTAATGACACGGCTTTCAGACACATGGACAGACAGAGATTGTTAAAATTACACTTAGTTGAAAGTAATTGATATACACTCTGTAGTCCTTTAGTATAGTACTTTGCATGTCAAAGAAATTTTTTTATATAGATGGTGAAGCTATAGCTTATGGACGACATTTCTTCGACGTTGAAGTGACTTTGAGGGTGTTTACCTAATTGCTTGGAACGAATAAGGGTTATAAACTAGTGTAAAGAACTAGAATTATAATTTACAGTTGATGGTTAAGGTTAAATTTATGGTTATCATTACAAACTAATATCATTTATAATGCCAAAACTTTATTGAGTCAAATGGATGAATGAATTTCACGTCAAAATCCTGGAGCTGTTATCTTATACCTGATTAGTTTGTCCATAAATTATAGTCACACTAAATGACCAATGAAAATATGCGATGGATAACCGCGAGTATTTCCCTTTATGGAAGTATATCTTACAAACTTAAGCATATGCGATTGAAAGAAAATTCATTTAAAATGTATTTAGGTTATAGTTACTTACTTACTTACTTACGCCTGTTACTCCTCGTGAAGGAGCATAGGCTGCTCACCAGCATTCTCCATCCAACCCTGTCCTGGGCAATCCTTTCAAGCTCTTTCCAGTTCTTATTCATCTTTTTCATATCTGCTTCTATTTCCCGACGTAATGTGTTCTTTGGCCTTCCTCTTTTCCTCTTCCCTTCAGGATTCCAAGTTAGCGCTTGTCTCGTAATGCAGTTTGATGATTTCCTCAATGTATGTCCTATCGATTTCCATCGTCTTTTCCTAATTTCCTCTTCAGCTGGAAGCTGGTTTGTTCTCTTTCACAAAAGGCTGTTGCTGATGGTATCCGGCCAATGGATGTTGAGTATCATGCGTAGACAGCTATTAATAAATACCTGTACCTTCTTGATGGTGGTTGTTGTAGTTCTCCAAGTTTCAGCTCCGTACAGTAGAACTGAGGTTATAGTTGGTGAGAAACAAATTCCATTGATTGACTTCATTACTATGAATCAGTTTTCTATGAAAGGTATTCAATTTGTTATCATCTTTGATGTAACTAATCTAAATAAAGGAAATCAATTGAAAATTGTATTATCTTTTTAGTTAACGAAAATATGAACAACTTGAATGTTGTCTTAAGTCAGTTAATCATCGTAAACATGACCTGTAAATATCCTTTAACAGTCTTGATGATTCGTTTCATTATGAAACTGAACTAGTTGATATTGATATTGAATGTGACATCAAATCGTGAACAGTTCGTGACTGATAGGTCCTTGGTTCGAATCTCACGGAGTAGGATCGTGGATATATACTGCTGAGAAGTTCTATACTAAAGTGAAACGGCCTTCCAATGCTTTTAGGTTTCCTATGGTAGTCTAGTTTTAATTGAATCATGAAGTCAATTATTAAAATTTTAATTTTTCTGTTTATTTTCCAATAATTAATGTAGAATTGGCACCGTGTACAAATGATCCATGTAAACGTGGTCGTTGTATATCAAAAGATAATATCACTTATGAATGTGAATGTCAACCAGGATGGCGTGGTGATCATTGTGAAGAGAGTAAGTTCAATGGTTAAAAGTTGCTTGACTTAATACTTTAGGCATTTACGTCTAAAATGAAGGATATGGGGTTTGAATGCCAGAGTGGACATCAAATTTGGGTTATTAAGGTATATCCAGCTGACGAGTTGTAAATAAGACGATATGGGCGTCATAGATTGCACTATTATCCACATACTGTCTATTATGAATCAAATTATCTGACTTATGTCTTAAACAATATTTTCAATAGGCTTAACTAACCTGTATGGTAACTTAATTGTTTGTTGTCTGAATATCCTAACAGATTCAATAAAAAAATTCACACACCACCTAATAGTCGAAACAGGCGGCAATGAGAAAGTGAGAAGAGTAAATACGTAGGAAGCTTTAATGTCAGAACCAAGTCGAAAATATACATTAATCACGTATACATAAATGCGTAATAAATGATCCACACAGGGATATATAGGCTATGAACAATACACTTACTCATAATACCATATCTACAGTTGCGTTTCTCATCTGGCAATTAGTCTAAAGTCGGAATATGATTTACCTGGCTTTACAGAAACATATAGCTTAAGCTAGCTTGAATTTTGTACGACCTAGAATCTTGGTAGGAGAGTAGAAGATTCTGAAAGTTCTAGGTTTGATTCTTGATAGTTCCATGGAGTAATCTCGTTAGAAAGTTTCATACTACAACGAAATAACTATCCAGTACTTTCCGGTTTTCAATAGTTATCTTATGAAAGTCAGTTTGTTAAAACTCAGTTAGTCAGCAACAACATAGAACTTCGTGCGTACGTACGCACATCAGTTCGAGTTGACATACCACATTAGCAAACAGATACAACTGGCGATTCAAATCCCATAATGGTAAAGGTAGTAAGAGTATAAGCAGTAATCGGAAAGATTAGGGTTTGAAGATGTTATTCAAAGAGTACAGTCCAGTGAAATAAATTTGGGAGGAAAAAAAGGAACAAAGAATTCAGAAGATTAGAGTTTGAGAGAACACAAAGAGTGGATGCACCTGCGCCATTGCAAACGATTTTGAGCCATGTCATTCAAGGTCTCTAACCATCGGTTGCTATCGTCTCGCGGTCCCCAACCAGGTAGTCTACACCTACCAACATGACTCAGTCCACTTGTCAGTGACTTCATGGATTTGTGCCATGTTTTGGTCTGGCCGCCCCTACCTTTCTTCCAACCTACTCCTACACCATAAATCATAGCACGTGGGGGCAGTCGGTGGTCGGGCATGCGCAACACATATCCCAACCATCTCAAATGATGAAGTTTCACTACTTCATCAATCGATTTTCCATTCTTACCTAGTAACCGTTTCCTAACAACTGCATTACTTACTCAATGGTTAGGTTTGTGATAACTACGGAATATAGAATTATTAGATTTAATGTTAAATTATTCAGTAAGATACAAATCTCACTTTCTATTTATGTTTATAATAAAACATACTTTTTTTCTCTATTGTATATTCTGAATTCAATAAGATATTGATTATTGTTTAATGAATACATGTTTAAATGGTGGAACATGTCAAGATTTAGATGGTCCCGGTTTTCAATGTTTATGTCCATCTGGTTTTAAAGGATCTAATTGTCAATTAAGATCACCATGTAGTAATTCACAATGTGTACATGCAGTTAATTGTAAACAATTAATACAACCAATAAATGGAATTGATTATGAATGTATGTGTCAACCTGGTTGGACAGGACAATTTTGTGATGAAAGTAAGTGAATATTTTTAAAATAAAATTTACAATCTATTTGGAGCCATGTTTGACAATATTTCAGTCTGCTTACTTGTATGTTATTGAGGATGTGATGAACTAATTGACGTCAGTGAAATCTCCCCGACAGTTGTTGCTACCTTCATATGGTAGTCGGACTTGTCTATCGTGATGAACCAATCGAGCTATAATGGCTAGAACAATCGTTCCTCAAGGTCCTACCATACCAGACATGTCGGTTGAAGAGCGGTAAGACTAAAAGCAACAAAACCAAGGTCCGAAGGCGAAGTCGTACTGCTGACTGTACAGAGGTGTGACAGCAGTAAGGTGTTTCCTTCAGACAACAAGCATAACAGCGATGCTGTCTCTCCACAAGGAGCGGTGTGGTTAGAAAAGGTCGACCCTAAAAATACACACCTCACCTTATCCCACGGATATCCGTCTCCGGCTCTAAGATCTCAACAATTACGGAGATAACACGAAAATTACCAACAAAAAGGTCATGTGTGACCGACCTCAAGCAGCTGTCCCTTGGGCACTGCGGTCACGCTCTCAGGTCACTAAGACCACTTCTAATTCAATTTCTTTTCAGGTACCTCCAGCAGAACCCCTCCAAGGTGTGGGCAACCGGGAAGTGATAACCGCCCTCATACCTCTAACAGCACTCAATACCACTGTATTCATAATCAACCAGTGAAATCTCATAAAATGACCACCTCAGCATCTTTTACATTTGAATATAATCAATTATGAAGTAACTACTGAGATCAAATGTCGTTATGGTTTATATATTTTTAGTAGTTTAAAGATGATAATATCGAGATTGTGAGAAGTAAAACCTTCTCTCTTTTATTATGAAGTTATTCTAAAGTGTTTAAATATGTGCGATATAATTGTTTCTTGTAAAAAACTAAGGAATACTTCAGTAACTCTGTTACTGATCGAGATCAATGAAACCACTGAATGAACACTGTTGAGATGGTAGTGTAGTGACGAACATCACATACTACTTATGTCTACATAAGTAGCAAACACCACACTCGTCCCCCCTTTAAAGCAGTCGTTATTGCGGTGGCTCATGCTCGCCGTGCAATATCCTTCTTTTCCACAGTCTGTGCTACGCCCTCCGTCAAAATGTCGAGTCTGTGAAGCGCTGACCTCCATAGCTCCATCGACCTGCCGGGGCATCAACATCCGACATCCACTCGGCACATGGGACGTTTGACATCCGTGATCCACTGGCCTGCTGAGCCATCTACATCCGATGTCTGCCCAGTAGCTGCACGTGCCATCGCTCCTCTCCGTCGACAGCACCCGCTACAGCCAACACCAACCCGCCAGAACACCCCACTAAACGCCACCTCTCCGCACCAGACTGCCCCAACCAGCACCTGAGCTCCAGGCCGGCAACAGCTTCCGCAGAACAACACCCTTCGCCTCTCCTGGTTGGCAGCGACACCAAATGTAGTCGGCAGAACACGGGTGAAGACAATCAAATGTCTTCGATGCAAAATTACAGAACTTGTTAATAAAATCTAACAACCATATAGTAAATGCCCAATTTGCAAAATGTCCATCAATTGTCTGAAATTCACTCCGACTTCATTGTTTTTGCATTTTCATACAAATTGCATTCTGTTTTCATTCTTTGCTGTTCGATCCTCTTGTCTCTCTGCTGCCAGACATTCTGTTCACGCCTAACGTCACATACTACTCATGACGATATAAGTAGCACACACCACAGTAGGATATAAAGGTATTGAGTGGGTGGAAGTAGTAAAATGGAAACCTTTGAACTAATTTACACGGTATCTAATACTGGTCAGTAAGACTTACCAAAAATCTTAAGGAAACTGTTGGTCTGTGTTAGATTTGACTCCAGGTCACAAATCCAATGTCCAAGGTTTCTTGTTAACTATCCAAAACTACCCAACATCTCAACATAATATACACTGTTTTAAGTCACTTGAACTGGTGAACTAGTTCTCAATTAGCACTAAAGATTAGATAAACATGATATTGTACACTGCTTATTGATCTGTCAGTGATCGGAAATAGAGATTTTAATGGAGAAAAATATATTGTTTGATAATGTTGAGAAATTCATCTGACTAAGCTGAAATGTGAAACATAGTTAAGCTTTCATTTTATGATGATTGATGCTATAGCAACACATCGTATGAAATTCAACAATAGTCAATGTATAACATGATAATAATCCTTGCAACCAATGAATATTTATTCGAATAAAGATGGAGTAACTCCACTTATAGCTCTTCTAGGGTTACTGAATTTCCAAAGCCCGGATAAAAGAAGAAGGTTACAAATGAGAACACCAACCCCATCCTGTAGAAAACAACACTGCAAAAAAGTACGCTAACCAGAATAGACGATCTAAGTCTTTTAATTTCTGTCCTCAAAGTTTAAGGATCTTTAACTGGAAGAGTTATGACACCTCGTGATGAAAAGCAAGGTTCAAAGGAGGTCACGAGGTTGATGCCCCTTCTAACAATCTGAGCAACAATTATTATAGGTACATGGAATGTCCGGACAATGTGGGAGACCGTTTTTTATGAGCTTGATACCGGCAGTAACTCTAGAAGAGCTACAGGCTTCTAGAAGCTACTACCTTCCAGCTGATGAGGAAATTAGGAAAAGACGATGGAAATGGATAGGATATACATTAATCAAATCATCAAACTGCATCACAAGGCAAACCCTAACTTGGAATCCTTAAGGGAAGTAAAAAAGCGAATGGTCAAAGAACACATTACATCGGGAAACAGAATCAGATATGAAAAGGATGAATAACAAGTGGAAAGGATTACCCAGGACAGGGTTGGATGGAGAATGCTTGTGAGCGGCCTATGCTCCTCCACGAGGAGTAACAGGCATAAGTAAATAAGTAAATAAGCAAGGTTGTTGATATCTTTCATTAATCAGTTCTTTGAAATGGATTCGACTCAAAGTATCAATAGCCATTAATCGTATGTCTTCAACCATTCAATAATCAGCAGAGATACATAATGATATTCATTCATTTACTTCTTTATAAATTGCGTGACTTACATCAATCTTTTATTGTTATGTCATTTCTTTATAGTAATATATTACATAATTATCAATGAATGATTGTTTTTATTTTCCTTTTTAAATAATTAAGATATCGATGATTGTGTGGGCAAATGTAAAAATGGAGGAACATGTCACGTAAGTTAATTATAATGTTTACGAATTAATAATAGTAATGGTAATGGTAGTGATCGTATTATTATCATTATCAATACCATTAGTAGTAGTAGTAGTGGTGGTGGTGGTAGTGTTAGTAGTAATGTTGTTGTTGTTAGTAGTAGTAGTAGTATTAGTAGTAGTGTGGTGTTTGCTACTTATGTAGACTTTAGTAGTATATGATGTTAGTCGTGAACAGAATATCTGGCAGCAGAGAGACAAGAAGATCGAACATTAAAGAATGAAAGCAGAATACAATTTGTATGAAAATGCAAGAACAAAAGAAGTCTGAGTGAATTTGAGACAATTGATGGTCATTTTAAAAATTAAGCATTTGCATTATGAGTGTTAGATTTTATTACCAAGTTCTGTGATTTTGTGTCAAATACATTCGATTGTCCCCCACTCGCGTTCTGTTCACTAAATTTAGTGTCGCCACCGACAAGGAGAGGGGAAGGGTGATGTTCTGTGGAAGCTGTTGCCGGCCTGGAGCTCAGGTGCTGGTTGGGGCAGTCTGGTGAGGAGTGGTGGCGTTTGTTGCAGTGTTCTGGCGGGGTGGCGTTGTCTGTAGCGGGTGCTGTCGATGGAGAGGAGCGATGGAACGTGCGGCTGCTGGGTGGAAATCGGATGTAGATGGCTCAGCAGCCCAGTGGATCACGGATGTCAAACGTCCCATGTGCCGAGTGGATATAGGATGTTGATGCCCCGGCAGGTCGATGGAGCTATGGAGGTCAGCGCTCAACAGACTCGACATTTTGACGGAGGGCGTAGCACAGACTGTGGAAAAGAAGGATATTGCACGGCGAGCATGAGCCACCGCAATAACGACTGCTTTAAAGGGGGGACGAGTGTGGTGTTTGCTACTTATATCGACATAAGTAGTATATGATGTTAGTCGTGAACACAATGTCTGGCAGCAGAGAGACAAGAAGATCGAACAGAAAAGAATGTAAACAGAATGCAATTTGTATGAAATTACGAGAACAATGAAGTCTGAGCCATTTTGAGGCAATTGATGGACATTTTTGCAAATTGAGCATTTATTATATGATTGTTACTTACTTACTTACTTACTCCTGTTACTCCCACTGGATCAGAGGCCGCCGACCAGAATTCTCCAACCCACTCTGTCCTGGGCCTTCTTTTCTAGTTCCATCCAATTCTTGTTCATTTTTCTCATATCTATCTCCATTTCCCTGCGTAATGTATTCTTGGTCTTCCTCTCTTCCTTCGACCTTGAGAATTCCATGTGAGGACTTGTTTTGTGACGCAGTTCGGTGCTTTCCTCAATGTGTGCACTATCCACTTCCAGCGCTTCTTCCTCCACTGGGATCTGATTTGTTCTCTCTCACAATAGGTTGTTGCTTATAGTGTCCGGCCAGCGGATCTGAAGTATTTTGCGTAGACAACTGTTAATAAACACCTGTAACTTTTGGACGATGGATTTCGTAGTTTTCCAGGTTTCCACCCCATACAGTAGAACTGTCTTCACATTTGTATTGAAAATTCTGACTTTGGTGTTGGTTGCCGATTGTTTTGAGTTCCAGATATTCTTCAGTTGTAAATATGCTGCTCTTGCTTTGCCAATCCGTGCCTTCACATCTGCATCAGATCCACCGTGTTCATCGATGATACTGCCCAAATATGTAAAGGTTTTTACATCTTCCAAAGCTTCTCCGTCAATTGTGATTGAATTGGTACATGCTGTGTTGTATCGAAGAATCTTGCTTTTCCCTTTGTGTATATTGAGACCTATTGCTGCTGAGGCTGCTGCTACACTGGTTGTCTTCTCCTGCATTTGTTGTTGCGTATGCGATAGAAGAGCCAGATCATCTGCGAAGTCTAAATCATCCAATTGCATCCTAGCTATCCACTGTATCCCGTGCTTCCCTTCAGATGTTGATGTCTTCATGATCCAGTCGATCACCAGGAGAAAGAGATTCTATTAAAAAGTCCAGTAATGTTGTGTCACATACATTCGATTGTCCTGACTGGTGTTTTATTCACTACAGTAATACTAATGTGAGTAGTGGTTGTAGTGGTAATATTGGTGTGAGTAGTAGTAGGAGTAGTATTGATAGTGCTGGTAGTAGTAGTAGTAGTTAGTTAGTTACCTACAATCAATATTTTCGACAATAGTGATGCATTGAAAATCCACTTCTGTTTCTATAGCAATAACAAACTATGACTTGATGAATTACATAATCAATCTTAAAGAATTGGTATTTCTTTAAGGCATTTTTTTTTAAAAAGTATTTTTCTGTTTGTTATTAGTAGAGGTTAAACGTTTTCCATATTTTCATATTTGAACAGTTTGTAGTACTAGAATATGAATGTTCCATCTATTCACTTTCGTTTGAAACTTGACAGCCTGAATTCCTTATATTTCAATATAGATTGATATTTAAATGAAGAATAGAATTTAGTTTTTACCGATTCAAACGTTAATTTAAACTCTCTTTCCTATAGAGACTTATAGGTTCAGAGTTTGATCTCTGGTGAGATTGTGATTGAGCACATCTATGAAGTATCGTACTAAGACAGTACACGATATCCGAATGATATCCAAGTGGATATCAGTCTTGGATGAATACTCAATGTAGTAATTTTCTATGAATTTCCTACTTTAATATATATATATATATATATATATATATATATATATATATATATATATATATATATATATATGAGTGAAATAATTTTATCGGTTTATTATTTCTTTCAGGATCTTCTAGATGATTTCTATTGTACTTGTCCAATTGGATTTGAAGGTAGACATTGTGAAATTAATCGTGAATGTTCTAGTAAACCATGTCAAAATAAAGGAATTTGTCATGAAATACCTGGTGGTTATTTATGTGAATGTCCAAATGGATTTATAGGACAAAATTGTGAAGTAAGTGAGAAAAAAAAGTATTCACTGTTAACATAATGGTTAGGTGCTCGCGCGCGAAACCAGTAGGTCTTGAGTTCGAATCTCACAGGCAGCGAGGTCGTGAATGCGCACTGCTGAGGAGTCCCATAATAGGACAAAACGGCCAACCAGTGCTTCCAGGTTTTCCATGGTTGTCTGGCTTCAACTGACTCATGATCTCGACTGTTGGAATTTAGTTTCAATTCTTCCTAATAAAATCTATAATGAATGAATCTGTTGTTGTGCCCCGATACAGTTGAGAGTGGGGAGAGTCAGCTCTCTTCTGCTCACTGCTTTCTTGTGATGTTTAAGAAATTGACAGGACGAAAATCGAGTTGGGTGGATATGGAGAGTCTATTTAGGGGTAATGGAAAACTCTCATTCCGAACTAATAATACACATGGGCTCCAGGATCCTGAAGGAACAAATAGCGTATAAGTCAATTATTAGTCACCGGCTACCATATGACTGCATTTCCTGACTTTTTTCCACTGTCTTGTGGATTAGACCGTTAGGTTGAAGTCTCCGGGTGTGACCCCCTAAGAAAACCCACCTGTTTCTGTCCTCAATGAAAATTATTCTATTTTATATGGTATTTATGCACTAAATGAGTAACGAAATGCTAGATATTACACATGTATTGATCATTGAGATACCAATGTGTTACAAATTCACGTACCATTCTATTATTTCAAAGTAGTTCGTCAGAGCGTTTTGAAGTTTAAGTAATGTGATTGGTATATCAGTAATGTATATAGAAGAGTTGAAATCACCAAATGATTTTAGTTAGACCGCGTTCGCACTCGAGGTCAAAGGTCCTGGATTCCACTTATGTATTCTGGTCAGTAGATGCGCATTACCGAGAAGTCTTATAATAAAACAAAACAACCACCCAATGATTTCAGGTTGATTTTTGATATAGGATAATACTTAATTGGTGTCACTGATGTGTATGAGTGTATGTGCTCATTAAAACCTTGGAAAATTCACTTCATATTTACTTCTTAATAAAAGAAGTTATCTCCAGTTTATCACTATAGGGTTGTGGAGATTATTAAGTTTTGATTAATATCATGAACCGATTGGTGTTAGATCACCATTGAAAACCTGGAAGCACTGGATGGCCGTTTGGACCTATTGTAGGACTCCTCAGCAGTGCATAACCACGATCCCGCCTAGTAGGATTCGAACTTAGGGCCCCTAATTACTCGCACGAACTCGGCTAATATCTAACCTCAACGAATTCCTTGAGTGAGATCGTTAGTGCGCACTGCTGAGGAACCCCACAATAAGATGAAACGGCCGTTCAATACTTCCATGGTTTTCAATGGTAGTCTAACATCAATCAGTTTATGATCTCAATGAAATCTTCAGGTTAATTATTTTATTACTCAAAGAAAGATATAAGTAGTCTTTCAAGATAAAGTAAATTTCATCTGTTATTTTTTTTCTATTCTATGAAAGATTTCAATAAATGGATGTAATCCAAATCTTTGTCAAAATGGTGCTTATTGTTATACATTACCTAGTGGTTTCTATTGTAAATGTTCAGAAAATTTTTATGGACAATTCTGTGAATATCAACGACCATATTGTGGACCAGATGGTTGTGATACATTAATGGATCCATGTTTAACGATGTTAATTATGCATAATAATGATACATTCCCATATCCTTCTTCTTCTTCTTCTTCTTCCTCCTCCTCGTCGTCGTTGACATTAACATCTTCAGTATTAACCCTTCAACAATCAATAATGATTCCAAGAAATTCAACTCAATCAAATTATGATAATTTATTAATTAGTCATCATGAGATCACATATCCTTATGGTGTATGTGGTCAACATGGTACATGTGTTAGTACAGATAATGGAGATTATAAATGTATCTGTGGAACTGGTTATCAAGGAAAATATTGTCATCAATCAATTAATTATTGTGAAACTATGCCATGTATGAATGATGGTACATGTATAAGTGGTTTAGAAGGTTATGAATGTATATGTGAAGAAGGATTTAGTGGTGTACAATGTGAACATCGTAAGTGATGTTTTGTTTTTGTTTTACAAATAAGATTAAGACTCATTTGATTTTTAAGAGACTGATAGGTCTTGAGTTCGAATCCCGCATGGCGAGATCATGAATGTACACTGCTGAAGAGTCCTATACGGGGACAAAACGTCCATCCAATGCTTCTAGGTTTTCTATGGTAGTCTAGCTGCAATTGACTCATGATCTCAACTATATTGAAATTACTATAATATCCACAAAATCCCTTCTGATGGTAATTTGGTTTGGACAGCTGGACGGTGTCATTTGCTCCCAGCAAAAAGGCAATCAACCTTTAACTTTAAGTTAACGTAGGGAGTAGATTATTTCTAGATTATTCTCATAAAACACTACAATCATCCAATATTAATAATACTTTTAGCCTTCAAACTCCTGAAATAAACGAATCTATACGAAACCTCTTGAATCGAATGATCGATTGTTTGTTTTTTCTTTGTTTTTCTTTTGTAGCTATTGATTTATGTCAACCAAATCCATGTCAAAATGGTGGCTACTGTCAGCATACATTACATCCAGGAGATTTTCAATGTCGTTGTGCACCAGGTTGGTCTGGTCGTTGGTGTGAATTTCAAACAGATAATCCATGTAATATGGCTAAAATTTGTTTTAATAATGGTAAATGTCATCAAGATCATTTAAGTCCTGGATTATTTAAATGTGAATGTGATAATCAATGGATTGGATCTGTTTGTCAGTTACGTAAGTTTAATTAAAATATTTCTATGGTAATGTAAAGTTTAGTTGATCTATAAATGAGATCATTAACAAATTACATTCTCGTAGGGGGCGAGGTCATGGATGCACACTGCTGAGAAGTCCCACAATAGGACGAAACGGTCGTCCAGTGCTTCCAGGTTTTCCATGGTGGTCTAGCTTCAACTAACTCATGATCTTAACCATTGAAATTACAGTCTAATAAATCTGATAAACCAATTTAGTGATTCTATATCTGACTCCGTGTTGATCGTTATTGAATTATACATATCGTTAATGTTATAACTTGTGGCCTGTATGCCCTGTTAATGTATAACGTAATGATACCGCCAATTAGAGAGCAGTGAATTGTCGATCAGACCAATGATGCATAAAACACGTACGAGCAGTCTAGATTCCTGATTGGTCCTGGTTCCTACCTAGCCTAGCCAGTTAAGTTCAGAACACCAATTTCAGCCTCTGCAATATGAATCATGTGTTTTAAACATATCGGGTTTATATACCAACCAGACAGACCACATCGTACCATAAAATGGAAAATAACATTTGTACAAGATTTGGCCAAATGTGGCTATGAATATGGGAGGATTTAATTAATAGACAGGGTATAATTCAAGAATGGTAAATTGTATAATAATAGTTCATAGGTTAGAATAGAGCTCATAATAAGAGGGACGCGAATATGTATAGTTTAGTTATCTAACAATTATACGATAAAAATATACGTATAGTAATGGTCCATAAATGGATCCCAAAAGTTACCATTCATTGTGCTTATCGGGGCATAACAGCCAATCCTCGTATATAATCATGAACTTAAATCGCGTTGGTGAATAACGGAATCAGATAAATCAAATACAAGAATGAATTTTTGAATACATATATTTCATACAATTATTGATTGAGACAAACGATCGAAGAAACGAAGAAACGAAACGAAGCGAATAGAAGAGAGCGGAGTGGAGTGAAATGATACGCAGCGAAGAGCCAACTCGTTGGAATTAAGCGTTAATCGATATTTACAGGCAGAAATAAAATAAGCTAGAGACATGTGATGAGTAAAATGAGAAATGCACACATATACGTTTACACAAAAACAGTCAAGGTTGATAAGCGAATAATTAACAAGGTTATTATGTAGCTCGAGAAGAATGAAAAAATCGATTTGTCCGGAAGTTAGAATAAGCTGTGTTGGCTTAACATGGCAACCGACACATATAATGAGTGTCGTTTTAACTCAAGCAGAAATATATGAGCTCAAATATTTAGTGACTCAAGTCTATCATGCTTTTAACTTATTCGAAAGTTACTTACTTACTTACTTACGCCTGTTGCTCCCAGTGGAGCATAGGCGGTCGTCTAGCATTCTCCAATCCACTATGTCCTGGGCCTTCTTTTCTATTTCTATCCAACTGTTGTTCATTCTTCTCATGTCTGTCTGTCTCCATTTCTCGATGTAATGTGTTCTTTGGTCAGCTCCTCCTTTGGCCTTGAGGATCGCATGTGAGGGTTTGCCTTGTGACTCAGTTGGGTGCCTTCCTCAATGTGTGTCCTATCCACTTCCAGTGCTTCTTCTTCTTGATATCTTCCTCCACTGGAATCTGGTTTGTTCTCTCCCACAGTAAGTTGTTGCTGACGGTGTTTGGCCAACGGATATTGTTAATAAACACTTGTATTATCTGGATGATGGCTGTCGTAGTTCTCCAAGTTTCTGTTCTATTTGTATTGAAAATTCTGACTTTGATGTTGATTGACAGTTGTTTTGAGTTCTAGATTTTCTTCAATTGTAGATATGTTGATCCTGCTTTGCCTATCCGCCGAACGAAAGTTACTCTCCAAAATTATTGGATTATGATCATGGAGACTAAATTTGTTGTTATACAATGAATGATGTTTAGTAAATTTAAAAAAAAAAAGAATAAGAACAAAGATTTAAGTCGAATAGGAATTCATTCTAGTTTCATTAGATTGATCTGAACTTCTTACATGTTCTGAAGAACATTCTGAAACAGTGGAGAAAATTTGTACCTTCGGTGGATGATTTTGATAGTTTTGTTTTCTAAGCAGGATAGTTTGGTCATTGAGTGAAGTGTTTAATTCTACCTGAAGTTTATGCTGATGAAGTCCATCCAGAAGAACAATGAAAGAACCACGATCCACACACTTCAGTGAATTTCAAAAGACTAGAACTTGTATGCGAATTATTCTTTTTGAAAGAAAAAAGAGATTTTCATGATCTTTAGCTGATATTCTATATCCAAGATATGTCTAGAACTTGCATGACTTAACATCTTTATTCATTCACAGTAAAGGCCTTTTTTTAAGAATATATTCTAAAGTAAATAAATTGAGTCCCATACTAGAAGGAAACAGCCGTCCAGTGCTTTCAGGTCTTTCATGATTTCAACTATTAAATAAAATGAATTTATGTAATTCTCCTTGTAGGCCACTGCATTACAGTTCAATCATCTACAGGTTGAATTCATTTGTGGGATAATGGATACAAAACAAATGGATAATAATTTGGATAACAGTTTAGATCTTCTAGATTACTCATGATTTCAATAGTTGAGATGATAAGTCGATTGAAGTCAGATCATCATAGAAAACCTGGAAGCACTGAAAAACTGTTTCGTCCTATTTTCAGACTCCTCAGCAGTGCGCAGCCACGATCCCATCCCCTGCGAGATTCGAAACCAGGACCTATCAGTCTCACGCATAAACGCTTAACCTCTAGACCACTGTGCCGGCCAGCATCCAACGGTGTTAATGTCTAACTTCAAATAATACACGAAAAAATGCGACACATGCACGATTGTCTTCAGTGAGTTACTATCTCACAACAGACTCAGTTGAACTCCAATAGTCACTGCTTCGAACTAGAACTCCTGGAAATACCTCTTGAAGCCAGTCACTATTGAGCATATGTTGATTCATATCAAAAGGGGTTTTTGTGGATATTATAGTAACTTCAATAGTTGAGATTGTGATTGACTAAATCTGTTATTGCAAAAAGAAATAGTTTAAAATAAGTCAAGATTGATTGACATAATAAAAAAGTTTTATTATGTAATCCAATTATTAAACATTCATTTCCAATTTAGGTCGACCAGAAACAAGATCATGTGTACAAAAAAATCTATGCAAAAATGGTGCTACATGTGTTGATTTAGGTAACAGTTTCAATTGTATTTGTCGTCCTGGTTTCGATGGTCAATATTGTGAAAATGAAATTAATGAATGTAATTCAATGCCATGGTAAGTTCACTTAATATAAGCAACTTTGTTTAATTTAAGTCTTAAAAAAATATATTGTCTTACTGTACATACTTAGGCCTGTTATCTGTTGTGGAGGAACATAGGCCATCCACCAGAATTTTCCATACAACTCTAATCTGAACAATCTTTCCCAGTTGTTGAACTAGCTTAAATTTGAAACATGAACAACTGAGATTTCAACCCGATAGTATAAATGACATATACTCATCTAGAGGTTAGAAGTTTCTAAATTTAATCCCTGACGGAGTCGTAAACATCTACTGATAGAGAGCATACTGAGACAAAACACTTAGTCACTATTTACTAGTTTTCAATGATTCTCCAACTGTGAACAGTTTGTGATGGAAAGTATCTTTAGAAATAATTTCGTAAATAATATCAGAAGGGGTTTTGTGGAAATCATGAGTCCATTGAAGCCAAACCATCATGGAAAACCCGAAAGCATTGAACAACCGTTTGATCCAATTGTGGGACTTATCAGTAGTGCGCAGCCATAATCTCGCCTCACGAGATTCAAACCACGAACCTATCAGTCGCGTGCGCGAACGCTTAACCTGCAGAACACTAAGGCGGCATCTAATGATCTGTTGTGAGATATTAATTGACTAAAGACAATGGTGGACGATGGCATAACATCGTGGATCGGTTAAAGTAAGACACTAACACCGTTGCATGCCGGTCGATTCAGTGGTCTAGAGGTTAGGCGTTCACGTGTGAGACCTATAGGTCTTCGGCTCGAATGTCGCGAGGCGGGATCGTAGGTTCACATTTCTGAGGATTCCCACAGTAGGATGAAACGGTAAACCAGCTTTCTCACATTTTTTTTGGTGGTCTAGCTTCAATTGACTCATGATGACAACTATTAAATTTCGTAATTATTATTAATTTTCTGTCTGTTTACTCATCTATTTTTATCTTTTAGTTATAATAATGGAACATGTAAAGATCTTATTAATTCTTTCGAATGTGATTGCCCTAAAGGTTTTATTGGAACAGATTGTAGAATAAGTAAGTTATCAAATTTTTTTGCAATGAGTTTGACATATTGAGGATAGTACTTACTCCTGTTACTCCCCGTGGAGGAGCATAGATCGCCAACTAGCACTCTCCATCCAAACCTGTCCTGGACAATCCTTTCTAGCTGTTATTCATGCTTTTCATATCTGCTTCTATTTCCCGACGTAATGTATTCTTTGGCCTTCTTCATTTCCGCTTCCATTCAGGACTCCAAGTTAGGGCTTGCCTCATAATGCAGTTCGGTGATTTCATTGAGGATATTACCGACTACAATACGATTTTTCAGTGAAATAACTATCTCTATTCATGAGGTGATCTTTTCGAAATTTTTCATGCTATTCTCTACTTATCATTCAATGAATAAGATCCATTTCTATGTATACTGATTTTTTTTCTAATCCTGAATGTTCTAGTTGATGTCCTTTTAATAAGGTCCCTTTATTTTTTTTACAGGGTAAGATTATCAACACTCCTACTTTATCAGTATAGGGGTAGTGGAGATTAATAAATTTTCGATTGAGATCATAAACAGATGGATGTTAGACCAACTTTGAACACCTAAGAGCATTAGGCGGTCTTCTCATCCTATCGTAGGACTCAGCAGTGTGCATCCACGATCCCGCTCGCGGGATTCAAACCCAGGGCCTTCAGTCTCGCGCTCGAACGCTTGACCTACTGAACCACTGAGCCGGCATCCAATGAGGGTTATAAACCAGCGTGATGAATGAGAGTGATGATTTACAGTTGATGGTATGGGTTAGGAATTACATTTATGGTTTTTATCACGAATTAACATCAGCTATAGTACCAAAACTCTATTTAAACTAATGGAAGAGTAAATTTCGCGCCAAAATCTGAGATCACTTATCTTAAATCTGATTCGTTCGTCCATAAATTATAGTCTTGCCAACAACTTGTTAACAAATTATTACAAACATTACACTTGACAAACTGATATAAATTCTCTAAACTGACTGAAGTAGACAGTTAAGTGATTTTGTAATATTTAAAGCAATCAATTAATTATGAAATATGTTTGTCAATCCTAACTGAGAAGTTCGTTCAATGTATCATCTGCTTCAACAAATGAGCATCAGTACAATGGATGATGGTCGCGCAATTTCGTGGATTGGTTGATGTTAGACATTAACACCATTGGATGCCGGCTCAGTGGTCCAGTAGGTCAAGCGTTCGAGCGCGAGACTTAAGGCCCTGGGTTCGAATCCCGTGGGGGGCGGTATCATGGATGCGCACTGCTGAGGGGTCCCATATTAGGACGAAATGGCCGTCCAGTGCTTCCAGGTTTCCAACGGTGGTCTAACATCAGTCGATTTATAATTTCAATCAAAAACTTAATAATCTCCACAACCCCTATGCTGAAAATGAGCATCAATTAGATTGATAGTCTGTCAAATGAAGTTGTAGAATTCTAGTTCACAAATTCATATTTCCTTTTCAATGTTATATTTAGTTTATGTAAATGATTATATTATAAAGAGTATCTTTTCCGTTGAACTATTCGACAGTTTTCCTCCTTTATAGAAGTTGAAATTTTATAGTCTCAAGTCAAATCATTATTAATAACCCTTAATGAATAGAATTAAAGTTGGTTGAATGGGTACTCAACTTAACATTTTAAACATATTACTTTGATCATATAACTAGAGTTTGATCAATATTTAATACTTTACTATTACGAATTTTACCCCTTTTGTCAATTATCACATGACAAGATCGCCAATTAGACTACCAACATATAAGACCTTTGTTACTGTGCCATACTAATGAAAGTTAGTATATGCTCGTTTATATTTAACTTTCTTTTCATATTTATTGATAGATGTGAATGAATGTGCTTCATATCCATGTTCATTTGGATCAACTTGTATTGATCGTGTTGGAACATATGAATGTATTTGTCCAGAACAACGTTATGGTCGACATTGTGAAGAAGTGATCATTGAAACAGAACCAAAACCACCAGCATGTAATTTTTATGGTCGAATTTATGATCATAATGATAATTGGACTTATAGTTGTCAAAGATGTCATTGTAATAAAGGACAAATTATATGTACTGATGTAAGTATATACCATTACTGTGGTATGTGCTACTTATGTAGTGTCCCCGTTGGTGTTCTTGCTCACTACACTACTACTACTACTACTACTAAATAATTTTGTATTCACAAGTTGATATTTGCTGAGTAAAATAAAGCCATATTTTTTTGTAGAAATGCTATGTTTGAAGAGATTACGAGTTCATCTAGTCTGAGAACAGAAAAAAGACTCTATGACTAAAGACCAATAAGCTGGCTATTCTGATGTGTCTCAACCCCATTAACTAGATAGAGAAGTTCAAGTTCGAAATGGAGATATATATATTTTGCAAGTAGCCAGAAGCACGAGCAATAAAAACAGGCACAAATCAAGCGTATATATATATATACAGCATAAAATTGTCCTTGGGAAGTGTTACAAAATAGCATACTAAAGGATACAACGAACCAATAACGTTTAAGATTCTCTCAAGTGGCAAATATGACATGAAGGTGAAAATGAGCACTTTTAGCGCGAAACCAAGAAATTCAAATTCTTAAAAGATTAAAAAAATAAGGTGTTTACCAAGTGAGTTCGGAGGATCTGATATCTGATGTCGCACGCGTGAACGCTTAACGTCTAGATCACTGAGTCAGCCGGCATTCAACGGTGTTAATGTCTAACTTCAACTAATCCATGAAATTAAGCGACACATCTACCATTATCATCAGTGAATTATAATCTCACAACTGACCCAGTTGAACTCCACTGGCACTACTTTTCACTAGAACTCCTGGAAATACCTCTTGGAAACTGTCACTAATGAGCATGTGGTGATTATAACCACAGTCGGTCAGTTAAAAAGTAGAACCAGGCACATATTTGCATCGGTCCAAGATGCACAGCAAGACGATCACCGGATTCATAGAATCAATTAACTCAATAGTGTAATATATAAAGGGAAAGATTTTATGTAAAGATATAGCACAGGAAGAAAGAATTAGTTTGTAGAAAGAAAGATATGAAATAATTTTAATCTCATATTTTAAGGGAAGATAGAGAGAGATTCTGAACCATGTCACACAAAGTCTCCAACTATTGATAACGATAGTCACACAGACCCCAACCAAGTAGTCTGCATCTACCAAAATGAACCAGATTAGAAGTTAGTGACTTCAACGACTGATTCCAAGTATCAGCTATGAATATACTCATAGAGAAGAGTATTGACAACTTCCAAATAGCAAAGACCCTAGAGAGTTAAGTAAAACTCAGAGTCTCCAACCATTGATTACGATAGTCACACAGACCCCAACCAAGTATTCTGTATCCACCAACAGTGCTAAGACTAGACGTTAGTTACTTAAATGACTGATGCCAAGTTTTAGCTATGCATATAATCTTATTTTATTTTATTTTTATTCTAACACATAGATATTGGTACAAGGAGGCACCCAATACATATGCGCCACACAGATCTCATTTGATATATGTGTGAGGTCTGTGATACTGACCGGGTGCCCAAACCGAAGTAGATGGTTTTCTTAGGAGGCCACACCCGGAGCCTTCGACCTGAAGGACTGATCCACAAAGCAGTGGAGCAACGTCAGGAGATGCAGTCCCATGGTAGCCAATGACCAATGATTAGTTCATATACCATTTGTTCCCTCGGGTTACTGGAGCCAGCCCATATGCACCATTGGTTTTGGATCCAGTTATAGCGCCAGACATTCTCTTATCCTCCTTTCAATTTCATAAACAACACCTGTAGTGCAAGAAGGCAGTGAATAGGATTTCCCTGGTAGAGACTATATACGTATGGCCATGTGAAAACATTTCGAAAATTAGACCAGACTCTCCCTTATTCTCGGTCGTATTAGGGTATTTGTAGGCAAAGAATATTAACAACTTTCAACTAGCACAATTCCTAGGATAGTTCTCTTAAATTGTTTTATATCATCTTATATCATTTCATTATTTCTACACTTCAACTTCATTAAAGATATTCAATGATATATCTTCTTGTTTGTTTGTTTCGTTTCTTTTGTTTTCTAATTAGGATTTTTGTGGTTATTGGTCATGTTTACATATAATTGGACAAAATGATCGTTTTGCTTGTAAATCTAATGAAATCTGTCATATAATATCAAATAATTTAATTCATGATTGTTTTGTACCACCATGTTATTTACGTACAATTTGTTTAAATGCTAATCAATCTATAAAAGAACAATTAAATCATATATTACCAAATTATTATTTTAAACAATCATTACCTGGTTGTCGACCAAATAGTTTTATATTAAATAATTATTGTGCTAGATTATTATTACATTTTTCTAAATTACGTATGTCATATTCAACTACTGTTGATGATATATGTAATGCTATTAAAAATTTACCATCATTAAAAAAATATCATCCATATAGTCGTCGTAGTGGTGGGAGTGATAGTGGTGGTGATGTTGATGCTGATGGTGGTGGTGGTGGTGGTGGAAAATTCGGTATCGGTATAAGTTGTGATATAAAAGCTGGTTATCCTATAGAACAACAAAATATAATAGAAGTAAGTTTAATTTATTGGTATTTTATATGAAATAAATATTATTGAGGAAGATTATTTATCTTTATAGATATGAGACACTTAATTTGTGTTGTATGGGTTGTGATATTGTCCGGGTTTCCAAACTGAAACAGGTAATTCTCTTAGGAGGCCATACTTGGAAACTTCGACTTAAACGTCTGAACCACAAGGCAGTGGAAATATAGTCCCATGGTAGCCGTTGATTAACGATTGGTTCATACGTCGTTTGTTCCTTTAAGATATTGGAGCCTATATACACTATTAGTTTGGAATCAGGGTTTTTCAATACCCTTAGGTGGATCCTTCATATCCACTAGTACTAACGCGGTTAAAGCTTTTTGTTCTCTTAATTTCGTAAACAACAGTAAGACAGTGAGTAGGACCTCCCTAATAGTCATTGTGTATACACGTGGTCATATGAAAGCATTTGGAGAGGGAGAGCTGACTCTCACCACTCTCAGCCGTACCAGGGTATTCGGGGGCATCTTTTAATCATATAAAAATGAAAGCATCATACAGTAAATTCTTTATTTGAAAAAATGTCAATCAATCGTGTCAGACTTCATTGTTCCTTCATTTCCACACCACTAACTCTCGATCTCCTTAACCTTCTGGTATAAAGCACTTCACTTTCGATTGATAATACATACTACTTATATCTATTGACATCAATAGAACACACCACACATTACATTGATGATTTAGATTATGACAAGTTTTGGTGAAATGTTATTCATCACAAAACCGTAATTTCACTTGACGTTGATTGCTGAGACCAACAGTATTTTGTCTGCTTGATTTGATAGAATGAATATTATAATTTATTAAAGTTTCTCTTCTTCTAGATTCTATCCTTGTAGTGTCATGTTTTAGATTTACCAGGTATTGACACTCTATAGTAATCATTTGTAATGTCATTCCATTATCTTTAACGTAGAATAGTAATTGTGTTCACACTTCAGCATCTGTGGGTCATTGTAGTCTAGAAAACAAATGATGAACATTGAAATTGATCATTTGATAATCCATTTAATTTAAAGCGATCAGCTTGAAGATGAATCCTGCTTGGGTATGCCAAATAATCTTCATCAACTTCTTTGGTTAACTGGAGGCATTTGTAATGAATATGAAATAACGACATTTGTTTCAAAATGTCAACGGTTTCATCAAAACTCAACTCTCTTGGATGAACTTTGATGTTAAAGGTCTGAGAGATAGTCAGCGGTAGGAAAACTGATGATTTCGGTTTGGATACAATTCAGTGAACAAAATTATCAATCTTTGTATACACTATCGACATAAATTATTGATCCATATATATTATTTAATAACTTTCATGTCTATTCTTTTCTCATTACCTAAAATAGGTAACACTCAGTTCATTAAATGATCAAGTTCGAATTGGTCCAGATGGTAGAGAATATTCATTTATTCATGAATTAGCTAGAAATTTATCTAAAGAAGCTTATTTAGCTGCATCAACTAATTTAACATTACGTAAACGCAATATGAAACTATTCAATAATGGAAGGGACATGAATTATAAGTTTACCAATAATGACAGTAATCATGATGTTGATGATGATGATGATGAGGAAGGTATACCGTTACCACCGATGTCTATGATTTTAGGCACTGATCAACTAGATGATTATTGGCATAGAGTATTGCTTGGTATAATTGAAATTCAAGTTGATACAATGGTTGTAAATGAAAATGATTTTGGTAAGTGTAAATATTATTAAACAGTATATCAATTTAATAACTTTCAATTCCTTTGTTCTACATGATTGTGATACATTTCAGTTGTCTGTTTACTTATTATTGTGATAGTTTCCTATGTACTTATTTATGACTGTGAAATATACCCTTTGAAAGTGAAGAAAACGAAGAGGTTGTAAGGTTTTGAACATAGGTATCTGATTCTTCACTCTCAGGTCCTAGAACATAGACACACATTCAGACGCCCCACAATTATAGTATTTCTCGACCTTAAGGCGGCATTTGACTCTGTTAGTCGTGAGGTTCTATGGCAGTGTTTGTCACTGAAAGGAGTACCAAAGAAGTAAATTAACCTTATAAAAGCTCTCTACTCGAACACAACTGGTCGAATGAGAGCTGATGGCGAACTGTCATCAGAACGGATTACCTCAAGTGGTGTTCGTCAGGGCTATCCACGTGCTTTTAGAGATGACACTTTCCTCATCTAAATTTCCAGGAGTTGAACTTCTACCGGGAGATCCACTTGTTGACTTAGAATATGCCGATGACATAGTTCTATTTGGTGAAGACGCTGACAAAATGCAGAGTCTGCTGACCACTCTAAGCAACAATGCAGGCATGTTCGGCATGCGATTTTCTCCCTCGAAATACAAAATGTTGCTTCAGGATCGGGTTGCACCGCCACCCAAACCAGTGATACGGAGTGAAGTAGTTGAGCGTGTCGACCGCTTCACTTATCTCGGAAGTCTCATCAGCCCTTGTGGTCTGGTGTGTGACGAAATCTCAGCACGGATCCAGAAAGCTCGACTAGCTTTTGCCAACTTGCGTCATTTGTGGCGTAGGCGAGGTATCCGTCTATCAACCAAAGGACATGTTTACTGCGCAGCAGTTCGTTCCGCGAGAAGATAGCAACCGATGGTTAGAGACCTTGAATGACATGGCTCAAAATCGTTTGCAATGGCGCAGGTACATCCACTCTGTGTTCTCTCAAACTCTAATCTTCTGAATTCTTCATGTCCTTTATTTTCTTTCCAAATATATTCCATTGGACTATACTCCTTAAATAACATCATCAAACCTTAACGTTTCCTGTCACTACTTATACTTTCACTACTCTGCCACTACGGGATTTGAGACGATAACTGAATCACTGTGCTAATGTGGTATGGCAACTCGAACTGATGTACGTACGTACCAAGTTTCACGTTGTTTCTGACTGACTGACTCAGAATAGTGAATCGTTTTGATGGAGTTTTGTTCTCTGAGCTGGATGGTTTGGTCGTGGAGCTTTCATCGTTCTTCTGAACGACATCATCAGCACAAACTTCAGACTTCTATCTGAAGTCTTAACGCTTTCCAATCGACCCATCTGGTATGGTAGAACTTTGAAAAACGATTGTTCCAGACAGTATAGCTCAAGCACCACATGACGGTAGCAACAACAGTCGAGATTTTCATATTGTATTTTATTAAGATGTATTTATTTATTTATTATTTATTTATTTTAACAAATAGATATTGGTACAAGGAGGCACCAAATATATATGCGCCACACAAATCTCATTTGATATGTGTGAGGTCTGTGATACTGACCGGGTGCCCAAACTGAAGCAAGTGGTTTTCTTAAGAGGACACACCTGGAGCCTTCGACCTGAAGATCTGATCTACAAGGCACTGGAGCATCATGAGGAGATGCAGTCCCATGGTAGCCAGTGACCAATGATTGGTTCATACCCCATTTGTTCCCGCAGGATACTGGAGCCCATGTGCACCATTGGTTTGGGGTCCGGTTAAAGCGCCAGACATTCGCTTTTCGTCCTCACAATTCCGTAAACAAAACCCGTAGTGCGAGAAGGCAGCGAGTAGAACTTCCCTGACAGAAACTGTATACGCGCGGCCATGTGAGAGCATTTTGAGAGGGAGAGCAGACTCTCCCTACTCTCGGCCGTATCAGGGCAGAGTAGATTAATTCAACGTTCAGCGATAGCATCATAAACTAATCATATTTAAAATCATGAATGATTACATATTCCTCTCTTCTGTTTCATTTCAGGTCCACGTTTATTAGTTCCAATAGTATGTGCTACAATCTTAATAATTGCAGTAATTTGTATCTTTCTAATATGTTGTTATTCTCAAAGAAAACATCGTGAACTACTTATGAAATATACAACAACTATAGCACCTAATAATGAACAATCATCAAATTTAATACAAAATATATCACAAAGTAATAATACAATAAATCATCGTAATATGAAAAATGTAACTCATCATATCTATATCCCATCATCAACTAATCCAAACTATACTTCATCATATTATCCATCACAATGGTTATGTGAATCATCATTACAAACAAGAAGAATTCTATCACCAGAATTTCATAGTGGAAGAAGACTATTAGTTCATAATGATAATAATAATAATAATAATAATAGTAAGAATAAGAATATGACTAGTCATATTCCATCAGGAATATGTACAATCAATACAAATCGTGTAAATATGAATCAATCCAGTGGAACAGTTATGATTTAAATGTTATATATAAATGAAGTGAATAAAACGATTGATGATAGACTCAATTAGTGATTGATGATTTCTTAAATGGATTCAAGTGAAGATTATATCATTGTACAGATTATCTTTAAAGAGTGAATCATTTGTTGTTTTGTTTTTCTTTTTTTTTTTTTTTTTGGTGAATCGTCTAATAAATGGTCTTTGTAGTAAGAAGATAATTAATCAAATATGATGTAGGGGGACATGGGATCAATGTAACTTATTTATGTCTATTACTCCTCGTGGAGAAGCATAGGCCCCCTACCAGCACTCTTCATTTAAACCTGTTCCAAGCAATCCTTTCTATCAGTATTAGGGTTATGGAGATTATTAAGTTTTTGATTGAGATCATGAATCGACTAATGTTACACCACCGTTGGAAACCTGGAAGCACTGGACGGCCGTTTCGTCCTAGTATGGGACTCCTCAGCAGTGCGCATCCACGATCCTGCTCGCGGGATCTTTTCTAGCTCTTTCCAGTTCTTATTCATCTTTTTCAAATCTTCTTATATTTCTCGATGTAATATGTTATTTGGCCCTCCACTTTTCCGCTTCCCATAACGATTCCAAGTTAAGGCTTGCCTCATGATGCAGTTTGGTGATTTCCGTAATGTTTATCCTATCCAGTTCTAACATCTTTTCTTAATTTTCTTTTCGGTTGGAAGCTGATTTTTTCTCTCCCACAGAAGGTTATTGCTGATAGTATCTGATCAATGGATGTTGAGCATCTTGTGTAGACAACTATTTATAAATACTTGTACCTTCTTGATGATGGTTGTTGTCAGTCAGTCAGTAACAACGTGGACTTCGTACGTACGTACATCAGTTCGAGTTGCCATACCACATTAGCACAGAGATTCAGTTATCCTTTCAAATCCCATAGTGGTAGAGGTAGTGAAAGTATAGTAGTGATAGGGAACATTAGGGTTTGACGTTAAGGAGTATAATCCAGTGGAATAGATTTAAAAAGAAAATAAAAGACATCGAGAATTCAGAAGATTAGAATTTGAGAGAACACAAAGAGTGGATGCACCCGCGCCATTACAAACGATTTTGAGCCATATCATTCAAGGTCTCTAACCATCGGTTGCTATCATCTCGCGGTCCCCAACCAGGTAGTCTACACCTACCAACATGGCTCACTCTGTCCACTTGTCAGTGACTTCATCGATTTGTGCCATGTTTTGGTATGACCGCCCCTATCTTTCTTCCAACCTACTCCTACACCATAAAACATCACACGTCGGAGCAGTCGGTGGTCGGGCATGCGCAACACATGTCCCAGCCATCTCAACTGATTAAGTTTCACTACTTCATCAATTGATTTGCCATCCTTACCTAGTACCCGTTTCCTAACAACTGCGTTGATTACTCGGTGGTCCCAGGATATACGAGCGATATTTCGAAGACACCTATGATCAAATACTAGTAACCTACGAAAATCCTCTACTCTTACTGGCCATGTTTCACTGCCATAAAGTAGGATAAAACGAACTGCTGCGCAGCAAACACGTCCTTTGGTTGATAGACGGATATCTCCCCTACGCCACAAATGACGCAAGTTGGCAAAAGCTAGTCGAGCCTTTTGTATCCGTGCTGAGATTTCGTCACACACCAAACCACAAGGGCTGATGAGACTTCCGAGATAAGTGAAGCAGTCGACACGCTCAACTACTTCACTCCCTATCACTAGTTCGGGTGTCGACGCAACCCAATCCTGAAGTAACATTTTGCATTTCGAGGGAGAGAATCGCATGCCGAACATGCTTGCATTGTTGCTTAGAGTGGTCAGCAGACTCTGCATTCTGTCAGCGTGTTCAACAAATAGAACTATGTCATCGGCATATTCTAAGTCAACAAGTGTATCTTCCGGTAGAAGTTCAACTCCTGGAAATTTAGATGAGGAAAGTGTCATCTCTAAAAGGACGTCAACGACAAAGTTAAACAATAATGGAGAGAGTGGACAGCCCTGATGAACACCACTTGAAGTAATCAGTTCTGATGACAGTTCGCCATAAGCTCTCATTCGACCAATTGTGTTCGAGTAGAGAGCTTTTATAAGGTTGATGTACTTCATTGGTACTCCCTTCAGTGACAAACATTGCCATAGAACCTTACGATCAACAGAGTCAAATGCCGCCTTAAGGTCGAGAAATACTACCATTGTGGGACGTCTGAATGTGTGTCTATGTTCTAGGACCTGACGTAATGTGAATATTTGATCAATACAACCACGTCCAGGTCGAAAACCAGCCTGGTTTTCTCTAGTCTGCTCTTCACGAGCTTTGGTTAGACGTCGAAGTATTATTGAAGCTTATATTTTAGACACTATATTAATCAAACTAATTCCTCTGTGACTGTCACAGGAGGACTTTTGTCCTTTCTTATAGACTGGTACAATCAGTGATTGAGACCAGTCAGATGGGATTACGTCCAGTTCCCAGATTCTACCTAAGACCTCAGTCAATCTCGCTGCTAATACTTGACCGCCATCCTTAAAAATCTCAGGGGTAAACCTGTCAGGGCCTGCTGCTCTCCCATGCTTCAGATTTCCTATAGCTTTTTCAACTTCGTAAAGAGTCGGAGGACTTACATCAACTTGCCATTCAGGTCGACTGGAGATCGTGGGAAACCGAAGTGTGGCTGAAGGCCAGTTGAACTGATCCATAAAGTATTCTGCCCATCGATCCAATCTCCTGGATCGAGAATGAATAATATGTCCATCTTTCTCTGCGATTGTTTCGCTAACAGTTGGGTTCCTAATACCGGTTTCCTTAATAAGTCTGAACAGTTGCCTGCTGTTACCTATTGCCGCTGCCTTTTCCATCTCTCTTGCTTTCGCTACCCACCACTGTTCACAATCTTTGCGTAGGCTTCTAGTCAGCTTACGCTTAAGCTGACTCCGCTCTTCGTTATGTTCAGAGCCAGATGGAATGAGTTTTCGAGCATCTATCAGTGCGGTAGATGCTGCTGAGATCCAGTGTTTCTCCCTAACCTTATGGTTTACCGTACTTGCAGACATCACTGCTGTTTCTACAGCTTTTCGGATGTCATTCCACGCTGCCTCGGGGTGGGCGTCACTTACATGGCTGTCTAACTGTTTGTCTAGATGTTCCTGAAATATACTCTTAGCTTGACTATCATTAAGTAGGACCCTAAGGGGTTTCCTTGCAGCATGTTTCCTACGTCCAGTAAGACGTAGACAAATGCGCGCTCGCACTAGAGCATGATCTGAATCTAAGCATGTGCTCCAGAATGAGCGACAGTCTTCTATCGAGCCCCTCCATCGGTGGCTGATAGCGATATGATCTATTTGGGTCCAGCGTTGAAACGAATTAGGGGGTCGTCATGTTAAAAGATGTTTTTCCTTATGCTTAAAGTTAGTGTTTACATAGCTGCAACAGACGGTCGCCGTTATCTGTTCTTTGAACCGCGACACCATAAGATCCACCCAGGTGTCTTTCCTTTTCGCTTAGTTTACCTACTTGAGCATTAAAGTCACCAGCCACTATTACTACATCTGAACGCCTAGCTTTTCGGAGAAGGTCGGAAAGCTTTCTGTAAAACTCATCTTTTACATCATCTGAGCTGCAGTCAGTGGGAGAGTAGGCAAAGACGACGAAGAGGCAACGACGAGTGTCCCTATCTTTTCGAGTCCTTACTGTTCCGTTTAGTCGGACAGCGCACAAACGACTGTCTACTGGGATCCAGTCTAAGAGAGCTAGTTCTGCCCTAGGACTCAATGCTATACCTACGCCAGCGAGGCCACGGGAAGCAGCATCAAGGCTTCCAGATACACGGAGCGTAAATCGAGTTGGTTCGTTACTTTGACATGGTGCGGTCAAATGAATGACACTACTAGGATCCTGTGTGCGCGTTTCGGAGACGCAGCACACATCGATGGAGCGAGATTCCGAAGTCCTAGCTAAGGAAGCCTGTTGTCCTATTTGGCACAGTGTTCGGACGTTGAAAGCTCCTACGTGTAGTTTGGAGCGTGGTTTCAGGAAACCAGGAATAACATTCCGCGTACTCGAATCGTTCGCACTAGCGGGGCGAGGTGATAAAGGGACGTAAGAAGGGTTAGTCGTGGAGATAAGAGAGTTATTAGGAGGAGTATGAAGGATTTGAATGTGACCAACTTGGTCTCGTGTGCTGTTACGGGTATGAGGGCTGATATCACTTACCGGTTGCCCACACCGTGGAAGGGTATTTCTTGAGGAACCTGAAAAGGAAATCGGATTAGTGTTGGTCTTAGCGACCTGAGTGCGTGACCGCAGAGCCCAAGGGACAACTGCTTGAGGCCGGTCGCGCACGGCCTTTTTGTGGGAGGTTTTTAATGTGTTAGATCCGTTCTTCAAAGGGCCTTACCGCCGGAGACGGAAATCCGTGGGGTAAGGTGAGGTGTGACATTTTTAGAGTCAACCTTTTCTAACCCCTTCCTTCCTTGTGAGAAGGCAGCATCTCTGCAGATGCTGGTTGTCCGAGGGACACACCTTACTGCTGTCACACCTCTGTACAGTCAGCAGTACGACTTCGCCCTCAGACCTTGAGTTGCTGCTTTTTGTTTTACCGTTCTCCAATCGACCTGCCTGGCATGGTAGAACCTGCAGGAACATGTGTTCCAGCCAATATAGCTCGGTTGGGTCATCACGATAGGCAAGCCCGACCACCACGTCAAGGTAGCAGCTACGGTGGTTGTAGTTCTCCATGTTTCAGCATCGTACAGTAGAACTGTCTTGACATTCGTACTGAAGATTGTGACTTTGATATTGGTTGACAGATAGTTGTTTTGAGTTCCATATGTTCTTCAACTGTTGGAATGCGGCCCTTGCTTTGTCAATTCTGCATATGAATCTCCTTGCTCACCGATGATGCTTCCCAGGTATGTGAAGGATTCTACATCTTCCAGAGTTGCGCCATCAAGAGTGATTGGGTTGATGTTCTCCGTGTTGTATTTGAAGACCTTGGCTTTCCCCTTTGGTATGTTGACGCCCCTTGATGCAGAGGCTTTTGCTACACTAGTTGTCTTCATTTGCATTTGATGGCATCAATGTACGTTGATTTAATTTGCTACAAACCACAGAGTAAAAAGAGATGAAATTAATAAAATATATAAAGTAGAAGTTAAATAGTGATCTATGATGGTAGAAAAAGATGGCACAAAGAACATAATAGAATTCTGGACGCTTACTATGTACTTACTTACGCCTGTTACTCCCAATGGAGCATAGGCCGTCAACCAGAATTCTCCAACCTACTCTGTCTTTTTTTGTAGTTCTATCCAATTGTTATTCATTCTTCTCATGTCTGTCTGTCTCCATTTCTCGGTATAATACGTTCTTTGGTCTTCCTCTTTCTCATTTGGTCTTGAGGATTCTAAGTGAGGTCTTGCCTTGAACCCACTTTGAGGTTACTGCCGGTCCCAAAACCGGATGAAAGAGGAGGGTTAGTGACCCCATCCTCTAGAAAACTAACTCGCTAAATAACGCTGATCGGAATTCCGAACCCAAGCAATATGTAATTGTATTGAAACTTAGTATAAAGGTCAGTCAGTCACTTAGTCAGCTAGAACGTGGGACCAGGCACATATATGCATCGGTCCAAGTTGCCATACCGCATTAGCACAACAAGATGAACACCAGATTCATAGAATTAGTTAATTCAATGGTGGTAATATATAGAAGATAGATTGCATATAAGGATAGAGTACAGGAAGAAAGATTTAGTACGTAGAAAGAAAGATATGAAGCGATTATATTCTCTTAGTTTAAGGGAAGGCAGAGAGTATATACGCTGACGCCATTGTGATTGATTCTGAGCCATGTATGTATCCGGGTTATTGATCGATTTTGATTCATGTTACCGAAGATATTCAATCATCGTGGACTCCAACTAAGTAGTGTAAAATTACTTGAATGTTTGAGATCACCAGTCAGTATATATCATACACTGGTACCATGTCTTGATTTGGGTACCCTTTGCGACTGCATCATATGAAAGTAAAAGAAAGAAATAAATGAACTGAACATATCATTTAGTACCTCCTTAGTTAACCCACTTCATTTTCAAGTGTGTTATACAGCTTAAATGGATCAGTCTGGATGTTTAAGTTAGAATTATTGTGTTACCATCTCACCAATTTGAGAATGATTGGCTAGACATATTTATACCATATTTAATTAATCGATAATATGCCCATATTTTGTCTGATACTTGAGAATTTCTACAAACGATATCAGAGTTGACGAATTAACAAATCTGGTATTTGAAGACAATTAGTAGCTTCGAAAGGCAATAATAAAATAGCTTAGGTGGATGGACCTAGTTAGTGAAACTTTTGATTTTCACGAACCTCTTATAGGATAATTGGATTGACCATTCTATATATTAAACTACCCGGCGAATACCCATCCTACAAGATAGCCGATTAAAAGTATATGTATTTGTCGATAGTTAGGAAAACATACGAAAATACCCATGAAGTAATGATAAATTTAAGACATTGGCCAATTTGGCGAAAACAACATTAATGGAAAACTAATGTCATAAGACACTAGAATCTAATAGACCTATGAACATGGTGAAATAGACACTCAGCGTTGTTAAACGTTGAAAAACTATTAATAATGGGAATTCCTTTCTATTAACGATTTCTACTCCTTGATTCATTAACTAAAGACAGTTTGTAATGTGTTATCGTAAACTTACAACCTGGTTCTCTATTGTCAGTCAGATATTGTATCTATGTATATCATGCGATCCAATTCGGTGATCGTATAATCTCGTGTCCGCAGAGTATTCCGTTAACGTAACGCCACAAACGACAAATAACTTTCATTTCGCTATCAAACTAAAAGCAAATGTTCTAAACTTCTAATAAACTGATAGAACATACATTACGCAAATCACCAAACTGCATCACGAGGCCATCCCTAATTTGGAACCCTGAAGGGAAGTGGAAAACCAAAGAACACATTACATCAAGAAATATAAGATGTGAAAAGGATGAATAACAACTGGAAAGGATTGCTTGGAACAAGTTTAGATGAAGAGTGCTAGTAGGCGGCCTATGCTCCTTCACGAGGAGTAACAGGCGTAAGTCTTTAATGTATAGGAACAATGAAATATAACTTTGTATCATTTTAGAAAGTCTTTACAATGAAGTGAATATCCCATGTCTACATAAACAGATAATTCCAAAAATCCATGCATTCTCATATTTACAAGACCAATCTTCTTTAGATGTGAGTAACTGCTCTGTGATGACAAGTGTATATAAAAGATAATCAGTCGATAAATAACACTATTCACAAACTGACTGATTGTTGTCGATGGGACCCAGCATTGAAAATTGAAGCAAAAGAGACACTTGATCCATACTCTCTGCAAGAGGGCTAGACGAAATTTTACCGAAGATGCTATGTATATCGAAATTGATCAATTGTAGCAAATTTAGATGAATAATGAATATCCATATTTGGACAGCGTTCGAAAAGTACACACCTCTAAAGACTCTAACGAAATGTAAAGATGCCATCCAATGAAAACCTGATATAGCTTTATAGAATATCAATGTAGCATCTTACGATTAGACAATAGCATAACTTACTTCCTTGCGGATCGACCTAATTGTAATGATATAGCAAACGCTAATAATTATAAGTGCCCATATTTTTTCTGTACATTTTTTATTCTTACCCAATAATCACTTCTCCTACTTTTCACATCTGATTTTACCACTGTGGGGTTCTACACGTCCGAGTGCCATTAATTGTACATCGTATTCCGCCGCAATTAAGTATAGAACATAACAATCTAGATTTACTGAAAAAAAATCTGAAGCCAAAACAACAATATGAAACAGCGTCCATAGCACCAAAGAGGACTCGCTCTTTATGGAAACTCAATTTAAAGGAGCTACTACAGTAGTATTCTGAAAGACTTTCGAGATCACTAAGAGAACATTTCTATTCGATTAAACTTTGTATTATCTTTACAGTCGGTCCATGATTTGTGTGAAGGAGAAGGATAATCTCCCACTTCGGGTTTGACCAATCTGCCCTTTCGGTAAGTATCTCTGGATTGAGGAAGTCTGTCAAAAGTTTAATCTTGGAGCACCTATTCAATTCTAATCCCTCTGCTTCACCAGAATCCCCCTTTGAAATTATGGTCAGAAGTGTTGGCTTAAGAGGACTGTAAATAAAGACTATTACTATCCACTAGTTCAAGCCTAATCTTTTCTTATGAAGATAATATATTCAGTTCCTCATGTTTTTCATGGCTGTAAACTTTCGCTCGATTTTCCGTAATCTATGACTTTTCTGTGAAAAATTCCTACTGTTTTTCAATTACTTTTTACAACTATCATTAAAACTTTCAATTATTCTGTTCTTAATCGCTTTCAAATGGACCAATCATCTATGCAGTTCTCATCAACCGATTATTAAATAATTTCCTTTCAATATTTGATTTTCGCAAAACAATTCATGATAACACTTCAAGAATGTTTAATTATTCAAAATCCTCTTTTTACTATTTTAGCAAGTGATTTATTTGTTTAAACACACAAACAGCAGTACAAGGAGGCACCAAACAGCTATGCGCCACATAAAACATTCGATTTCTGTGAAGGCTGAGATACTGCCCGGGTGCCTATTCCGAAACAGGTGATCTTCTTAGGTGGCCACAACCGAAGCCTTCGACCTGAAGGTCTAGTCCACAAGACAGTAGAGCAACGTAAGAAGATGTAGTCTCATGGTATCCAGTGACCGAGCATTGGTTCATACGCCATTTGTTCCTTCAGGGTCCTGGAGCCCATGTGCACCATTAGTTTGGAATCAGGATTTTTCAACTCCCCTAGGTGGATCCTCCATATTCTTCAACCCGCTTTCCTTCTCTCAATTTCGTAGACAACACCCACGCCTCGGGAAAGCAATGAGTAGGACTTCCCTGGCAGTAGTTGTATGTACGTCACTATGTGAGAGCATTTCGAGAGGGGGAGCTGACTCTCCCCACTCTCAGCCGTACCAGGGCATTTGGGGGCAAGTGAAACTAACGACGAATATAATTGTAGACCTACGGTAGATTAAATAGTCGAGAAGAAAATTCTCTACGCTGAATTATCTTCATTCTTTTTTAATGAGACAATGAGCCTCATCCATTAATTCTCCATTCATTCTGTGACTCAGTCTTGTATATATAACAGAATGATTTTCAGTAGAGAAATCATTTGACGAAGAAATTATACTCCAATATCCAAAACTGATCTAATAAGGACATAGAGAAGTTGAAATTTTTATATAAAACATATTTACTGATCATTCATGATAACTGATCCCTGAGAAAATTCCATTTTAATATTTTGTGATCAACTATACTCATTAGATTAGGGTGTTTGGTAACTATGTGGTTGTGCCACAAGATTGAGCTGTGCTATTTAGATTGTAGCGTTAAAGCCTATACGGTGTCTGATTCTCCTGTGAAGCGGGATTGAGCTGTACTGTTCAGGTTATAAAGTTTAAGGCTGGATGGTGTCTGATTCTCCTGTGAAGCGGGATTGAGCTATTTGGGTTGTCACATGAAAGTCAAGATGGTGTCTGGTTCTCCTAAAAAGAAATGTAAAATTACCCTAGCCCACAAGGGTATATTATATAACTTATATTTGTGAATAGAAAGAACTAAATCCCATATGAATTCATGATATTCTACAAAAGATATTGTCATCAACTTTGAAAAGGCTGTATGATACAGACAATCTTGAGGAAGCCAAATGCAAAACTAAAAACATTGTAAAAGATGGTATCTATCTTACTTAAAATAAAAGAACTGTCGATAACTAGTTTCATAACTTCAATCACCTAACAACAAAATAATTCAAACCGCCAACTTTGTAGTTGAAATGGAACACCCCCACCACATCATCATCAACTTTCACTCCTTTCATAAATCATTGAAAATATTTTGCGGGTAAAACAAACTTTATGAATCCAAGAGAAAAGTTTTATACAACGAGTCAAACAATTAGGTTATTGTTTTTTTTTTCTTCATGAATAAATAAAAAAAAGAAACATATAAAAAGTGTTTGTGAGTGTGTGTGTGTGGGGGGGTGCACTTGGATGTAATTGAAAGCAATAGTTTGAACTAATTAATAAATATGTATATCACCCCAACAACTATGAATAAGGATCTGACATTTTTTCTAAATATTGTAGTAAAGTAGTAACACTTGGACAATATTTTTGTTCTGTTATCCATGGTAGTTTTGTGTAATGTGTTTCACTGAATTAACATGAAAGAAGAATAGAATAAAAAAAGGAATGAAGAAATTAGACATGATAATAATAATAACAATAATAATTTGTGATAGATAAATACAAGATGATTAGTAGAGAAATATTGCACCATCTAAAACAAGTATGTTTAGTAAAGAGTTGACTGAAATCTGCCCCCAAATGCCCTGGTATGGCCGAGAGTGGAGAGAGTCTGCTCTGCTTCTCGAAATACACTCACATGGCCACGCGTATATAGCCTCTGCCAAGGAAGTTCTACTCACTGCTTTCTCTCACTACGGGTGTTGTTTACGAAAACGAGAGGACAAAAAGCTAATGTCCGGCGCTTTAACCGGATCCCAAACCAATGATGCACATGTGCTGGCTCCAGTATCCAAAAGGAACAAATGGAGTATGAACTAATCGTTGGTCACCGGCTACCATGAGGCTGCGTCTCCTTACGATGCCCCACTGCCTTGTGGATCAGACCTTTAGGTCGAAGGCTCGAGGTGTGGTCCCCTAAGAAAAGCACCTGCTTCTGTTTGGACACCCGGACAGTATCACAGCCCACACACATCAAATGAGATTTGTGTGGCGCATATGTATTGGGTGCCTCCTTGTACCAATATCTGTGTTAAAATAAATAAATAAATAAAATAACTGAAAACTAAAAATCTACCTTTGCAATATTCGAGTAGGTTGGAAGAAAACTAAAAGCGGCCAGAACAAAAAATGGCACAAATCCGTGAAGTCACTGACAAGTGGACTGAGTCATGTTGATAGATGTAGACTATCTGGTTGGGATCCGTGAGACGATAGCAACCGATGGTTAGGGACCTTGAATGACATGGTTCAAAATCGTTTGCGATGACGCAGGTGAATCCACTATTTGCGTTCTCCCAAATCCTAATCTTCTGATTTCTTCATGTCCCTTTTTTCTCTTTCCAAATTTATTTCACTGGACTGTACTCTTTGAATAACATCTTCAAACCCTAATGTCTCCGATTACTGCTTATACTCTTACTACCTCTACCACTATGGGATTTGAATCGACAATTGTATCTGTGTGCTAATGTGGTATAGCAACTCGAATGAATGTACGTACATTCTTATTGACTGACTGCAATATTCGAAACTCAAAAACAATGAACGAATTCGGAAGGTAAAAGAAGCTATACTAGTAGGTTTAGTGTTCTTATAGAGGTCAGAAGCATCTATAAAAATGATACTAGATATTCCGTTATAGTCTGATTATTTAGTCAGTTAATCTAGAAATAACCATAAACTGAGGAGGAGGGAGAAATTAATATTACAGAGCAAGTGATTTCCTTTGACGACACTAAGAGAACTTTTGACAAAAACGTTTAATCTAAAAAAAACAATGAAGCAACCACAGGAGATTCAATCTTGTAATATCTGTTAACCAAAAAAAGATTCTTACATTTGTTTCTTCAAAATGTCGAAACTCATATGGACTATTGGTTTCAAACCAGTTTCTTACAAATCCTGCAAGCGAGCTCTCCGCAGCCACCAACCCAGTTTATCTTTGCAAACTAGTAAGACTTCCATTGAGGATGCTATAAACAAGCGGCTAAATACAAACCATTTGATTTGAAGAGTGGAGACTCTTTCCAACATCAATCGGATCAGAGTTTTCGAGAACACAGTCTAAAAGCACTTATGTAGCAAAATACTTCAAAACCAAGAAACCTATTTAAGTTCCTTGTTTTTCTGTCACACTTTAATTGTGAACAACAACGATAAATACCTGGCTAATCAAACATATGCGACATAAATGTTGAAAAACTGACGCTATAACCACTATCGGAGCAGTACGTAAATGAGACAATTGAGGTAATTAAGGCATGCAACTTTCAATCATTCTGTCAATAGTTCAAACCCATGAAAATAGAGTATTTCAAAGACCCGGACTATACAAAAATTGGTACTTTGTAATTACACTGAGTTATAATACTGAGCAAAGTACTCAAAACAATGTACTCACGTAAATGACAAGTGTTCACTTTCTGGTAAATCGAAAGTGGATTCAGATTTCATTCGGTTAAAGTAATACACCTTTCCAGTACTCCTACTAATCTCTTCAGTCCAATTATCTGTAAGTAAACATAAACAAATAGAAATGTGAAGTTTCATTAATTACTGAACAACAACTAAATAAAACATGATGATGCTAATTAGATCGTGTAAAAATTCACTTCATATAAAGTGTTATAATTTCTCTCTTACGGTTTTAACCCAGCTATTCCTATTGCTTAGTATTCTCGGACACAGATTCACTTGACATGGCCTCAAATCAAAACACGGTTGAGCAGGAAGGAGATTATATTCCAAATAACAAGGTTAGATAGAAGCAAGAAGCACAAAAGGAAAACCGTTAGTATATTTATAGTTTTAACATAAGAAGAATCTAGAGTCTTCTCCATGTATCGACTAGCGCTGATTGGATAAGAATCAGCCAATCAGCGTGCGCCAAAGCAATCGTGCATTGAGCGTGCTTAAATCCAATCTATGTCCCGCTAACATAAAGCATATAATGATTCTGGTACAAAATAAAGCAAAATTCTTTATAAATACTTTAGAATGAAAAGAATTTTTAGTCAGTCACAACAGTTTAAGTTGTTATACGACATTAGCGCAGAAAAATGAAGTTTTCAGACAAAATCTCACAATAGTAGATGTATTAACGGTATCATTGCTAATAGGAAAGGATATTACAAATATTATTTTCTCCCTGCAGTGTTCTGCTGATACGTTCTATTTCCTGAATTGAGAGTGAATAATAGTCCTGCTTAAACTAGAGAATGATCCAAGTGTAAACATGTGCCCTAGAACAAGTGACATTTTCAATCAAACAGCTACGGTTTGGACTTTAAATTAAGATGTGATCAAGAAGTTTGAACAATTTTTTTTTCAATCAAGGATCGCAAACAGTTTAAAATATGTCGTGTCCAATGCATGAACCAAGGGTATCACGTTTGATATTCTAGTGCAGTTCGGTATCGATTCAGAAAGCTTGTTTGAATCTTGGCAACAAGGAGGTGAGTTCTTTGTGCAACATTTCGAACTACTTTACTTTATGAGTGAAACTTGGTCTTCAAATGTAAAAAACAATTATTCGACGATAGGATTTCTCGCGCATATATTGTGAATGAATAAGTGAGCAATATTAAGGTAAAACTTAAAGTGTTACAGAGATTAGTGGTAAATCAGTTTATGAGATAATGAAAGTCGGAAATGTGTTACTTATCCTCCACAGCAATCTATCACGATACGTGATATTTACCGGTGTGCCCCCAAATGCCCTGGTATGGCCGAGAGCAGGGAGGGTTCGCCCTCCCTCTCGAAATACTCTCACATGGCCACGCGTATACAGCCTCTGCCAGGGAAGTCCTACTCACTGCCTTCTCGTGGCGGGGGTGTTGTTTACGAAAATGAGAGGACGAAAAGCGAATGTCCGGCGCTATAACCGGATCCCAATTCTATGGTGCACATGGGCTCCAGTATCCTGCGGGAACAAATGGCGTATGAACCAATCGTTGGTCACCGGCTTCCATGGGACTGCATCTCCTCACGATGCTCCACTGCCTTGTGGACTAGACCTTTAGGTCAAAAGCTCGGGGTGTGGCCCCCTAAGAAAACCACCTGCTTCGGTCTGGGCACCCGGGCAGTATCCCAGCCCACTCACTAAAACTATGATGAACAATTTGCTTATGGAAAATATTCCTTTCTATCTGATTAACATTGAAATAACTCGTACTATTATTATTATTATTATTATTATTATTATTATTATTATTATTATTACTCTACCACGTCATTTATTCACCCTCTCTTATTCCTACTTTATATATGCGTTTCGACCTAGACAGCAGCTCACCTATGGTGAAAATTCAGCTTTATCTAAACGTTCCCGAGTCACTGCCTGGTTGAAAATTGTATGTTACTACCGAACATGAGTACTGAAGCAGTTTTTCTGAAACCGCGTGCACCATTCAAACTGGCTACCTTCAACGTTCGCACACTTATGCAGGTCGGACAACAGATAGGACTGGCTATGTCTTTGGAAAGTCTTAATATTGATGTGTGTTGTCTATCCGAGACCCGTATTCAAGACTCTGGTGAAGTACTACAAGTTCGCTCTCCATCTGTCACTTCAAAAAGCTTGTTTTATGTCCGTTTATCCGGGGACCCTGTGGCATCTTCGTCTGGTCTTGCTGGCGTTGGTGTCGCACTAAGCGCAAGAGCTGAGGCAGCACTAGTCGACTGGATCCCCATTAACAGTCGGTTATGTGCTGTTAGATTAGAAAGTTCCATCAAAGTGAGAAGAAATCGGCGTGAGAAACGATGTCTTTTCGTCATCTCCGCCTATGCCCCGACAGATTGCAGCCCGGATGCAATCAAGGACGAGTTCTACCATCAGCTAACTGTTCTTCTCCAGAAAGTGCGTTCGACAGATATTGTAGTACTAGCTGGAGACTTGAATGCTCAGGTCGGGCGTCTAGGCACAGAAGAGAGTCGCTTAGGTGGCCGATGGGGACTCGTTGGTCGCAGGACAGATAACGGGGAACGTCTACTGCAACTATGCACAGACCACAACCTGTTTCTGGCTAGCACTAACTTTCGGCACAGTCATCGCCGATGTGCCACCTGGCGTCCTCCTTCTGCATCTCAAGCCTGGACTCAGATTGATCACATCGCGATCAGCTACCGCTGGCGCGGTTGTGTAAAAGACTGCCGCTCCTTTTGGAGTACCTATCTGGAATCTGATCATGCTCTGGTCTGCGCCAATCTTACCTTACTTTTCAGTGGACAACGAAGTGACCGCCACCAAAGGATTGATGTTAGCAAGTTGGCTGCAACTTCTGTTGCTAGTATGTACCGAACCGAGCTAGCTTCTAGGCTAGCTACCATTCCACCGAAAAGCATAGATGAGCATTGGTTGCAATTGCATGACGCCATGAAAATGGCGGGTACAGTCTGTTGTGGGTTTGCGAAACGTCCCGCTTACAAGCACTGGGTTTCTTCTGGTTCCTTACAACTGATTGAAGCCCGTCGGTCTACTCCGGGTGACCGTGAGTTTGACCACAGACGAAGGATGTTACGTAATGAAATCGGGCAAAGCTTGCGTAAGGACCGAGAAGCCTGGTGGTCGGAGCGTGCCAGTGAGTTGGAAGCAGCAGCTGCATCTGGTAATTACCGGAAGCTCTTCCAACTCATCCGAGCCACTGGCAGCAAGAAGTTTGGTGTGAGCGAAACAATCTGCGAGGATGACGCAACGCCAATCACTAACATCCATCGACGTCTTGGACGATGGGCAGAATTCTTTGAAGGGCAGTTCAACTGGCCTGCTGCTCCGGCAACATCGGTCAGACTGTCCTGCCCTCCATGGCCGGTGACGACTGATCCACCAAATGAGGCGGAAGTCCGCAAGGAACTCCAACTCTTGAAACGTTACAAATCACCGGGCCCAGACGACTTACCTCCGGCTCTTTTTAAAGATGGTGGTGACTTTTTGACTAAGGGATTGACGACGTTGTTTACAAAGATCTGGGAACGAGAGAGTGTACCAACGTCATGGAATGAGTCGATAGTTGTCCCTATCTTTAAAAAGGGTTCACGTTGTTCCTGTAACAACTATCGGGGGATAAGTCTACTTCCGATTGCGTCCAAGCTATTGGCTTCCGTCATACTTCGTAAGTTGTTCAGAACCCGAGAAGGATTGACTCGCGAGGAGCAGGCTGGGTTTCGTTCTGGTCGAGGATGTATTGATCATATCTTCACCCTCCGCCAAATGTTAGAACACCGCCATATTTATCAAAGGCCAACAATCGTAGTGTTTCTTGATATCAGGGCTGCCTTCGATTCGTTGGACAGAACTGTTCTCTGGGATTGTCTATTGAAGAAGGGTGTGCCTGAGAAGTTTATTAACATCTTAAAGGCCCTATACACAAACACCTCAGGCAGAGTGAGGGCATACAACCACCTTTCTCCATTATTCCATTCAAGCAGTGGGGTTAGGCAGGGTTGCCCAATCTCACCATTCCTCTTCAACTTTGCCATCGATGACATTCTGGAAACAGCTCTGACGGATGTAAGTAATGGTGGTGTGGATCTGTTGCCTGGAGAAAGACTTCTCGACCTTGAGTATGCGGATGATATTGTCTTACTGTGCGAGAATGCCCAAGCTATGCAATCCGCACTTAATCAGTTGGCAATCAATGTCCGTAGGTATGGTATGTGCTTTGCACCTTCGAAGTGCAAAGTACTTCTACAAGACTGGCAGGATTCTAATCCTGTACTCACTCTGGATGGTGAGCAGATAGAAGTAGTCGAGAAGTTCGTGTATCTAGGTAGCTGCGCCCCCAAATGCCCTGGTACGGCCGAGAGTGGGGAGAGTCCGCTCTCCCTCTCGAAATGCTCTCACATGGCCATGCGTATATAGCGCCTGCCAGGGAAGTCCTACTCACTGCCTTCTCGTGGCGGGGGTGTTGTTTACAAAAATGAGAGGACGAAAAGCGAATGTCTGGCGCTTTAACCGGACCCCAAACCAATGGTGCACATGGGCTCCAGTATCCTGCGGGAACAAATGGCGTATGAACCAATCGTTGGTCACCGGCTACCATGGGACTGCATCTCCTCACGATGCTCCACTGCCTTGTGGGTCAGACGTTCAGGTCAAAGGCTCGGGGTGTGGCCCCCTAAGGAAACCACCTGCTTCGGTTTGGGCACCCGGGCAGTATCACAGCCCTCACACAAATCAATTGAGATCCGTGTGGCGCATATGTACTTGGTGCCTTTCTGTACCTATACTTATGTGTTAAAATAAATAAATAAATAAATAAAGGTAGCTGCATAAGTGCTGGTGGTGGTGTGAGTGATGAGATCAATGCTCGTATAGTGAAAGCCAGAGCGGCTTATGCCAATCTGGGCCATCTTTGGCACCTTCGTGATGTTAGTCTGGCTGTAAAAGGTCGGATCTACAACGCGACGGTGAGAGCAGTTTTGCTCTATGCTTGTGAAACCTGGCCTCTCCGAGTTGAGGATGTTAGACGACTCTCTGTGTTCGATCATCGTTGTCTCCGAAGGATTGCTGGCATCCAGTGGCAACACCATGTCAGTAATGCAGAGGTTCGGCATCGAGTGTTCAGGTGCAGAGACGATAATGAAATTGGTGTCACCATCTTGAAACACCGACTTCGGTGGCTTGGACATGTTCTACGAATGTCGTCCCAGAGAATTCCACGTCGTGCATTATTTGCCGACTCTGGGACTGGTTGGGAAAAGCGGAGAGGCGGTCAGTATATGACATGGTGTCGTGGTATGAAAGAAAGCTGCAAAGGGCTAGCTTCTGTTGGTCCTTCACGACTCCCTGGTTGGGGTCCGAGAGACGGTGTAACACAGTGGCTAGAGACGTTATCAGATATGGCTAAGAATAGAAGCCAGTGGCGATCCTGCTGTAACCTCTTACTTTCTTCATAAAAAGTGGTTGTATCTTCCTTAATTGAAAGATCTCTTCTGATTGTACCTTTCCGTTTCCCCCACCATTGTTCTCTCTCTCTCCCCTTTTTTTTATAATTCCCCACGCTCATTACTTTTTTTTTCTCTTTTCTCCTTCTCTTCAAATTATCATTGTTTTGTGTGGCGCATATATATTTGGTGCCCCTCTGTACCAATATTTATGTGTTCAAATAAATAAATAAATAAATAAATTTACCGGTGTAGAAGTAGATTGGAAGAAAATTGAAGGGAGGAAATGTAACCAGATAATCTAGTTGGGATTTAGACGATTATTGTGACCGATAGCAAGAGATAATGTTAGGTGAGAGCTTAGAATCAGTTGCAATGATCTAGATCTATTTACTCTTTATTTTATTTTCAATCACGATTTTCAAGATCCTTTTATCATTTTTATATCGTGGATTCATTCTTTGTTCACAAATCATATTCTTTATCTATAGAGCTTTTTAGATAACACAGATACTACTAACATTACTTTGATATTCATCTCACTGCGGTGTTATATTGTGATAATTTACAGATTGATAAACATATATAGGGGGGTCTAAGTTGTATACAACAAACTGGTCGTATGGGATTATGAGTGGGTACTATCAATAAGTAGTTAACCTGCAAGAACTACCTATTTAGAACAACATTTTTGGGTTTTCAGAAAATTTTTTACAGCTTAATATCAATTTCTTGATAGGAATCAGCTTTAAAACAAAAATGATAACCAAAAGTTTGACAAGTATTTGCAATAACATGACATAGCAAAATAAAAATCAATAAAATAGTCAATTGAAAGATAATGGGAATATGGTGAGCGAATGAGTTTGGGTTAGATGAGTGCAGTAACCATAATCCAAACCAATTGTTAATATCCTACTTACCTGTCATATGTTGTACTAATAACAAAGAATGTGGTTGAAATGTAAAGCCATCGGGTAAACAATGCATTGGTACAAGTGTTGGTGAATCTTTACATGGTAGAAGAGGTAGTCTGTAACAAGGAACAAATAAAAAAAACTATTGGACAAAATACATATGTATAAATACATATATACATAGTGCTATTAAAACACATACACTTAGGAGGTGAGGCACCATAATTATCTTAATAAGTCATAAAACTGATGAAAATGAGGGAAAGTGGCTATAGAATCTATTTATTTGAATACATAGCGGCACCAAATACATATGCGCCACACAGATCACATTTGATATGTGTGAGGGCTGTGATACTGTCCGGGTGCCCAAACAGAAGCAGATGGTTTTCTTAGGGGGTCACACCTCGAGCCTTCGACCTGAACCTCTGATCCACAAGGCAGTGGAGCATCGTAAGGAGATGCAGTCCCATGGTATCCCGTGACTAAGAAATTGGTTCATACGCCATTGGTTCTCTAAAAATCCTGGAGCCCTTGTGTACCATAAGTTTGGAGTCAGGGTTTTCCAACTCCCTAGGTGGACTCTCCGTGTACACCAATCCGGTTAGAGCGCCGGACATTCGCTTTCCGTCCTCTTAATTTCGTAAACAACACCCTCACCTCGAGAAGGCAGTGAGTAGGACTTCCCTGGCAGTGACTATATACACGTGTCCATGTGAGTGCATTTCAAGAGGGAGGGCCCTCCCTAAACTCGACTGTACCAGGGTATTTGAAGGAAAAAATATGGAACGCTTCACGATTTTGGGTGCCATCCTTGACCAGAGGCCATGCTTAATCTCTATGTCGTTCCAATCTCAGTATATGTACCGCCGAAGCGAGTACTATAGAATATATATAGAATGGAATATACAGAATAAAAATTTCTAATTAGAATTGTCATTAAGTTTTGAAATCCGGGATATCATTAGGTTGCATGCTTGCCATTAGAAGAAGGGCAATTTCAGGAAATGATTTATTTGTAAGGGGGTGATGTCATTTATTAATGGTTGAACTCAGTTAAGAAACTACTGGCACATGACATTGATGCTTGGGGAAACTAGTGAAGTCTTTTGTTCCTCTATCATACCTACTATATTGTTTCGATTTGTTTTGTTATTTACATCTGACCGTGCTAATCTAGTATGGTGAATTGAACCAACGCATATCAGTGTTAGGCTCTATGTTGATAATGTCTGTCTGTTTATTCCGTATCAGAATGAAACTGCTACTGCTCAATGTTCTCTGGTTTTTATTGGTAATCTAGTTCAGTTCAATCTATGAAGAATATTCACACCGAACCCCCAGAAAATATTTAAAACATCTTTACAAAACCTCAATATCAAATGAATTACTTCCTGAAAATAAGATTGAAACCAAATGAAAATGGAAATCAGAAGGGATTTTGTGGAGATTGTAGTAATTTCAATAATTGAGATCATGAGTTGATTGAAGCTAGACAACCATGGAAAACGTGGAAGCACTGGACGGCCGTTTCGCCCCTTTTTTGGGACTCCTCCGCACTGCACATCCACGAGATTCGAACCCAGGAATTATCGGTCTCGTTTCGCGAGCGTTTAACCTCTAGACCACTGATCTGGCATCCAATGGTGTTAATATCTAACTTCAACTAATCCACAAAATTGAACGAAACGTCCACCATTGTCTTCAGTGAGTTACTATCTCACAACAGACCCGGTTGAACTTCACTGGTCACTGCTTCTCATCAGAACTCCAGGAAATACCTCTTGAAACCAGTCACTATTGAGCATATGTTGATTAGTATCAAAAGAGGTTTTGTGGATATTATAGTTATGTTAATAGCTGAAATCATGAGTCAATCGAAGCTAGAAAATGGAAATATTATTTCACGAACGAAAACATTGATCTTGTTGACAATTAAGTTTAGTTACTATATGCGTACCCATATACCTTCAACTGTAACTAACATTAGTGACAATCAGTCACTGATTAGACTTTCTGGCTGTAGTTAGGAGTGAAATTTTTATATTTACGATTCATTGGTTTAATGTACTTAAGTCACTGTTAGTAGTATCCACTGTTTTGAATGCAATCGCATTCTATATAAAACTATTTATTCCTTAAAAAAACATTAAGATGTCCAAGTGGTATGATATATCCTACTTTATTTAACTTCATCTTTTGATAAACTTGAACAAAGCAAAGACAATAAGATTTACAGAATACAACGAATTCATTCTATTACGATGTTTCTTCTTATCAGCATCAAAACAGACTAAAGTTACAATTACTAAGAATATAATAAACTTTGAAGAAAGGAAGTTTAAACTGTACAGTCACCTTTTCTTTAGTTATTTTCAGTTTAATATTCATAGAGTAAAAGTTTAGAAATCAATATACCATACATTAAGTACTTAATTACTTAGGACTGTTACTCCTCGTGGAGGAGCATAAGCCGCCCCACCAGCACCTCTCCATCCAACCCTCTTCTGGGCATTCCTTTCCAGTTCTTTCCAGAGAGATTACCCCTAACTCGGTAGTCTCCCAATCATGTGAAGTCTTGGACATTGAACAGGATCTGCGGTCTCTCGAGTGCACCTAATTTACACTGCACTCGAAAAACTAGCTGCCCTGGTGCAGTTTAGTCAAAACATTAAGTGCGCAAATATAATTAGTCAGTCTTAATCAACGTTAAATCTGACATAAATGTACGTTAAATTTCAGTTAACATAGGAGTTTGATGAAGATTTACAGCTTCATTGAAAAATTTATCATTTCTGCAGAATACCGTAATGTTTAACCTCAGTGTAGCTTACCTGATTATCGTCCTATAATAACCTAGTAATGATTCAAAGATATCTACGACTAGAATTTTGCATCTCAGCTATATTGTCTGCTTGTATACATAAAGTTTGACAGTCATAAAGTAATACAAATATAATATACAAAGGCTTTTATAAACATGTAAATGCATTTTAAAATAAGAAGAAGAAGAAGAAGAAGAAGAGGGCGAAAATTATACAACTTACTTTTTCACATAATCAACTAATTCTGACAATTTTAGAAATGGTGGTACACGAACATTGGATGAAGTCATATCTGGAAAATTAATTACATTTGTCATTTGTTCAGCTAGTTCCATTCTAACAAAATAAAATGTATGTTGAAAGAGAAAGAAAGGAATCATAAACAACTATGTTTTATTATCAGAAGGGGTTTTGTAGAGATTGTAATAATTTCAATCATTAAGATCATGAGTCAGTTGAAGCTAGACCAACATGGAAAACCTGGAAGCACTGGACGGCCGTTTCGTCCTATTATGGGACTATGTTTTAAACGAAGTTACCATTTAATAAGTATGTTAGTTGTAGGTCAATAAGTAGTAAAACCTAGTAAATGTATATGCATCGGTACACGTTAACATATTATCTACATGAGAACAGTACAGTACAATTATCAAGACAAATGTAAGAGTAGTAGAAAGTCACACTATCAATGGTATTAGTAGAAAAGTCTGGGTATAGGCGATATGATTACAGAAGGATAAATTCCTGGATTGAAAAATTATAAGACAACCATAAAACACAGGGGTCTATGAGGAAATAATAATTGAATTTATCTAAATCATTGTAACCGATTCTGAGTCATAATCAATTAACGTCTCCGACAACTGATTACGATGGATGTGTGGATCCTGATTAGGTGGTATTCATCTACCAACAGGACTTACTTTAACAATCTATAGCATCAATATGAAATATGTATAGACTTGTACAGACTAAAATGAATTTGAAACTATTTATTGTATAGAGAATATACAAGTTTGCTTATAATAAAGTTTCATTTATTACGAGCATGTCAATTGTAATAAAGACTGAGCATAGAGTTTTTGTAATTTCGTCCAGAGAATTACGAAACAATGAAGACTCGTCAATTGAAACTTGAAAATACATTGAACAGTAAAACGTTCAGGTTTCAATCACAAGTTCCAGAAAAATTTGATGATTAAAATCCAGTAGCATATTAGTTTGTATTAATCAGTTAGTTAATAGTATTTGACCATAGGTGTCTTCGAAACATTGTTCGTATATCCTGAGACCATCGAGTAAGTAACTCAGTTGTTAGGAAACGGGTACTAGGTAATATTGGCAAATCAATTGATGAAGTAATGAAACTTCATCAATTGAGATGGCTGGGACATGTTTTACGTATTCATTTATTAATTTTATTTTAACACATAAATATTGGTACAAGAAGGCACCAAATACATATGCGCCACACAAAATTTTATTTGTGTGTGTGGCCTGTGATACGGCCCGGGTGACCAGACCGATGCAGGTGGTTTTCTCGGGGGGCTACACCCCGAGCCTTTGACCTAAAGGTCTGACCAACAAGGCAGTGTAGCAACGTCAGGAAATGCAGTCCCATGGTATCCGGTGGCCAACAATTGGTTCATACGCCATTTGTTCCCTCAGGATACTGGAGCCCATGTACACCATTGGATACGGATTTACGTATGCCCAACCACCGACTGCCCCGATGTGCGATGTTCAATAGTGTAGGAGTAGGTTGGGAGAAAGCTAAAAGCGGCCAGAACAAAAAATGGCACAAATCCATGAAGTCACTGACAAGTGGACTGAGTCATGTTGATAGGTGTAAACTATCTGGTTGGGATCCGTGAGACGATAGCAACCGATGGTTAGAGACTTTGGATGATATGGTTCAAAATCGTTTGCGATGACGCAGGTGAATCCACTATTTGTGTTCTCTCAAACTCTAATCTTCTGAATTCTTCATGTCCCTTTTTTTCTTTCCACATTTATTTCACTGGATTGTACTCCCTGAATAACATCTTCAAACCCTAATGTCTCCGATTACTGCTTATAGTTTTACTACCTCTACCACTATGGGATTTGAATCGACAATTGTAACCGTGTGATAATGTGGTATGGCAACTCGAATGGATGTACGTACGTACGAAGTTCTATGTTGTTACTCACTAACTGAATCAGTTAGTTAATAGTAAACAGTATCGAATATGCCATTGTCCTTATGTGTCTGTCTCCAAAACAGTGAGAGATGATGTTAACTAGATAAAAATTAAAAGAGTAGATGCATAAACAGTGAAAAGTAATGGTTAATATAATCTGTGAATGATTTCAGAGAATGAAAAATAATCACAAATAACCAGATAGATGAAAGTAAACAATGAACGAATCCGCACCGATGCAACGGAGTCAGTCAGTCAATAACAACATAGAACTTCGTACGTACGTACATCAGTTCGAGTTGCCATACCACAATAGCACAGACTCAGTTATCGACTAAAATCCCGTAGTGGTAGAGGTAGTGAAAGTATAAGTAGTGATAGGGAACATTAGGGTTTGATGATGTTATTTAAAGAGTATAATCCAGTGGAATAGATTTGGAAAGAAAATAAAGGACATGAAGAATTTAGAACACATAGAGAGGATGCACCTGCGCCGATGCAACGGAATCATCTCCGAAACGGATATTTCAAATAGCGAAGTAGATATTAACCAAAGAATATCAAAACAATCTCAACACACTTTAAACTAACTTCATTCATTGATAAAACACAACTAATTTTCAATGGTTCTAGACTCCTTCTAATCTACTTGTCTATATAATAGAAACAACTGGATGTCTAAAGTAAGTAAGTAGGTAAAAGTTATATATCTAAAGACAATATCTCAATCGTAATAAATATAAGTATATTCAACGATTATATCTTAAATCAATAGGTGAAATAAACATAAAAACAACATCTACTTACCTTTTCCTGTATGGTAATTTACGACAATCTCGACCGTAGATACACACAACATCATATATAAATAAACCATGTTTTCGTAAACCATTCTAGAAAAAGATCCAGAGAACAAAACAAAAGTGCACAATTAAACATTACAAAAAATAAATGACATATATACACATCCCTCTTGTTACCAGAATTACATTAGTTTATCACTAACATAAATGAAAACGGATTTAATCGGTAAAAATCAGATTCTGATTAGATGGGACTGAAAACACACACACACATACATATCAAAATATGTAATTTGTACACTAAACAATGAAGAACTTAATAATAATTGTTATCAATGAAGGAAGTACATCTTAGAGTATCACAGTTCCCGACAAATCATTGTTGATACTATTTTTAAGAGATCAGAGGATCAGCATCATCTTATAATATAAACTAATTAAATTTAATTCATTATACAACTGTAGATTATAAACCAACGGACGTCAATGATATACGACTAGCCGACTGCTGCTCAAACAAAAGGTGAGATTCTATCGAATTTCTGGGGGGGGGGTAACTGGCCAGATAATCACTGGTCTATGCTTATTCAAAAAAATGTATTTTAATATCAGAAGGGGTTTTGTGGATATTATAGTAATTTTAATGGTTGAGATCATGAGTCAATCGATTCTAGACAACCATGGAATACCTGAACGGCCGTTTCAATTGACTCATGATTTCAGCTATTAACATAACTATAATATCCACAAAACCTCTTCTGATACTAATCAACATATGCTCAATAGTGACTGGTTTCAAGAGGTATTTCCTGGAGTTCTGATGAGAAGCAGTGACCAGTGAAGTTCAACCGGGTCTGTTGTGAGATAGTAACTCACTGAAGACAATGGTGGACGTTTCGTTCAATTTTGTGGATTAGTTGAAGTTAGATATTAACATCATTGGATGCCAGATCAGTGGTCTAGAGGTTAAACGCTCGCGAAACGAGACTGATAAGTCCTGGGTTCGAATCTCGTCGATGTGCACTGCGGAGGAGTCCCATAAAAGGGGCGAAACGGCCGTCCAGTGCTTCCAGGTTTTTCATGGTGGTTTAGCATCAATCGAATCATGATCTCAACTATTAAAATGTATTTTATTCATTCATTTAAACAAACACATTTATCAAAGACTAAAATCAACACTTATAATGCCATAATTTAGTGAAAACATTTGACATTAAAGCATGAGATTAGAAACTACTTAATTGCTATCATTTCAGTATATAGTGCAAAAATTAATTGTTCAATGGTTAAAATAGATAAACACTTTAGAAAAGTGAACTTTAAAACAACAAGAGTTTAATTTAAAACTAACGACACAACCCTTTATAAGGATAGTGAATTGCATTACATGTTAACAAAGAAATTAAAAGGATATATAGGATTATTATGAGATTTGTATATCGCAATTATGCTACTTAGTAATGACTAATATATTTTGTTGCATAACAACTACATGTAATGCATTGACTGATTGTAAGTACTTATAGTTCACATAACCAAAGTGACATTATTCAGACAGCTCTTGAGGACCAGGAAGCATTAGACAGCTGTCACATCCTGGTATGGAAATCCTTAGCAATAGGCAACAGCGATTTTGCCAAGCATCGGTCGAGCTCAGAAACCCCAGGTCTAGCAGATAGAGTCTAAACTGTAAGATCATTGACGTGATATTCAATGGTGGACAGTTTTAATTTTAATTGGTCTACTATATTACGCAATCATTATCCAATACAGTTAGTGAATAAATGTCTGATTATAAACTATCTACTTTCTTATTGACCGACTCAACAATTCGACCAGTTTTATATTGAATTTCTTATTTACGTCTCTGCCTGTACAGAGTGTTGATTGTTGTTATTCTTTTTAACACTTTTAATGTAATTTTGTAATCGAAAATAGTTTTAATTTAATCGATGAAATCATACCATAAATATTCTGAGAAGGTTAGACAGTTTTGCGATATTGACCAACCACGAGTGGATGGTTATTAAAATGAATCAATCAATAAAAATTCCATTAAATAGAATTAAGTTAACTCATTCACCAGGTAATTGAACATGAGCCGCAATTTAAGTGTGGGGTCCCCAAATACCCTGGTACGGCCGAGAGTGGGGAGAGTCAGCTATCCCTCTTGAAATACTCTCACATGGACACGCGTAAACAACCACTGCCAGCGAAGTCATACTCACTACCTTCTCGAAGTGGGGGTGTTGTTTACCAAATTAAGAGGAAGTAAAGCGAATGTCTGATGCTTTAACCACATTGGTGGATATGGAGGATACACCTACGAGAGTAGGAAGACCCTCATCCCAAACCTATGGTACACAAGGGCTCCAGTATCCTAAGGAAACAAGTGGCATATGAACCAATTGTTGATCACCAGCTACCATGGGACGGCATCTCCTAATGTTGCCTTGTGGATTGGACCTTTAGACCAAAGGCTCCGGGTGTGACTCCCTAAGTAAACCACTTGCTTTGGTTTAGGAACCCGGGCAATATCACAGCCCTCACACATCAAATGAGATTTGTGTGGCGCATATGTATTTGGTGCCTTCTTGTACTACTGTTTCTGTGTTTAAATAAATAAATAAATAAATAATAAATACTACCCGGCTGCCCAAACAGAAATAGGTGGAGTGGGGTTTGAGCCTAGGTCGAAAGTCGAACATCCTAACCACAAGACAACCACTCATTCTATTCCTATTTGTGTACCAAATGTACTATATTGATAATTTTTGTTTTAAAATGTCGTCTTCAGATATGAAGAACCATTCTTATAATTATAAATAATGGAATTACAAATGTGAAAATAGTTTCTTGTATCTCAAGATGACAAGATGATCACAATTATAGTGTAGGGCCAAATGAAGAGGTCCATGCATTTGATACAGATTAAATCAACAAACGGTGACTTGGGTGAGTGCTGCTGAAGAGTTCTATATTAGGATAAAGCAGCTATCCAGTCCTCATCCTAGTTTTTAATGGTACTTCAGAATCAAGTTGTGTTTCGCCATCATCTATCATACTGTACGACATCAAAAAGAATCATACGAAGTATAAGAAACAAACGTGTACTTCTTTACTAAACTGTAACACAAGGAGGCTGAAATTACACACAAACCAAGAATGCAATTAATCTTATATTTATAAAACATTTCACAAGATAAACATTATTAGTCTTTTTTTTTCAAAAATTACCTTCACAGCATATTCATAAAATGGTTGGCCCCAAATTAAGGTACTAGGTGGAAGTCGTGGGTTTAGTCTAGGTATCACTTGATCTAATCTATTCCATTGATCTCCATCAACAGTGCAATATGTATCCTAAAACAATTACAAACAGAATAAATATACACAATTAATCTCAGAATGTAAATGATATGATAATATATTAATAATGATATGTACGTACTAAGGCAATTAAAGTGAAAAGATGGGGATTTGTGGGAATTTTCCAGTTTAAGTTCGATTTTTATCATAGATATCAATCGTTGAGGCTAATAAGTCTGGTACTTAAACGCATCATTATAAATTTCTAGCTGCTTCCTATTTTCCAAAAAATACTTCTATTATCAGAAGGGGTTTTGGGGAGATTGTAGTAATTTCAATGATTAGATCATGAGTCAGTTGAAGCTAGACCACCATGGAAAACCTGGAAGCACTGGACGGCCGTTTCGTCCTATTATGGGACTCCTTAGCAGTGCGCATCCACGACCTCGCCCCCTGTGAGATTCGAACCCAGGACCTACTAGTTTCGCGCGCGAGCACTTAACCACTAGTTGAAGTTAGACATTAACACCGTTGGATGTCGGCTCAGTGGTCTAGTGGTTAAGTGCTCGCGCGCGAAACCAGTAGGTCCTTGGTTCGAATCCCACAAGGGGCGAGGTCGTGGATGCCCACTGCTGAGGAGTCCCGTAATAGGACGAAAAGGCCATCCAGTGCTCCCAGGTTTTTCATGGTGGTCTAGCTTCAACTGACTCATGATCTAACCATTGAAAATACTTCTGTTGTTGAAGTCCAAACGGGAGAGAGGTGAGATGTAGATGCTCTCATTTCAAGATTAAGTTATATACAGAAAGCAAGAGTATTTACAGATTTATGGGTACCTTTTCTAGAAGTTTATGGAGTCTTCATTCGACACAGATTGATCAAAGTACTTTTAGGCTTTCCCCAGATTATGAACCCTCTTTTGAAGAATTTTCAACGGCTAACAGAAAGATTAAAAACTTAGAAGACCGGGGTAATTTACACATTATAGTTTGGGACCGCATCTTTGCAGTGCACAATTCATAACCTCTCATTAGGTCGAACCCAAGAGTTTTAGATCTTTCGATGAAAACAATACTTTAAGAACACTGAATTGGAATCTAACAGTCTAATTCAACCAATTCACGATATAATGAAATATTTAACCAAGATTACGGAATTATTTTATTACTATCAGATGTAGTCATACAACACTCTTCCATCATAGTTTCTTATCAGGACTTTGAAACTTAGCCAGTAGTACGTATATGTTTAATAAATAGGATCCAAAATGATGAATATGAACTTATTTTTATATTCTTTTATGAATATTTTTGAATGATCATGTATACCTGTGTTTAATGTATACGAAATACTGTGCAGTAAATAGTAGTTGAGACAAGTATATTCAATTTACCTACCGTAACTGCAGATCCATGTGAATAAATGAACATTATTTGAGCTGGTTCAGAAGTTGATGTAATTGACGGATTACCGCATACTAAAGCAATTCGACTATGATATAAAATATCTAAATTATTTAAATTTGCATTAGTAAATGGTGTAAGACGTATATTTGTACGATATTCTGATGGTAACGTATTAAGTGATGTCAAATTTTCGCTATCCTGTAAAGAAACAAGAAGTAGACGTTAATATTACTAATGGATAACATATTTTGTATAGTATCGTAAAAGTAACTAGTTTAAGTCACTTTTCTACAATTCATTAATAACTGGAGACACAGACAACTTGGACCGATGCATATACGTGCCTGGTCCTACGTTGCAGCTGACTGACTGACTGGAGACACAGACTCATATGCTCTTCAGGCAGACCTAAATAAAATAATTAACTGGTCTAAAGAGTGGCTGATGCCTATCAACGCGGCAAAGTGTGTCTACATGCACTTCGGGGACTCAAATGTTAATAGGTATAACATAGGGGAAGTGCAATCACCAGTGGTTCGGTCTCATAAGGATCTGGGGGTGACAGTAAGTCAGGATCTTAAGACGACGACCCATTGCCGGGAGGTTGCAGCTAAGGGGTTTCGAACCCTCTGGGCATTAAAACGGACATTCACTAAGCTAGATACTACCATGTTCACCAAAGTATACACGTCCTTAGTGAGAACTAAGCTTGAGAACTGCGTTCAGGCTGCAAGCCCGTGTTTAAAAAGTGACTCGGATATCCTAGAAAAAGTACAGAGGGCAGCTACCCGTGTAATTCCAGAACTATGGGGTTTGCCATACAAAAAGCGGCTTGAAAAGCTAGATCTCTTCACCCTGTCCTGTCGCACATTAAGGGGCGACCTAATTTTTATGTACAGAATACTGAGAAATGATTTTGGACCTAACTTACTCTCTCTTTTTCTTCCCACTAGATCGGGACATCTCAGAGGACATAGCAGGCGAGTAGAAAAGCCAAGAACGAACAAAATACCTGTGCCATACAGGTTTTCACACCGAGTCATCAATACTTCGAACCTGCTGCCCGAAGCATTGGTGTCCGCACCTTCAATTGACTCTTTCAAGAGAAGTCTGGACACTCACAGAAGCATACTAGCAAAGGAATAACATAGGCCGTAGGCCTTTGGTCCTTATTATACAAATCTGAATCTGAATATCATGTGATTGACAAATTTATAAGTAACTGATTCAAATACAGTCTCATTTATTTCGGTTTACACACGCTCATAGTATCAGTAGTTCATACGGGAAAAGCATAATCCCTATGCAAATGATACATGCATCTGTAGGCTTTTAGTGAGATGTATTGTTCTATTAAATTAATATAGTTACAACTTTTCTTTAGTCTATTGTGATGATGAAATTTAACTGTTTTGAAGGTTCGATCGAGCCTACTTGACTAAAAATTTGTCCACCAAGATCCTATCATGTTAGAAAGAACATTTAAACAAATGCTGAAGAAACACAGAAAGTCTTACGTTCTAAAGTGAAGTAGTATTGATCGCTATATCACGTTGTAGAGAAGCAATTTGCATAGATAAATAATGCCTCTAGAGACCATGCCTACTCAACTATAAAGGGGGGAAGTTATAAAAAATCGACTAGAACAGTAACAAAAATTGATTGCCTCACAGATTACTGGCTTAAGTTGTCTAGAAAAATGAGGAGTGTTCACTTTCTTAATATTGACCTCTCCAAGCAATTAATTGTCTGTCGAACGGCATTATCGTTATACGTGCCAATTATTGATAGAATAATTTCGACTTTGGATGTGACACTTGTTGTTCATAGTTTTATCTTTACTCAACTGACCTGACTGGATGATATCATAAAATGTTAAAGAGACAATTTTATTCTATTCAACCCGATAATCGAACATTCAAATAATCTCGAGATTACTACTACTACTTACGCCTGTTACTTCTCGTGAAGGAGCATAGGCCACCCACTAGCATTCTCCATCAAACCCCGTCCTGGGCAAGCCTTTCCAGCTCTTTTTCATATCTGATTCTATTTCCCGACGTAATGTGTTATTTAGCCTGCCACTTTTGCGCTTCCCTTCAGGATTCCAGGTTAGGGCTTGCCTCATGATGCAGTTTGATGATTTCCTCAATGTATATCCTGTCCATTTCCATCGTCTTTTCCTAATTTCCTCTTCGGTTGGAAGCTGGTTTGTTCTCTCCCACAGAAGGCTGTTGCTGATGATATCCGACCAATGGATGTTGAGTATCTTTCGTAGACAGCTATTGATAAATACTTGTACCTTCTTGATGGTGGTTGTTGTAGTTCTCCAAGTTTCAGCTTCGTACAGTAGAACTGCCTTGACGTTCATATTGAAGATTCTGAATTTGATATTGGTTGAAAGTTGTTTTGAGTTCCACATGTTCATTAATTGAAGGAATGTCGCCCTTGCTGTGCCAATCCTCGCTTTTACGTCTGCATTTGAACCTCCTTGTTCATCGATGATGCTTTCAGGTATGTGAAGGATTCTACATCCTCCAGTTTCGCCATCAAGAGTGATTGGGTTGCTGTTCTCCGCCAACCAGAAAAAATCTCCAGAACAGATAGAATTAAACAACCTTATCATTTAACTATGTAATTGACAAAACACAAAATCATCTCGTTGAGTTATCATGTTATATGTTTTGTGTTTTGATTTATCATGATACTGGTGAGTACTGTGAAAGCAATTTTCGAGTAAGAACTGAAGAAGAAAAAGAGATCAGAACAAATATAAACTGTCCAATTATAACTTACACCTAATAAACGACGAATAATTGGTGAACGATTAGCGGATAATAAAGGCCAAGGGACAGATCGACGTTCTGTTATTGGAATCTTGAAAAACAAAAGTCAATCAATTATAGCGAATGAGAGAAAATTATGTAACAATAACAATAAACAGTTGATATACATCTTAGGCTTATTTTCAAATACAGGTTACCTGAACTATATCACTTTTCACTAAATAGGGACTGGTTATATTATTGAAACTACCGGTATTCAAAAAAAGGTGAAACGAGCTTCTAACCTGTGATGTGGCTTTGTTGTGAATAGATAAATAAAGAAGCTATGACAAACAACAGAAGATATTTTTGGAAACATCACTTAATTCAAAATTTGTAAACTATTACCGTTCAGTTTTGTCCCTAGGTTGTTATATAGACTATAAGCACGAGTTTGTTACATGATATACTACCATACCCTTTCCAATTTCAAAGCTATTATAACATTTGGTACTTTATTTTTCCACCCTAACCCCCAATTTGGACATATTTGTGTTTCCTAATTGTTTGTGCATGATGGTCGTGTTGGTCATGAATCTGAATTAGGGATAAATCGAGAGGTTTTCCAGTTGACTCATCTTCTCGCTCGCTTGTCAACCAGTCAGGTAATAGAATAGTTTTTGCCTCTCTACCTAAGACTATTAGTCTCATTTCAGAATCACGCATTTCCAGCCTCAAGGTTGGACTAGACAGTCTATTGTGCTAAGACCCTAATCTAGATCGAGACAAGTTCTCTGAAACAACAACAACAACAACAAACAAGAAAACAAAAAGACTAAACACACGAACGAACACAATTACCTTCCATTTTTCTAAACATGCTTTATACAATTCATCTTGTCTCTTTTCAGTAAGACTGTGATCTTGAGAGAATGCTAATAGTTTTGACAAAGCCACACATTGATGTTTAGCAAAACTAAATAAAAGACGAAAAGAAAATAAGAGACATTCAGTTGAACATTTGATTTAAAATACACTAAAGCAATTAAGTTTACTAGGAAATTAGATTTTCATAATCAGTCTGTCATGAGTAACATAGAATCTGGCAGACATATGCACCAAATTAAGTTGCCAAATCATATTAGTAGCAGACTTTACGGAATAAACAGTACAAAGAAATTAAGAACTTAAAACCTAAGAGAAGATAAACAAGGAATGTATCTACATCATTACAACCTGTTCTAAGACATATTATTCAGTAAAACCATATCATCGACTACAGAGCTCTTAATATAATTAATATATCTAGCCATTACCAAGAAGGGAGATTAGGGTATTAAAACGGGCTATAACACATCAATTCAATAATATCTATTTCTTTGCATAATCTTGAAACCATCCTACAATTGCATTAAGAATAACATGAAGCAAACTAAATGAAGTTTCTTGAAGTATTCATGCAGAAACTAACAGTACAATCTATCTCAGTTTCTCAAAAGAGTTCCGATATAATAACAAGGCAGCTGAAGTAATTAACTTCTGATGACCTTCAAATTTTTCGATTAGTGGAAACAGAAATAGAACGCATGCATAATCAAAAATAAACCATTTTTTCAAAGTGTTTAAACACAAAAATATTGGTACAAAGAGGCAACAAATACATATGCGACACACTTGGTCATTTGATTTGTGTGAGGGCTGGAATACTGCATGGGTTCCCAGACCGAAGCAGGTGGTGTTCTTAAAAGAACACTCCCCGAGCTTCTGATCTAGGGGTCCAGTCCACAAGGCAGTGGAGCAATGTTAGAAGATGCAATCTCATGTTAGCCGGTGAACATCATTAGGTTCATACGGCATTTGTTTCCTTAGGATCCTTGAGTCCATGTGCACGATTTTTTTGAATTTAGGGTTTTTAAACTCCTTTAAATATATCCTCCGTATCCACCAACACCAACGTGGTTAAATCACCAGACATTCGCTTTCCGTCCTTTCAATTTCGTAAACAACACCCTCGCCTCGAGAAGTCAGTGAGTAGGACTTCGTTGTCAGCTGTTGTATACGCGTGTCCACGTGAGAGCATTTTGAGAAGAATATCTAACTTTCCCTACTCTCGAACGTATCAGAGCATAAGATTGATCCAGAATAAATTTTGCAAAACTAAATTTTCGCTACTTAAATTTATTATTAAACATACAACGGACAATAGTGAACGGTACCATAAATAGACTTATTAAATAGACAAATAAGAACAAACTTGTATGTATTTTCTGGTAAGAAAAGCATTCAAAAGTATCACAACTTACTCTTCATTCATCCCCTGAATAAATTGCATAAATTTGTCATCTTGTTCAATTATTTCAGTATGACATATTCTTAATACATCCAATTTTGGATCGGTTGACATTGATTGGTTTGTTTTAATTTGATTTAACTTTTCATTAACTTGTAAAAAATGATTGATCACTAGACCAAGTGAACCAGATTCTTTCACATCAGTTAGAATGCCAAACTTTTTACTGGCTTCCATATCATCAACAACAATACCATTTGTAGTGGTTGTTTGTTGTTGTTGACCTGGAAATTTACGTGTCTTCTGTCGGAAACTTGACTTTTGATCAGTGGAATCCGAATGACTTGCCATGGATGATGATGATGATGATGATGATTTGGGAGCAGGTACACAACCAGCCATTGTGTTTAAAGATGATCGTAAATTTTTGCATACTAAATAACTTGATGGTTAGAAGAGAATGCAACGACAATCACAGATAGAATGAACAGTTTGATAAATAATATATTAAATTACATAATAATAACCATCTACCAAGAAAGGGGAAATTAGGAGTCATATAATGTCAACATTATTGTAACTTAGTAGTTTTTATCAAATAACTATTACAGATTATGATGATCAAATTATGGTGTGACATTAGTTCATAAAGTTAATCACCGTTGGATTGAGAGGTGTGCTGAATGATGTAAACCTTCTGATTAGAGTGATCTTATAGTTGGATGCCTAAAGATGATGCGTCTAGCAACGAAAATCGATTTTAGCTACCAAGATCCATCCATTCTTTGTACTTTGAATAAACTATGAATTTGATTATTATCTCATACTTTCCACCATCCAATTTTATGCAATTCCTTTATTATCTATGTAACAAACGTTGACCCTAATGATGCTGACTCAATCAAGCTACATTGACTGAGACACATGTTCCTTTAGTTCCTACCACACCATGAAGGTTGATCGGAGAGTGGTATGACTAGGGCAACAAACTCATGATTTGAGCACTAAGTCGTGCTGCAGAACGTACACAGGTGTGACTGCAGGAAGGTGGTTTTCTTAGATAACCAACAACTACAGCCATATTAACATAACATGACAGGAGAAAGTTTAAGAAGGTAGACCTCAGAAATATCAGACATCACCTGGTTACACAGATAAGGACCCTAACGATAAGGCCTTAGAAGTACGGAGCTAACACAACTAGAAACAGGTGTATACCTTAGTACAATGGAAGATGGTAGCGCAACTTCGTGGATTGGTTGAATTTAGACATTAACACCATTAGATGCCGGTTCAGTGGTCCAGTAGGTTAAGCGTTCGCGTGCGAGGCTGAAGGCCCTGGGTTCGAATCCCGTGAGCGGGATCGTGGGTGAGCACTGCTGAGGAGTCCCACAATAGGACGAAACGGCCGTCCAGTGCTTCCAGGTTTTGAATGGTGGCCTAACATCAATCGGTTCATGATATCACTCAAAAACTTGACAAGCTCCACAATACCCAAATTGATAACAACTAAAACTATTCACATAAAATTTGTCTGTAGATAGCCTTAAACAGTCATCCGTTTGATTCTACGAGTCATACTCTTAAGTCGTCAAGATCATCCTCTAACTCAGAATGGCTTACAAGAGCCCCAAGAAGTATTGTTTTCTAGACATATTTTAGAAATTTCACCCAAAAATATTCGTTGATTAAAAGTAATTTTTAGTATTGTTTTTGGCTTTTTTGTAGAATTATCCAAAAATAAAACATGAATACTAACAGTTTATATTCATTTGTAAAGGCGTTTATTTTCTAACTGTCAGTATTGACAACTGCGACTGGTCATTTTCTATTGATATACATGTCCTGAGTGGATCACTAATAGAGAAGCTCATCAATCACAGTCTTTAATATCAACAATTGTAAAATATAAACCCTTACAAATTAAACCTGTGCCCGTTGCAAAAGCTAGTGGCTACTATCTGAACTCAGTAGCTCAATTGATTATGTATTGACGTTTGTAGTGAAAGGTATTGGGTTCAAGTTCAAATATAATCATCATTAACACTGAAATAAAAGTATATTCAATTGATGAATCTTTTAAAAAAAATGAGACGAAACTCGTATCCTGGATTCTACTGTTAGATATAACTTAAATTAAATAAGAAAAATTTGTACTTAGTAAACAGGAATAAACAAAACTTAATAGAATGAAATAAAAATAAATAAATAAACTAACCGTTCTGAATTAGCTGGTCGACTAGTTACAGGTTTTATAATGAAAATCTCTTCAAATAAATAACCCATTAAATAAATGATACCAATTGTGAATTCAGTAAATGTATCAAATAATTTTGTTAAAAAATGTCCACCTAAATTTGTTAATGATTTTAAAAAGAAGAAATACAAATACATAATTGATATTAGAAGAGTTTTTGTGAATATTATAGTAATATCAATAGTTGAGATCATGAGTTAAGGGGAGCTAGATCATCATGGAAAACCTAGAAGCATTGGACGGTCGTCTAGTCCTATTGAGAGAATCCTCAGCGAGGATTGGTTGGAGTTAGACATTAACACTGTTGGATGCCGGTTGGCCCAGTGGTCTAGAGGTTAAGCGCTCGTGTGCGAAACTGATAGGTCCTGAGTTCCAATCTCGCGAAGTGGGACTGTGGATGAGCACTGCTGAGGAGTCCCACAATAGGACAAAACGGCCGTCCAGTGCTTCCATGTTTTCTATGGTGATCTAACTTCGATTGACTCATGATCTCAACTATTGAAAATACATAATTATTTAATAATACAATCAATTGTTAATAAATTTGGAAATGAAAAAAATAAAAGATTTGTAACTGAGGTGGATGCATCCACTGGTGACCTGTATGAATATCTGAGCTACCCATTCCTCCCTACTATCTTGATATTTCAACAAATTATTTGTTTCTTTGTATGTTTTAACAAATCATTATGCCTATTAGTATTATAACCCAATTCAGGTGTGTTTGTGAAATGTTTACAACCTTTCACTGTACAAGTTATAAAAAATGTACAATCGAAGACAACGTGATTACTGGCAATATGGACTGAAAAAGAATGAACATTATTCAGATACCAATTTCTGAAATTCTAACATTTAACTGTCGATCACTGAATACCTATCGTCAGGATCGATCAAGAAATACGAAAAGGAAATTCGCTGAAATACTTTATGCTGAGAATTCTATATTGTACCAAAAATATAATATTGAATAAAGCTAATAGTAACAATAATAATAATGGTTCTGATTGTGTTATGTACTCTAAGCTCAAATTAATTTAATCATGAAGCTTTCATCATCGATACAGACCTATTTGTTCATCAACGTATACGGAATAATGTCAATCAATCACGTAGCTAAAGATCAATGAAACAAAAGAAAAAAGTGCTGAATGGGAATACAGCGACAAAAACTCCCAAAACAACTATTCACAGATAAATTTATCAGAATAGGCTGAATTAGAGCTTGTTAGTTAATTAAAACAACTAGATTGTACCTGAAGTAAGCTCTGATAATGTTGTTTAGAAAGATAATGAAAAATTCACAATTATACTACTACCTAACTAAGAGCGAGGAAGCTCATTAAAATTTAAAAGGTAGACTTAATACATTGATTGACATTATTCAAGAATTCCATCACATTAAGCAATTCAAACATTTATTGCGTATGACCAGTCATCCCATCAAACTGTTCGACATAAAACCAGTTGGGAAAAAATAAACAAGATGATTATATCAAGACATAATGATAGTTTGTGAAGTAATTGATTACTTTAATAGCTGAGATCATGAGTCAATCGAATCTAGATCATCATGGAAAACCTAGAAGCACTGGACGACTGTTTCGTCCCATTGTGGGACTCCTCAGCAGTGTGCACCCATGAACTCGCATCGCGAGATTTGAACCCAGGACCCACCCACATGCGAGCGCTTAACCACTAGACCACTGAGTCGGCCGGCATCCAACGTGTTAATACCTAACTTCAACTAATCCACAAAATTGAGAGATACACCCATGGTTAAGCGCTCGAGCGCAAGACTGATAGGCCCTGGATTCGAATCTCGCAAGGCGTGACGGCCTTCCAATGCTTACAGATTTTCCATGGTGATCTTATTTATTTATTTATTTTAACACATAGATATTGGTACAAGGAGGCACCAAATACATATGCGCCACAAAAAGCTCATTGGATATGTGTGAGGGCTGTGATACTGCCCGGGTGCCCAAACCGAAGCAGGTGGTTTTCTTAGGGGACCACACCTCGAGCCTTCGACCTAAAGGTCTGATCCACAAGGCAGTGGAGCATCGTGAGGAGATGCAGTCCCACGGTAGACGGTGATCAACGATCGGTTCATACGCCATTTGTTCCCGCAGGATACTGGAGCCAGCCCATGTGCAGCATTGATTTGGGATCCGGTTATAGCGCCGGACATTCGCTTTTCGTCCTCTCATTTTCGTAAACAACACCCCCGCCACGAGAAGGCAGTGAGTAGGACTTCCCTGACAGAAGCTATATACGCATGACCATGTGAGAGCATTTCGAGAGGGAGAGCGGACTCTCCCCACTCTCGGCCGTACCAGGGCATTTGGGGGCTCCATGGTGATCTAGCTTCCATTGACTCATGATCCCAACTATTAAAATTACTATTATATTCACAAAACCCATTCCTCTATTAATTGATTATTCTTAAACGATTTATTTTCTATCGATTTCCTCATCTCTTTTACATATGGAAACAAATCCACTACTATTATAAACCTTTTTAGTTATTTCCTCTTCACATACGTTTGATTTCAATTTTGTTGTACTAAACCAACATACGCATTTATTACAGGTTTTAGCTTGTTTAAGACAGTCCGTCAGTAAGTCAGCATTCACATAATAATAATAACTGTAAAAATAAAACAAATTCTAAGGCATTTGAAATATCGATGGCATAGATTGGTAAAAATTTAGATGATTGAAGATAGTCAGAGGGAGACTCTGAGGTTAGATTTCATGCTAATTGACAATTATTGTTAAAGCGCACCTGCAGTGTTGTACATATATAAACGAAGTTATAAAACAGACAAATTACAAGTAACAAGAGATTTCCCAATACACACCTACCTACCTGGTCTAAGGTTGATTAATGCACATAAACACTGACATAAGTACAATTGTTTAGACATAACCTCTTGAAGATTATACTGACTAGATACATCGAAACCCTGAAGCAAAAAAGAAGAAACAATTATTCTACAGGTTATTTCAAATTGGACGAGTAATATAAGCAATGCTTATTCATTTTGTACTTACTTGAGGCACAAAAAGTTCACTTGCAAAGTCTAGTTTAGTCTCTTGTATGTCGTTGTTATAGTTGAAGTTTCATTGAGCAATAGTTTTTTATTCTAACTAGTTACGTTAGGTCCACTTTGTAAAAGTATGATACTATAGGTATTCTTAGCAGCCGACAAGTCACAACACTTGTTGATATGAAAATTTCTATTTTATATAAACTATAGAGACAACAAGTCACTTTTCAATGAGCAACTACGATATCCCATGATCACTGTTGGCGGGACATAGACTGGATTAAAGCATGCTCAATGCACGATTGGTTTGGTGCACGATGGTTGGCTAATTCTCGCCCAATCAGCGCTAGTCGATACTTGGAGAATACTCTAGAAATATCATGTAAAAACTATAAATATACTAACGTTTTTCCTATTGTGCTTCTTACTTCCATATAACCTTGTTATTTGGAATACAATCTCTTTCCTGTTCAACCGTGTTTTGGTTTGGAGACTTGTCTAGTGAATTGGTGTCCGAGAATACTAAGCAATAGGAATAGCTGGGTTGTAATAAGAGAGAATTATAACAACTACATAAAAAACAAAGTTAGAAACAACGAACCAATCCGGTTAATATTTGGAGTACGCTTAAAACAGAATGATTTATATAATCTACTTCACTGTGCATTTAGTTACTGCTATGTTTTGTCTAATAAATTGGGATTTGAAAGCAAATATCCAGATTACATAAGACAAATATCTGCAATTCCAATGTGACAATAACTGTATTCACACAAAATTAGGCAATAGAGCATCTTCGTATCTTCGATGCGTAATCTGTCCTATTAACAGTGATACCTGTTATTACCTCTACTATTGTGGGATTTTGTCTGACAACTTCATTTCTTTGTGCTAATGGAGTATGATAACTTGAACCGATATACATACGTACAGGTTCTCCGTTGTGACTGACTGGTCATTTGAAATATAAAATAAAGTCACACAGAATAAATTACATAATAATTAAAAGAACTAACTTATTTGCCAAGTATAATTTCATGAACTCAGCCTTAAATTACCCATCCCTATTTGAAGGCTAGTTGTATTACATTCATAACTAAATCGAAATGGGGGCTCGAACCTACAACCTACGACTACTGATTGGAAGCCTTCACTAAAAAAATAACTCCACATGTAATCATAAACTGGAATGTTGACTAATGGTTTCGTGAGTAAGACTATAATCTTAGATTCTGTTAATTACTGTGAGAGATAAATCATACAAACTTTCTAAAATGTAGTAAATCCCATACAACAAGTCTGAAACATTCTCTCTTGAGAAAATTCCAGTGTCAAACAAAAAAGTTAGGTAGTAAACAGATAAACATATAAAGTTCAATGGTTAAGATCATGAGTCAGTTGAAGCCAGACCACCATGGAAAACCTGGGAGCACTGGACGGTCGTTTCGTCCTATTATGGGACTCCTCAGCAGTGCGCATCCACGACCTCGCCCTCTGTGAGATTCGAACCCAGGACCTATTGGTTTCGCGCACGAGCAGCTAACTACTAGACCACTGAGCCGGCATCCAACGGTGTTAATGTCTAACTTCAACTAATCCACGAAACAGCCGTCCAGTGCTTCCAGGTTTTCCATGGTGGTCTAGCTTCAACTGACTCATGATCTTAACCATTGAAATTACTACAATCTCCACAAAACCCCTTCTGATAATAAACATATAAGAAAATTTTTTGAGCAGGATTTGAAATACACTATCGTCATCACAAAAAAATTTATCATTGAACTAACTCCATCTGCCATTAGAATATGTACACCAGCATTATTTGTACTACGACCAATAAATGATGCGAATGAGGCTAAATTCGACCATTTTGTAACATCACCATCACGTCCTGGTCCATAATGTGCCATAAAAGCTTCTTTTGGACCAGCCAAGAAATCGTTTTCACGAAAATCACAATGACCGGTTAATGTTAAACCAAATCCTTTAGCAGACAGTAATGGTTGTTTTTTCTCTGAAGCAGTACCAGTATTATTAGTAGGACTGTTATGATCGACAGATTCAGTATTATCTTCTACTAGTTTATCATTGATATTGGAATGATGATTAGGACCGGGTGTATTGTTAAGCCGTTTCAATTCATTTGATGAGTGAATATGATATGGAGCATTACATCGTCGCCATAAGGTATATTCTGAGAAACCTCCAGGACCAGCACATATATCAGCAAAATATAATATATCCTGTGTAAAATGGAAAGTATAACGATAAGAGAAAATTCATAATTCACAGTTTAACATGCAATTTAAAGATAATTAGAAGGGAGAAGTGCAATACTAACAGAATCATAGTTCGTTTTATGAAACTTACTGAATTCTAAATGCACCCAAATGCCCTGGTACGGCCGAGATGCTTCCACACGACTACGCGCATACAGCCTCTGCCAGGGAAGTCCTACTCACTGCCTTCTCGCACTACGTGTGTTATTTACGAAATTGAGAGGACGAAAAGCGGATGTCCGGAGCTTTAACCGGGCCAGTGAGTTCACTTAGGGGAACTGGAAAACCTTGATTCCAAACCAATGGTGCACATGGGCTCCAGCATCCTAAAGAAACAAATGGCGTATGTACCAATTGTTGGCCACCGGCTACCAAGGGACTGCATTTCTAAAGTTTTTCCACTGCCTTGTGGACCAGAAATTTAGGTCAAAGGCTCGGGGTGTGATTCCCTGAGAAAACCACCTGATTCGGTCTGGGCACCCGGGCAGTATCACAGCCCACACACAAATAAAATGAAAATGCTGATGATGTCGTTCAGAAGAACGAAGCTCCACGACCAAACCATCCAGCTCAGAGAAAAAAATAAACCTAAATCATCCACCACAGGTACAATTCTTCACCATCTCAAAAAAGTCGAATTCTATACTACTACACTGGTCGCACATGGTAGTTAGCGAACAGAGTTTTCGGAGATCATCATTTTCATTATATTTGTGTGTGGGCTGTGATACTGCACGGGTGCCCAAACCAAAGCCGGTGGTTTTCTTAGGGGGCCACACCTCGAGCCTTCGACCTAAAGGTCTAACCCACAAGGCAGTGGAGCATCGTGAGGAGATGCAGTCCCACGGTAGCCGGTGACCAACGATTGGTTCATACGCCATTTGTTCCTTCAGGATACTGGAGCCAGCCCATGTGCACCATTGATTTGGGATCCGGTTATAGAGCCGGAGAAGGCAGTGAGTAGGACTTCCCTGGCAGAGGCTATATACGCGTGGCCGTGTGAGAGTATTTCGAGAGGGAGGGCAAACCCACCCCACTCTCGGCCATACCAGGGCATTTGGGGGCGAACAGAGCGTGCCAGTTTCTACATTGATTCAACGAGTTTTTTGTTGTTGTTGAAAATACGGTTTATGATAAGTGTTTTTGCAAAAAGATTAGACGCACTATGTCAGGATAAAAGTGTACTTTCCTGTATTCAGTGAATAAAAAATAGAAAAGCTATAAGATGGAGAAAAGATTCTTATAAAACTACTTTACTGATTTTAACTAGAGTAATGTTCTTTTAGAACAACTGAAAGACTATCTTCAGCATGTATGATAAAAATGTTTAAAGAGCAAATATAAGTAATAGGATTGGATTCCAAACACAGACACGTACTTTCCAGTACTTTTCAACACGTTCTGTGATACTTACCAATGGATCAGCACTCAAATTAGGAAGAATAGAATGGACACACTTGTAAGTATATTATATTTTTAACTAAAATTTGGGGTGTGTTAGAGAAAAATGAAATCCCGAGGGGAATTTGAATATGGCATTTCCAGATAAGCCATTATGGAACTCTCAAAGTACTATAAAAATCATGTGAATAGTTTGTTCGACAGTTCGTTTCACAGTTCTATTGTTAACACTGAGTACCAGACCTATTATTTTAGTCGACAAGTTGAAGTTATTAGATTACAATGCTATATTCAAGTTTGAAAAAGTTTTTATTTCGAATGTGACTGGTCATAAACTCCTTATTCTCGGATGTTGTAACTTGCTGATCAGAGATGATAACTGTTAAATTATAACCTGTGAATTTTTGGTTACTGATTACGGACCATTTATCCTGGGGGCTAGAGAATTTAAGAATGCTTCAAGTGTAACTTTTCCTACTGATCAATCTAGATAGTTCTGACAAAGTGTTTGATAACCTGTTGACTATAAAAGTGAATTGTGAAGATTTGAGATAATCGAAGTGAGTATTCTTCATACATCTCTTGTTTTAATATAATGGGAATTTTTCAGTGGTTACATAAAGCCCAACATTTGCATAAGCTGTGTGCTAGATAATAATCTCTTTGTTTATTAATACGCCCCAAATCCCAGTGAAAAACATAATTATCTTAATTTGAGCGCTGGTCCATTTGAGACTACCAGAGTATTTATTGAACAGTACTGGATATTACGAGTTAATATGTTAAATATTGATGATCTACAATTTTACCCTCATCTGATTTTCAGCTAGCCGACAAATAACTTCACACATTCATTGTATTTCATATGTGTATAGTAGATTTAATTTCGTGATTTATATATCCACAGTGTTTAGCTATTCTTTTGTTCCTAAACATTTCTATTAAGTCAGATATTAGGGATCTGTCTGGTGGAAAAAAGTAACCACTTCAATTAGTTTAATGACAAATTTCTTTGATCGTCTCTTCATATAAGGGACGAGATGAAACATCAAAAGATTTTGACAATTCCATCGAGTATGTACTTTGATATAGAATATAGATATTTTATTATTATTTAAACACATAAACATTAGTGCAAGGAGGCACCAAATAGATATGTGCCACACAAATCATTCGAGTTGGATGAGGGCTGGAATACTGCCCAAGGGCCCAAACCGAAGCAGGTGGTTTACTTAGGGGGTCACACCCCGAGCCTTTGATCTAAAGGTCCAATCCACAAGGCAACATTAGGAGATGCAAGCCCATGGTAGCTGATGGCCAACAATTGGTTCATACGCTATTTGTTCGTTCAGGGTCCTGGAGCCCATGTGCACCATTGGTTTGGAATAAGGGTTTTCCTACTCCCACAGGTGGATCCTCCATATCCACCAACCCGCGTTTTGTCCTCTTAATTTCGTAAACAACATCCCCGCCGTGAGAAGGAAGTGAGTAGGACTTCACTGGCAGTGGTTGTATGTATGTGGCCATGTGAGGGCATTTCGAGAGGGAAAGCTGACTCACATCACTCTCGGCCGTACCAGGGTATTTGCGGACCAGAATATAGATAAGCCTAAAGCACATTACAATACTAGTTCGTTTAAATCAAACAACTCAGTTGAAGTTGAACAAAATGCACTTACATCTTTCGGAGCAGCAGTTGTAAACATTCCATTAAAGATTGAATCAATATTGGCCATTTTCATTGCAGCTCTAAAAGATTAATAATAGTGATAATAATAACAATAATAATAATGTATATAATACCTAAATCTTAAGTACAGGAGAGAATACCTGTTCCGTTGTAACCGAACAGTTGAAATAATTCATTTTTTACTTCAACTTTTAAATGATCAAATTCCATAATATTTCAATAATTCTCATTATTGCAAATGATTCAATGAAAATTGTCTAAGCTTAATCAATCAAATACCACTACAGAATAGATGGAATGTGGCTAGGATTAGAAACGAAGAAACCATTACAAATCAATTAGATATCAGTACTGTTGGACTGGATATCAATATTTATGAGAGGTAGATCAATGTGTTGAAATGATTGAGATGATTAACTAGTCATAATCAATACGTAAAGCTTGGCATAAATATGGGTTCGTCTAAGTTGCCACACTATATCAACATGATGAGATGAAATTAACACAAGTTTAAAATAGTATAATATGTAGTATTAATGCTGTAAAAAAAATATTGATGAAGTCAACAATTGTCATTTCATATTTGACAGTTGATTATCATCATCATTCTGCTGTTCAGCTTGGATTATTCGATAGAAAGGCGTAGAACTAATGCAGTATGTACATAAATGACTAGACATTCTTAGGCCCCCAAACGCCCTGGTACAGTTAAGGGTGGGGAATGTCAGATCTCCTCCAAATGCTCTCACGTGGACACGCGTATACAACAGCTGACAACGAAGTCCTACTCACTGACTTCTCGAGGCGAGGGTGTTGTTTACGAAATTGAAAGGACGGAAAGCGAATGTCTGGTGATCTAACCACGTTGGTGTTGGTGGATACGGAGGATATGTTTAAAGGAGTTTAAAAACCCTAAATTCAAAAAAATCGTGCACATGGACTCAAGGATCCTAAGGAAACAAATACCGTATGAACCTAATGATATTCACCGGCTAACATGAGATTGCATCTTCTAACATTGCTCCACTGCCTTGTGGACTGGACCCCTAGATCAGAAGCTCGGGGAGTGTTCTTTTAAGAACACCTGCTTCGGTCTGGGAACCCATGCAGTATTCCAGCCCTCACACAAATCAAATGACGAAGTGTGTCGCATATGTATTTGTTGCATCTTTGTACCAATATTTTTGTGTTTAAACACTTTGAAAAAATGGTTTATTTTTGATTATGCATGCGTTCTATTTCTGTTTCCACCAATCGAAAAATTTGAAGGTCATCAGAAGTTAATTACTTCAGCTGCCTTGTTATTATATCGGAACTCTTTTGAGAAACTGAGATAGATTGTACTGTTAGTTTCTGCATGAATACTTCAAGAACAAAATTAAATGTTATACAATATGCTTCATACTTTACAAACAATTAGATATTATGATCATAGCAACAACAAAAAAAAAGCCAAATGACCCCATTTTAAACATACCTGCAGGTATTGTCTTACTGACCTAACTATTCAAGCCACTCAAAATACTGATTCTAGTCATGCTATCCCATCAACATTGTCTTTTGAAAATTCTCATATAGTTAAATAAATAAACCCAAAAAACTAGTGAATCAAAACATTTTACAATGTAGATGTGTTAACATACCGTCAACCTGAGTCTAAACAATGTGTCCTAATGTCTCATATTCAATCTGTTATCTTACTACTATGGTTCTTAAGTGAGTTCCAATTTTTCGTATCTGAACGATCAAAACCATCATTGAGGTATTTTAATTTTTTATACCTAGTAATAACCAGCTAGTACTCCTAAGTTTTGTCTTTTTTCATCAACTTTTCCATTTTTGTCAAGTGAATGATTATCTCTCATATTTATCAACCACCATTTTTACTACCTTTTGTTAATAACTCAGTGGGTTCGAATCCTAGAGGGAAGAATATCAGTTCCCTTACGATTGCAAGTACACCTAGCTGATGGGTGCAAACTAGCACGAAACCTAGATTTATTATTGTGTCGACTAATTTCAATCACTGTACAGTCTACACATCTCATTTGATCTGAACCATTATTCCACACTCTCCATTAGTTATATATTTACTATGGATCTTTGCACTAGGATTTTTAGCAATTAACCGTCAACTAATAAATCATAATAATATTGATTATGAGAGAGCAAATAGAAAAACTAATACATTATTATATTTACCTGTTCATAAAAATCCCCTTCTTTATCAATTCATATGGATTACAACGTTCATGACTTTTAGTGACATTCAATTTTGATAAATAATCTAACTGATTCTAAACACAAGTAAGACGACGAATGAGAAAGATGATTAGATTATCATCTCAAATGTAATACAAAGACAAAATAGGAAAAAAGATGTGCAGCCAAATTAAACACAGTTTATGTAATCAAATGTCAATTGCTGGATTTTGAATACGATTTTAACAACACTGTATAATAACTAACATGTGCTTACCAATGACTAAGTTCGAAATGTGATTCGCGGAGTTATAGTGAGAAGTTGTGACTAGTAGAGTTCTACTATGCCGGGGGTGAGATAAGTATCATCACTGACAATGGATGACTGTTGCGAAATATTACGAGTTATTTTGGAATTAGACATGTTGGTCACTGGATATCAACTCAATAATCTAAAGGTTAAGTGCTCATAGTTAAACCTGAAGGTTCTGAGCTATATCCTCAATGGTGGACCCATGAACATTCACTACTAAGTAATCCCACAGTGAAATTAGACAGTTGTCAGAGCTTCTTTATTTTCAATGATTGTTTAAACGGAATCAGTCCGTGATGTTAAACTTCAAATACAAGCTAACCAACTCAAATCCGTAGAAAAGAACAAGATAATTCACTCAATTTTGAAATATCACCAGTAACTTAACCAGGGTTCGGTTACCGATATCTATTCAAGAGAGTGGGAGTCGTAACGCAATCACTCAGAAGAAATTAACTCAGATAATAAAATGTATTACTATTGAAACTCGAGATTCAGAAGTGAACAAAGAATAAATGCATTTGAACCCCCCGGGATCAATTTTAAACCACATTATCATTGTTTACGATTGAGATTATGCCAATCAGAAGGTCTACACATCAACGCGGGAATAAGCGAGACAGAATATTCTTGAACTTATCCCACTTTCCCGTTTGAATGGCCCAAATTTTCTCAAAACCTAGTTTTATACTAGTACTAGACATACGGTAAACTAAATGGACGATTAAAACTGTGTGTAAATGTCTCGAAAATAAACTAACAATCAAATATTCTACTATTTTTTAGAAAACATATGTAACTATGTAAACTAGTTGAGAAACGTCAGCGAACCTTATAATTTAAAACTTCTTGAACAAGATGTATCGAGCAGAATTTATCTTCATTATCCAACTCTTCAATAGGAGGACCTAAAGCCTCCGGTTCATCGGGACTGATAATTAGAGAATTCAATTCCAATAAGGAATTAGTAGAACATTCGCCTTCCATTGACCATGACCAGGTACGATCTCCATCAGCTGTAGTATAATCATCATCACAACCTTCATGCCAAACTAAATTTGGATTGGAAGATTGATAGAGTTCACCTGAGAATGATTCAATCTTTTTATCAGATGACGATGTTGTTCTTACTGAACCGAGACCACTTCTGCCTTTTTGTTTACTCAATGCAACCGGTTCAACTACACCATGAGCATTAACACCCAATCCTTGACCATGTTCATAACCCATCTTTCGCTAGTGACCCAAGAAAAAAGATTTTAAACAAGAGAAATTGTAGTAGGAAAGTTGAGCATTTATTTCTGTAATTTAAGTGCGAGTATATGAGCAGATTTTTCAAATAATTTACGACAAACGACAGTATCATTATAAGCATACATTTCATTTGATTTCAAACTTAACCCTTCTAAATATCATTTTCTATTTATTAAGCTTATCGTTTACCGTAATGTTGTAAGAGCGTAAAACCGGCTAGTTAATTGCATGCTCTCTTGTATTTAGAGGATTATCATATTTGAATAAGTAGTAATCAGTCACCTATCTTTATTTCATTTGTATACACATATATAATGTTTCAAATCTTTTATTTCATGCATATAATCTCACTTACACTAATTTGAAAAGTCTTGTCAAAGCGTCAGTGTTGCTTAACCTCACATGGGACACGCGCTAAATAACCAGACAGCCTGATCAACTAGATATGAGCCCAAAGAAGTTATTTTTTGGGGAAGTATAATAAGTAGAGGCATATATTACAATAGAGATATTCGATGTACTAGATATTTCTTTACTCATTGACCAATCAGGTCATTTTGAATTGACATATCAACTGCATAAATAACACTATGTTAAGGCTCACGACGTCACTCGACTGATCAGATCAAAGCATGCAAAGTAGTGGGATTCGAAGCTATTACCTATTGCTTGAAAGTTAAATATTTCTTGAACACTAAACTTCACTAGATAACTTCTAGTATTCTAACAATACTGTAACTCTCTAAAGAAACATTATGTAGCCCACAGGCCACTTCGACATTCAAGACTGATGACAAAAAAGTCCCGAATAAGTACATGTTCAGCCAGAACTTACCATAATTTTCCAAGCGACATCGTCAAGTGGATCAGATAGCTGTAAACAAAAGACAAGATAAAATCTATTGAATGTCATACTTCTCATTTAAATCTTTTTGTGCAATGAATAGTTTTATTTAGAATGTGTTTTACCTAACGAATGTCCGTCCGTTAGTTATAAGTGACAAGAGAATGTGCGTCAAGTAAACATCGACCCACGGTGATATTCACATCAGTACAGCGAAAAAAACTTACTAGTAGTAGTAGCAGAGGCAGTAAAAGACTAGATATAGAATATAATTCAAGAGTAAATTCACGGGATGAGAAGTATAATATCGAGAAACTCAGGATTAAGAAGGTAAACAAATTCAATGGACCTGTGCCGCTGCAACAGACTTCCAACTGTTGACAAAAGTCTCCAACTATTGGTCACCATAATCCCCCCAGGACCCCCAAACAATTGGTCTCAGCTATCAACATAAGTCCAATAATCAACGACTTTATCAACCGATTCCCTTTCTCTGTTTAGCTTTTAACGGTTTTTTAATTACTTCTAGCAATAACAACAGAATACATATCTTACTTAACTCCATACATCTTCGGTCGACTAAACATGTTAATAACAAAGAAGGAATAAAACTCTAGATGAGGATTAAATTTAGAAAATGTATACTTCGTGCAAGTAAATGATAGACGGTAGACAAACAATAAATAATTCAGCCGACGTCTAACTCATCGTACTTCGGTATGATATAGACTTAGATAATATTAGGGTGACTCAGTTTCTATAAGTATTTGAGGATAAACACACGTATGTATGGTAGTTTAGTCACCAGAAGATGGAAAGTAGAATATGAACCTACGGTTGGAACCAGATATTATTTGCTTAAAGATAGGTTTGGATGTTCCAGTCATATAATGAATACATAGCTTAATGTAAAAAATAACCAAACACTACATATTGAGACTAGTTACCTTGTGTTTTTCAGCTTTTTTCATTGAACGATCGTCAGACATCTATAATGCGAATAAGCATCTTAAGTAAATATATATTGTCAAGAAGAAAAGAACAAGTCTTGTTTTGTATTTATTTACATGTTTTGTACAGCTGGTAACAAAAAAGGAGTATTACAAGTAGGGCATATCGGATTAAACTCACAAAATACGGACAAACATATCGAACAAACATAACCAATGTCAATCAATCGTTTATGACAAAAGCATGCAGCTCGAAAGTCAACACCAAACGATAAACCACTGGATCGACTATCTGGAAGTAAAAGAGATGTTCTCATTTTAGATGATGGCAAAAATACTGATAACAAATACTGTAGTAATCCAGAAACTCTTGGTACTTGCAAGTAAATCCCACCAGTTAGATCTGCAGCTTGTTGAAGAAGACTTGAGTGTCCAAGAGGACTTAGCCCACACCTGCTATTTAAATTATCTGACTGTTGCGGTAACGATAACACACATGTGTCTATTGGAACATGAAGCTTTTGAGCTGTGAACACAGAATTCATCAACGCCAAGTATTGAGAAGAATTGTCATCAGACGCCTTAATAATCAGTATCCGAGAAGAAATCTTTTCACTCCCTTCGCTAAACTCCATAGTCATCTCCAAAGAATCATTTAAATGTCTAGTAGATGGCTGCAATTCACGACAGCGCCGAAGGTAATAGCACAATGCTTTTATTATCGCACCAGCCAAAACAATTTGTGTGCTTGTAGAAGAACAGGAGGTCACAAGGTTTAATGCTAGTTGCCTGACAGTGTTATTCATACAGCTAAGTGCGTCATTCTGGCCATCATTCGAAGCACTAGTTGGAGGGTCCGAGTCGTTTGGATATATAAACTTGATTTCAGAAGGTGTAACTCCTATTACTGCTAATTCATTATGTGGAGACAACATTAAATGACTATTTGCGAAACCAAGGGCTGCCTCAATGCAATTTGGCAAATTAAATTCACTTGTACAAGATCCCCATGAGGCGGGAGTCATATCTAGCACCAAACACAATAGATTTCTTAATTCTGTCGACGACATTGTAGAGATCAAGCAGAAAAATCTAGGAAAATTTGGACAATGATATTCTCGAAATCTTCGGGAGAAACTGATGTTCTTTTGTTTTGCTTGGCAATAGCAATAGATCGAGTAAGGGTCTCTAAAAAATATACAATCGATCCAGAAATAACCTAACCTGATAAATAGAGTTCTACTAAGTGATCACAAAGGGAAGCTGCTTCGCTATTAACTAGAAGTAATAATAAGCCGAAAAACGACATACTTTTTGTTTTCGAATCCACAAAAAACGATTTTAAAATCAATGTGGTGATTTGTTCCTAGTGGATAAACACCGAGAAACTTAAACATACCATGAATTTTACTGTCAGCTGCTACAACACCATTGGATGAATGACCGATCTCAGTTGAAATTTATAGGTTACTGAAACCTTGAATTTGATGTTAGAAAACAAACCACTGTCCGTACCAAACATCTAGATGTAACGTCTTTGAAAAGAGCTAGTCAGTGAATCCACCGTTAATTTCTGATAAAAAGAATTCTAAGGATTTTAGTTCAAGAGGGTATCTCGTAGAAGCTACATTATGTTCAGTTATTTTAAGCGGTTGTGAGAGAAATGGAAAAAACTTCACCGTATAGATCTTTAATGTCCATACTCGGATTTTTTCTTCCCACCATGTCGAACTGTGCAAGAACGATTAATTCTGACATGCAAAGAAAGGATGAGGGGATTACTTATCAATCCTGTTACTGGATTTCTCAAAGCTAAATTTTGATAGACTGAAGTCTTGTAGTGACCTACTTTTGTCAACAGAACGCGATTGGTACGATGGAAACAATTATTATTATAACCAATTGTACCAGTGACTGTTTTACTGTGCTCGTTTGTTTAACTGTGCTAATGACAGCCATTATACTCTCTCTCCCTTTGACTTTGAACTTGTACGAATTCGGTTACGCTCAGTAATCACGCTTGTACTCCTTTGGCACGATCTCGGTATTCTTTCGATACCACGAGATCGCCAACAAATACATCTCGACTACAGCCATCATCTGCCTTCTGATTTTTGGCCTACCGGAATCTTATTGGTCTATTGGCACATAGTCTTGTGGCGGTGTTCATAGTCAAGCTCAACTCGACACCACGCTAAACATTGGTGAGCCAAATTTCGGAACACGCCTCAACTTCGGTCAAATCTTCTGCAACTGGTGAACCTACATCTACGACCACTTGGCAATCGCAACCAAACCTTCCAAAGAAGTCAATTTTGGTGAGTCTATCGCTTATCTATCCACGTCTGTCATATATTTTCATATTAATTTTTAATATATATATTTGACATGACGGATAACGATAAGAATAGTATTAACGTAATAGACTCTGACGTACAGGTTATACACTTTCGACCTGTATTTTTTATTCCTCACGATCCCGAAGTTTGGTTTGCTGCTATAGAGTCTCAATTTGAGACCCGTCATATTACAAGCCAACGGCAGAAGTACGCCTACGCTCTCGAATGTTTACCGGGAGACCATTTAGTAGCTGTCCGTGAGGTTGTCCTCAATTCCAATGTGCCCAATGTTTACGATCGTCTCAAGGAGGCGATCCTCAGACATTTCCTCCCATCGAGGGAGGAACGATTGAGGACGTTATTAGCACGTCACCCCCTGGGTGATGCTAAACCGAGCCACCACCTCACGCGCCTGCAATCTCTTGCAGGACCCACGGCAGCCGATTCTGAAATCGTTAAAGAACTGTGGCTCGAATCTCTACCAGCATTTATCCAACCTACAGTTGCGGCCCTGCTCGAGGACGCACCACTGAAACAGGTAGCCCTCACAGCAGACAAAATTCTAGCTAGGACTGGCAACCGAGACAACTACGTAGTTGCCTCAACGTTGCGTCCGAAAGTCGATATCGACGGCAGCCACTCCTCGGCTCAAGGTGACAGGGAAGGGTGTATTCACACACGTCTTAGTTTTCGAGACCGTTGTAACGTACCCCAACCCTACGTCCCTCGAGTCCGCTCACGCTCTCGAAAAGCCGTCAACACTCGCCCAACGAGGGCATCTTCCAAGCCACGCCAAAAGGCGGCTTCGGAAGTGAGTGAAGGTTGGTGCTGGTTTCATCGATCCTTCGGATCTGGTGCCCGCCGTTGTCGAGCCCCGTGCTCATACAAGGCGGGAAACTCCAAAGCCGGCGAGTAAAAGCGGCCGTACTCGCCGGCCTTGCCCCCCAGGTTGGCCGTTTATTTTACGTGCACGATTATCGCACAAACGCTAGGTACCTAGTGGATACAGGTGCCCAAGTTTCTGTCGTACCACGAGGTATCATCAAGTCACAAGCTACAATGCTTCGACTACTCGCTGCAAATGGCTCAGCCATTCCTACCTACGGTGCACGACAACTCGCGGTCAACCTGGGCAACCGACGACGGTATCTGTGGACGTTCATCATTGCTGATGTTCCCACAGCCATACTAGGTATTGATTTCCTACAGCACTATGAATTGCTAGTCGATTCACGTAGGCTGCAGCTAATCGATACTTCGTCGAACAGTAAATTCATGGGCTTTAAAGCTCACACAAACGCATACCGAATCCTCGGAACTTTTTATTCGCGTGACGATAAATTCCACGCCTTATTCGAGAAATTCCCCAGAATAACTAAACCACTCGAGGAGATTTCATCGGTGACCAATCGTGTGGTACACCACATAGTCACCCGCGGACCACCAGTCACGGCAAGACCACGCCGACTGGCACCGGACAAATTAGCTTTCGCTAAACGTGAGTTTGACAATTTACTATCTGCTGGTATTATTCGTCCTTCTCACAGTCCTTGGGTCTCTCCTTTACACATGGTGCGCAAAAAGGATGGGGTTAGTTGGAGACCATGCGGCGACTACCGAGCATTAAACGTAGTTACGCGCTTTGATAGCTACCCCATCCCCCACATACACGACATCACGGCATCGCTCAAGGGCACGACTATCTTTTCTAAAATCGATCTGGTACGAGCATATCACCAGATTCCAGTCGCTCTTGAAGACATCGAAAAGACTGCTATCACGACTCCTTTCGGTCTGTTTGAGTTCCTACGAATGCCATTTGGATTACGGAATGCTGCTCAAACTTTCCAAAGGTTTATCGATAGCATAGTACGAGACTTGGATTTTGTTCACGTCTATATTGATGATCTGCTGATCGCATCATCAAACGTAGATGAACATTATCAACACCTTACGCTATTATTCCAACGCCTTTCGGATAATGGAATAGTAGTCAACCCAGAAAAATGTGAATTGGGTAAATCAGAAATAATATTTCTGGGTCACATCATCAAACAAGAGGGTATTCTGCCTTGCGAGGACAAAGTTGGAGCAATCAAGTAGTACAACGTGCCGTCCTCAATCAAGGAACTGAAGGCTTTTCTCGGTTTGGTTAACTTCTACCGACGTTTCATCCCTCACGCGGCAGAACGGTTACGACCATTAACCGATTTACTACGCGGTAATCCACGCAAATTGGAATTGAACGATACCGCACGTACTGCATTCTCAGAGATCAAAACGGCTCTCGCTGAAGTTACACTCCTCGCTCATCCTGACCCATCAGCCACGCTTAGTATAGCGGTTGATGCACCAGATTTCGCTATAGGAGCCGTTATGCAACAGAATATCTCCGGTAGTTGGCAACCCCTTGAATTTTTCTCACGACGCCTTACTCCCACGGAGACGAGATATAGCGCTTTTGGTCGCGAGCTGCTTGCAGCCTACTGCGCCATCAAACATTTCCGGCACGCAGTAGAAGGACGCCAATTCATTTTATTCACCGACCATAAGCCCTTAACGTATGCCCTGCATACCAAGCCTGACCGCTACTCACCACGAGAGTGCAGACATTTGGACTATATCTCCCAGTTCACGACAGACCTTCGTCACATTAAAGCCAAGTCGAACTATGTTGCCGATGCTCTATCACGTATCCAGACGAATGCAGTTACCTTACCGGTGCTCGATCTTCCTGCTATGGCCGCCGCGCAAGCAAACGATCCTGTCTGTACAGAAGCACCACAATCTTCGTCCCTTCAGTCTCAGGAAGTACCCCTAGCTACTAGCTCAGATACTATCCTATGTGATACTTCTACCGGTCTTCCTCGATCCATCGTACCCTCTGCCTATCGCCGTCTCTTCTTCGATGCCCTTCATGGATTGTCTCATCCAGGTATCGCAGCCACATTACGCCTCATCGCTGCACGATACGTCTGGCCGTCCATGAATAAAGATGTTCGTATGTGGGTAAAGCAATGCTTACAGTGTCAACGATCAAAAGTGCACAGGCACGTAGCTGCCCCCATTGGCACGTTCGCTACGCCTGATGCTCGCTTTGATCACGTTCGTATAGACATTGTAGGACCATTGCCACCATCGCATGTGTATGATCACATACTCACGTGCATTGACCATTTTACAAGATGGCCCGAAGCTATTCCCATCACGTCTATCACGGCGGAGACAGTTGCTCACCGCTTGGTAGAACGATGGATAGCATTGTACGGTTGTCCCTCGACTGTCACGACTGACCGAGGACAACAATTTGAGTCCGCATTATTCTCCTCACTGACCAGGCTGCTTGGTACGGAACGCATACGCACTACCGATTACCACCCAGCACCAAATGTTTTAGTTGAACTGTTTCATCGCCAACTTAAAAGTGCTCTTCGAGCACACGAAAACGACAATTGGTACGAAACCTTACCGCTCGTTCTTTTAGGCATCAGAACGAGTTTGAAGGCAGATATCCAATGTTCCGCCGCTGAACTTGTATACGGCACGACATTGCGTCTGCCTGGGGGATTCTTCACACCACGGAGCAGTAATGATTTCGGTAAATCAGACTACGTCCATCGACCGTCTGCATTTATGCGAACGCTGTCTCCGGTGTCAACTCGAATACAACATCGACAGGTCGCTCTCCCTCGAGAGTTATCTACCTGTTCACATGTTTTCATACGAGTAGATTCGGTACGCAAACCTCTACAACAGCCTTACGAAGGCCCTTTTCACGTGATCTCTCGTCACGAAAAGACCTTCAAGGTTGATCGACACGGTCGCGTCGAGATCGTCAGCATTGATCGTCTCAAACCAGCACACGTCGATGACAGTGCCCTACCCAATAACTTGAGACTCAATGCTAGACCTACCAAACCTTTTAGCGGGATCTCTACGTCTACCTCGGATCCCACGCTAGATACATCAGAGACCTCGTTCTCACGTCCCGGTCAACAGCACGCGTCATCTGCACCATCTACGGACGAGACTTCCGTCTCACGTCTAGATCAGCAGATCACGCCGCCCTTGACCTCAGATGAGATCGCAGGCTCACGAAGTACGAACGAGACTACCGTCTCACGTTCCGGTCGCTGAGTACGATTACCCGTACGCTTTCGCGACTAAACGCACAGTCAATAACGGATACGGTGTAGGATTATTCCCATACTACACGCATGCTACACTTTTCTTTTTTTGATTTTTTTTTGTATCCTGAGCCCACGCCTCCGACCATCGTCCATTTGATAACGTCGACTTCAGTCAACTTTGGCGAAAGCTGGTTTGGCCACCCACGCTCTAGTCAACGCACTCAGTCGATTATCTGGTCTCGAATTCGCCTGGCATACGCTTGGTCGTTATGGTCGCGTCCGGTTTCTTGGCTCAACGTGGTTTCGTCCTACGTCTGCAGCGTTTCCTGGTTCACATCCCTACGAACGCAATCTTCAGATCCTGGATACAAACCACTCTGGTGTGGTATGCTAATTCGACCAACAAATACAGCACACTTCTCCTGGTACCGTTCTGCGCAAAAGACTTTCGTTGGCAACTCGAGGATCAACATCACTTCCTGTTCCGCCAATTTCCTCCGCCCTACAACCGCACTTCTGCCGATCAGTCCCACGAATCAAACCGCTAACTATCGAAAGTGTAAACCCTTTCTAGCGGGGGGCTGCTGTAGTGACCTACTTTTGTCAACAGAACGCGATTGGTACGATGGAAACAATTATTATTATAACCAATTGTACCAGTGACTGTTTTACTGTGCTCGTTTGTTTAACTGTGCTAATGACAGCCATTATACTCTCTCTCCCTTTGACTTTGAACTTGTACGAATTCGGTTACGCTCAGTAACCACGCTTGTACTCCTTTGGCACGATCTCGGTATTCTTTCGATACCACGAGATCGCCAACAAATACATCTCGACTACAGCCATCATCTGCCTTCTGATTTTTGGCCTACCGGAATCTTATTGGTCTATTGGCGCATAGTCTTGTAGCGGTGTTCATAGTCAAGCTCAACTCGACACCACGCTACAGTCTCCTAAAATTTCGACATAAAGATACTTTAAGTTTGATGGTCCTCGCATAGTCTGTGGCGATAAACTTCCACGAGTCTTCATTTTTCACCATCAAAGACAAGTTTCTGTTTGAATTATCAATCTCAGTACCAATGTCGAGTGTTTGCGAAGCCATTTGTTTTGTGGAGCTGCTTAATGCTACAGATGCATATACAGATAGTTCGAATGGTTTTTGTACGATGTTGAAGAAGCTTTCATCCAGCAGTCTTTCGTATACAGAGGCATTAGATAATCAGACTTCGAATAACCCAACTAACAATTATTACATCTACTAATGCATAAGTATGTCGGTTACTGAGTATATTTTAACTGTTTTATATAAGTGTTAATTAGTATTCGAACTTCAGCAACTAGCTCAATTTATGAAACTAACTAACCAACTGCAATTATAATAGACTATCATAGTCCCTTAACAGGGATTGGCAGCATGTAAATGCTCTTGTGTAATATGTTTGTTAAAATTTCTACCACTCGCAAGTAAAGCCACGGGACAACGCGAACGCACAACTGCCTCTAAAGCACTTAGTGTAAACCTCGACTAGGTGCCGACCTTAAATTTGTCTTCTTTCATCATTCTCGGTTGGCGTTCTTTTAAATAGCTAGTTTTCTACTGGATGGGGTCGCTAAATCCATGCTCAACTCTCCTCCTTTACCCGGGCTTGGGACCGACAGTAACTATAGAAGAGCTAAAGGCGGAGTGATAGTGTAGAAAGATGAACATTAAGGAAACTTCTTCTACATTGCGGAGTTCCTGAGATTGTCAACATTTTCCTGAACTCACACGACGGACTACAGTGCAGTCGTTCGTGGAGGACAGCTGGCAGATGCATTCCAAGTAAGGACCGGAGTCAGACAAGGCTGTATACTCTCTCCATTCCTCTTTCTTCTGGTGGTCGACTGGATTATGAAGACCTCGACATCTGAGGGAAACTTCGGCATACAATGGACAGCTCAAAATCAATTAGACGATTTAGACTTCGCAGATCACCTGGTCCTCCTATCGCATACACACGAACAAATGTGGATAAAGACAGCCAACATAGCAGCAGTCCCTGCATCAGTAGGCTTCAACCTACACAAAGGGAAAACCAAGGTCCTCCAATACAACACCGAAAACATTAACCCACTCTTGATGGAGAAACTCTGGAATATGTAGAATCCTTCACATACCTGGGAAGCATCATCGATGAACAAGGAGGTTCAGATGCAAACATAAAAGCGAGGGTTGGCAAAGCAAGGGATGCATTCCAACAGTTGAAGAACATATGGAACTCAAAACACCTATCTGTCAATCAATATCAAAGTCAGAATCTTCAATACGAATGTCAAGACAGTTCTACTGTACGGAGCTGAAACTTGGAGAACTATTACAACCATCATCAAGAAGGTACAAGTGTAGTGGCATTGGGCCCTACCACGAGACAATATGAGAAATAGACATTAAACATTTAACGCGGAGAAAGACAGAAGAATGGAAAAGGCGGGGAGAATGAATTGAATCATTCGGAGTTAATCTTATGGCACGGCTCGACCATTCAGGCGTGGTCCCTCCTGAATTTTACCTTATATCTTTTATTCATATTAAATATATTGTCCTATCCCTAGCCTAAGATTGTTCTCTATCATGTATTGGCAATTGTTACGATGGAGTGAGTCGGTGTAGATGATGATGTGACTTCCGCGTAAGATCTTATAGATTAGACAGTTACGTCATAACAAATCTACAATTTTAGGATTAGGTCTATTATTAGAGCAACAGCATTTTGTGGGAGTGAGCAAACCAGCTCCCAGCTGAAGAAGAAATTAGGAAAAGACGATGGAAAAGGATAATACATACATTACGTAAATCATCCAACTGTACGACGTGGCAAGCCCTAACTTGGAACCCTGAATGGACGTGGAAAAGATGAAGGCCAAAGAACACATAACACAGTTTCCTTGGAATTTTGTGATAGATTGCATGATTAAATCATAACAGTCATGAAGCCAAATAGGCTGTCTATTTGCTAAGAAGTTTAGTGTTTAAATGCACAGCCTCTTTACAGGAAAAAAGGTAAAACACGGCATAGAATTTGGGTAATTATACCGGATCAGATATGTCGAACAAGCTCATATCCAAGTTATATCGTTACTGATAGCTGTGGACGTAAGCTTATGTGTTGTTAATTTCATAGCTAGACGTGTAAATACGAACATACATAATGATGAAGACTGGTAGAGTCTATGGAAGATTATGAGTTCCGTTTGGGTATTTCCCAAGTTCGTATTGCAGATAAAAAAAATCAGAAAACGAAATTAACATGATATGTATATAGCAGGAGTCGGTATAAAAATGGATTTAAACTGTTGCATAGACATCAGTAAAGATGGTAATCACCAATGCTATTAGAGTTTAGATCGTGCAGGTCATGTAGCTATTTTCCAAGACTTTACTTCAGAAGTATGGTATTCGCTGCAGACACGTTAAATGCACATAACTGTGTACTCACTTTTGACATATCACATTTGACTGGGCATGCGACGATCAAATGCACTAGTTCAAATCTGTATTAACTTGTCCTCGAATATGTGTTAGATTCATTTACCTTATAAAAGAATCTTTCCAATACACGGTTGTAGGGTTGAATGTCTATCTGTCCATGTTAGCCGTATTCCACTGCTAAACTGATATGTAAATACCAGGGATACACAGACTGTTTGACACCCTGGACAGTGAATTCAGTTCAATACACCAATAGAAGGCATTTGTGGGTTTAATTCACCCCAGTACAATTGTCTCCGGCCATCGAGCACAAAGACAAGGAATCAAACAAGTAGATTTGACGTTAAGCATTGATTGATTTATTACGTACGGTGATATGAAAACGCAGTGTCTAGTTAAAACCTACGTTGAAGCGGTCTGTGTACATGCTTCAAAATAACTTGATCATCCATACTGACTATCCTGGAGCAAGAATAAGATTGTAGGACTATGGTCTTAGCCGGTATTCAGTACATTCATCTTTGCTACCAGATAATAGACTTATTGTACAATCTCGGAATTGCCATAATGTGACTACATAATCTATCAGTGCGTATGTGAAAGTCACACCACTATCTATACTGACTTGCCCTAACGTGCAGTACGTGGTTAGTGCTAAAGGAATTGTGAAAAAGAAGTTCGGGCTAGGAAGAGAATATTATATTTATTATGGGAGAGTAAGGTTACATAATGAGTACACCTGCATTCCTAAGCCATTTCATAACGACTAAGTGTTCTCACACTCACCGTTTTCGATCTCCTCTGTGTTAACCGTTGGGTGTAAATCTTCTCATTTATCATAGGTTAAGCTTCGAAGACCGTACATTTGAGAACCCATAAAATTACAGGCTCATACGTTATTTGTGCTATAGGAACCACCACAAGGACTTAAATATCATTCTACATGATATTTTAAGCGTTTCTTCTCATTGGTATTTTGCGACCAACAAGGTTAAATCACTTTTTCCACCCAGAACTATTAAAAAATCTTTTTAATGTCTATAGCATTCGGAGGAATAAGTGCGAAATTCGTCGTTATTTAATCTTTAATTTTTAGAAGTAAAGATCGTAGGTTAAGTGACTCATATTATATCTCTAGATATGCAGTAATACGGCGATTTAATTTTGGCCGTTATGCTTTGCTGAAATGTCCTGATACTGCTAGTACCAATGGAGAAATGGTAAATTATATAGCTCCACCTGAAGTTGTACTGTCGGACTTTATACAGCTTTGAGGCAAAGCTGCTAAGAGGCTGGAAATACACAATTATCAGTCCAGTTTATAGAGTGCGGTGCAGAAACTCATTGTGAAACTGTGAACCTAAAATTCTCACCAGTGTAATTGTCAAACCGATGGAAAATATTATTTCGATGGCTACTTTAAACTACGTGGAGGGGCATAATCTTTTATCCAGGGCACAACACAGTTTTCGGAAAGGCCTATCATGATTGACAAATCTGCTCATTGAAGAAGATTGAACTGATGAGAAAGACAAATATATTCCGGTAGACGCAATTAAAACTGGAAAGTTCCGGGATCCATTATGAAATTATAAAGCGTCTAAGCGGTTTTATTGATGATAGTAGACAACGGGTTAAATAAATGGGAATCTATCCCTTAAGTTGCAATCTTCGGTTCTTTCGTCTTTTCATTTCGTGTAAATAATCTATCAACTGTGGCAACGTTGTAACAACTTAGGTTGACGTGTTGATTACCAGCAGTGAAAAATCGCATGTTCTACGTTTTTCAGATGACATAAAGATTCAGAGACCCATACACAGCATAACAGATGGAAAAGTACTACAAGATAACCTAAAACCAATGGTTGAATGTGTAGCGTGGTGTCGAGTTGAGCTTGACTATGAACACCGCTACAAGACTACGTGCCAATAGACCAATAAGATTCCGGTAGGCCAAAAAATCAGAACGTAGATGATAATAGTTGTTGTAATATATTTGTTGGCGATCTCGTGGTATCGAAAGAATACCGAGATCGTGCCAAAGGAGTACAGGTGCGATCGGCAAGAAAAGATACTTGCGTAGTCGAAAACCGCGTAGAAGCAATGGAATACAATGGAAGACCAAAATGGCTGTTATTAGCACAGTTAAACAAACGAGCACAATAAAACGATCACTGGTACAATTGGTTATAGTAATAATTGTTTCCATCGTACCAATCGCGTTCTGTTGACAAAAGTAGGTCACTACAAATGAATGAATAGGTGGTCATTGGAAGTTAACTCCGGCACAAGTGTGATGATGCAAGTAAATAACTGCAATGACTAATCTCACAACACAATATATGGAATCCAGTTACCTGATGTAATGGACTACTACGATCTGGGAGCCATAATAATTATCTACGAGTAACTACAAAGCAACCTCTGTAAAAAGCTTCAGAGTTTTATGAGCTATTCATAAGCTGATCCAGTGCTTGGAAGAAGAAATTTTTAGCGTTTTACATCCGACTTTTTTGAGTTCGCACTTTGAATATGGGATTTAAGCAGCGGGTCCTTGAGTCAATTATCGGGCACATATGCTAAAATTAAATCAATGGCAAGGAACCGAATTGGTGAAATATCTCCCTGGTCTAAAATATAAAGACAGAATAAGACATCTCAAAGTATTTCCGTTATCGTACTGCAGGTTACGGGGGATCTAATATTGGTTTACCTTCTACTGAACGATGATGTTGGTCTTTAATATATCCCAACTTTACACTCCACCTAGGACTGACAAAATAAGAGGATATTCTTGAAAAGTTTGATAAACCGAAGTCTTAATCGTTTACGTCTGGAGTTCCGTTTCTCGCACCAGGCAACTAACTGATGTGACTCTCCATTGGAATACGTAATGTCAGCACCTGTTGATACACTCAAAGTGAAATTGGATCTTGAAGGTACTCCAAATAGCGAGGATTAACGTAGGTCTATTGACCTCCTAACCTTACTACTAAAGACTGAAGTTTGTCACAGGCACCAATTGGTTAGTAAAGCAAAACGCGGGTTTTACAATGGGTCGCGCTCTTTAGGCTGCATCAATCTAACGGGCTCTAAACTGTACTCTATCATCTAGTTCCGATTGTCAGATTGTCTTAGTTTTGCTTCTACGTTGCTGCAGATTGTAGTCAATTGCTTTCCTTACTAAAATTTAGCTCTCTTTGCCAGTCTTTGGCTCACACTTCGCTTGTGTATGGACAGAACAATGAGACCAAATATTGTAAGTTTTAGATTTTGACCAAGAGTCCATTCATCTGTACGGCCTAATAGGATTTTCGCATTTTAGTGAATATCAATTCGTGGTGAGAACCTTAACTTTCACCCCTAACTTTGAATTATACCCAAACTCCCAATTTTGGGCAAAATTTAACCTATTTTGGGGGAATTTTCGGGAAGCCGCTTAAGTAAATTTCGAAGTTTCAGTGCCATTCCCCCAAAATTTCCCCAGAATCTTAGTACATTTTGGGGAAATCGGCTTATGTTTAACAATAAAAGCCAAATTTTTTTTACAATTCAGGGGAAATTTCGGGTTTTCTCTAAAATACTAACCCTTATTCGCATTAATTCACTATCCCCTTCGAATCCTAGTAAGTGTATTTTCTCAAGGCCGCTTTAGCATCCCTGAAAGGTCATTCGTAAATTTTAGTCTCACTGTATAGTGTGGTCTTGTCCTTAAGCATTATGGTCGTTATGCCTAATAAATTTTTTATGAACATACTGAAATACAGAAATGATTGCGATAAATAGCCTAAGGCTGTCGGGATAATTAACGTAGACAGAGTTCGGATACATATTTGGAAAGTTGAGAAGCGTCTGATATAGGCTAGTTAGTTAATGTGAGTTATGTGTAGCTCGGCGTACCCATTCGTGATTTGGTTCTAATACTTTACCGACCGCCTTGAGCTAGATTGTATCCAGTGAAACTAATGAGGTCAGTATCACTATTGAAGATTTACAGAAGTATTTACTTTGGGAATTTATTTGCCACTACAAGTATAAGAACCTACCGTGCGTTCTCGTAGCAGGGGTGTTGTTTACGAAAATGAGAGGATAAAAAGCGTATGTCCGGCGATTTAACTGGATCCAAAACCAATGGGCTCCAGTACCTGCGGGAACTAGTGGCGTATGAACCAATCGTTGGTCACCGGCTACCATTGGACTGCATCTCACAATGCTCCACTGCTTTGTGGGTTAGACCTTCAGATCAAAGGCTCGGGGTGTGGCCCCCCAAAAAACCACCTGCTTCGGTTTGGGCACCCGGACAGTATCACAGCCCTCACATATATCAAATGAGATTTGTGTGGCACATACATATTTGGTGCCTCCTTGTACCAATATCTATGTGTTAAAATAAATAAATAGACAAGTATAAGATAATTTGGAAACAAGAGACAAATAAGGTCAAACAGTAACTACTTAGGAATGGGATTCACCTCAAGGTTTAAAGAAAGTGGAACTTCTCCACTGCGATAAATTTTACACCATATAATCCAACATCTCCAGCCGTTAATTATAAGCACCGTACAGGTTTCAGCCAGTAATTCCATCCCTTACGGTCATGGGTAAGGCCTAGAGTCAATAATTTCATGGATTAATAGCATGTTATGATCTTTCTACCCTTTGATATGTTGTGGTGATTTTATAGTATGACGTGATAATTTTCTTACAAATTTAGGACTGTCATCTTTTTCTATTTCAGCTTGTTTTCTGAATCGTCTTTGTTAATGACTGGGAATATTATACCGGCTGATCTATTAGATTTGTCGACACCAAGTGTGATTGAAGGTAACCGATTGTTCTTTTCGGGTTTCAATTCACCTGCAGATAGTTGTTCAAAGTCTGATAAATAAATATGAACGTTCAGAAATTTACACCTGGCTTGGAACCAATATTTTAATATCAATCAATCCAAAAAGCGCCCGTCCACAAAACTACTCATGTGATAATTGGAATGACTTTAATGAGGTTATTTGTTTGATTTTCGTATTAGTTATAATCTACTTAGATTCCGGATTGTTGGAGAAAGCCACACGTTTTTTCTATGGCTGAAGAGTGTTTATATCAGTTATCATCGACACAAAATAATCAGTCGATTATTATTACGGGCACAAGTGGGTCTGGAAAAACAGAAGCCACTAAACATATATTACGCTACTTAACCTACAAAAGTAGTATAAAGCGTCAGAAACAAATGTAAGCTGATTATTCTCTACATCTTTACTTAGTGTTAAGTCGGTCGAATAGTCTTCTGTCAGTCAAAAACTCATATATGTTAACTGGCTCCCCCCACTCATGCAATGTACTATAACCAGTACATAGAGTATCGTCTATTATTGTTTGAAGTCATATTTGACAAAAAGTATGGATTTATTGGTTTATATTACGGCTTATTGTAGAAATTTTTAAGCGTAACCATTGAAGAGGTTTAAAAACAATCATAACATGACATATGCTTCAAGGTTAATTAAGGCAAATACTGACTAAGTTTTGTAAAATATATGTATCTATAACGGATAAAAGCAATGATACAATCAACCCAATGAATTAATCTATACACATTTGTAAACATCATACGAAAATTATGTAGATTCACTTTATTTCCTTTATAATTCCCACCTCTTTAAGACCTAACAGTAATGTGTTCGATCTTATACTAGCTTGTGAGTGTACTAGAGAAAAATCCTAACTTAAGAAGGAACAAGTTGTTCGGTCCTTCTTTTGATGTCGTTTATATTCGGAGCATACTTTGCAAATTTCGTATTCTCAGTAATGTCGTTTTTAAACGCTTATTTAGAAAAAACTAAAATTTTATTTTACTTTCAACAGAGCAATAGTTGAAACTTATATTGAACACACACTTATACAATCGAATCCTGTGTTAGAAGCTCTTGGTAATTCGTTTAAATGTTTTGTGCAAATTATTGCTTGCTAAATATCGATTTTTTAAAGGCAATGCTCAAACTCGATATAATGAAAATAGTTCACGTTTTGGCAAATATATACGCCTTCTGTACGATCGGTTAGTTGTACATTTCTATTGTAAATCCGAATGTCCTTTTTCATTTTTATTCGTGAAGAAATCAAATTCTCGTTGCAGCAAAGTTGCAAATTTATCTTTTAGAAAAGCCTAGAGCTGTATTCACTTCTCAAACGCTTTCCTCATCATTTCATGTATTTCGTTGGGTAAGTACACGTTTTTTGTTTAACTGTTTATTTATTCATTTGTTTACTGAGAACAGATTGAAACCAGATCACTAATGAACAACAAAGTTCCATATATTTGTGTACTAGATCACCGATGCATACTATAGGATTAGCAAATATTAACAGATCACTAGTTCATTAGTCAAATTTACTATTTATAGTGGTATATGACTGCCTTGTCGTTTTAGTTGAGGGTTGGTAATTTCATTTCACTGCAGTAATATTGTTACAACTTGAACCTCTGCACATTTGTACCAGATTCTACGTTACCTATGACTGGCTGACGGATCAAGTTGAGGCTGTTAACAAGAGGTCTAAACCAGTTGTAGTCGATAGTTGATTATTTTTACTATTGATTAACAACTCTACATCTTTCTGTAGTGCAAATCGAAGTCTGTCAGCCAATTAGTGTGTTTTGTTCACGTAATATTCACACAAAGTGTATTTGATAATCAGTTACTAGATAGCCAAATGTAAATTCTGTATTCAACAAACAAGTTTGTTTTGAATTTAAACTTGGTTATACGGTCTGCCAACTCACAGTATAACCTCAATATATACTCAGCCAAATAACGGGTGAGTAATAACTATAATGTTGTTATTTAGTGCTGTAGATGCTTGAAGACAGTAGCGGATTATCTGCACTAATTAGAAAAGTCGACCGATGCAAAATCAGTGTTTCATTTAATAAGATCGGTATCCCACTCATTACTTCAGGTCAAAATAAAGCGCCAGCATCTAAAATATCAAGGTGTTTTCACTTTTGTCATACTTGATTCGAGCAGACCCAACTATTTCAAACAAAAATACTGTGATTTACTCATCTCTGTTGATGCATCTTCCGAATTTCACAGTGCGCTATCAAGCAGCATCACTATTTCTCACCAGTATCCGACAAACTGTTCATCATCTTCAACAGTTAGAGTTACTTTTGCAAAATTGGTCTGATAAAATCAGAGTACTGTGACCTACCGATTATCAACAATCATTGAGTTTTCCCACCCCAACCGTTTGGAATTCAAAATCAACCAAATCATGGTCAGTCTAATTGTCAACTCAGTTGAGGCTTTCGTATCACTAAGTTGGTTTTCCTGAGTAGTTGTAACCCAGTCGTAAAAATCAACCACTCATTTATCCTTCCACCAGTACTAATTAAAATACATGCTCAGTGTCCACACAATTATTCAACTACTTATTTACTCATTTACAGCTTAGATTCCCTCTCTTACTATCCCACTTTTCTTTCTTTTGTCATAGCTTCATACTATCAACCTAAACACTAAAATACGAATACAGCAGTTTATATTTTTGAGTCTTTAACTATCGATAAATTCTTCCAGGTCTATGTTTCAACCTTTATCATGTAGGTGTGAATTTTCTTCCGGTTAATTTAGTTTATGGTAGTTTTAATCTAAATGGAAGGTCTGAGAATCTACGGAGTATGTTTGTAGGTTATTATTGGTATTCAGTTACAGGTGCCTTTGAAACTTTGGTCATGTGTAACAAAACCTTGAATTGAGCAATTGTGATGTTAGGCCTTTATCAACAGATAGAAATAGTTATTCAAATCATGAGTAAGAATTTTCGTGGACTTGATATAATTGGGTTATGTGTCGTGTCCTCCTAGCCACTACTCATCCATACGTGTTTATATGATTAGTGTAGGGCAGGTTCGAGGAAGGTGGTTGGCTGTCGAAATAAGACAGGATTAATCTATCAAGTCGTTGGTCGTTAGTATGAGTGCTGACAAAGATGTAGAAGTTATGTGACCTGAATTCGATAGCAGTAATGTAAATGTCTTCATTTTACATTTTTTCTGAATCTTTATACTTATTGCTGTTGCATACTTTTTGATCCTTGATTCCACTCGTTTATATCTCAGACTATATTCTCAGTGTTTAGCTTCCATTTGGGCCTTAATTTGTACTACTAATGCTATTTAATGTCTTTTCTCACTCATCTTGTTAATCTAATTTTACTATTGTGGTATTGTTAAGATTGCTGACTTTATAGTTTGCTTCGAAATTGATTTTGGTTAGAAAACCATTGAAAATTAAGAAGCACTAGACACCTGTCATTTCCTACCATGAATTTCCTCAGCAGTCTTGACCACTGGAGTTCAATGATGTTGGGCGTGAAACAGTCGCCCATCAATGGGATTATAAGATCTTTGCTAATTGTTAATTGAAGTTAGAAACGTAAACCATTGAATGTCAACTCAATAATCTAAAGATAAAGCGTTCAAAACGTTTTCTGAACTCGATCCCCGGTGGTGGGGGTTGTGAACACTCACTTCTGAGGAGTCACGCACTAAAACAAAACAACCGTCCAATGCTTTCTAATTTTCTGTGACTGTGTAGCTCTTATCAATCCGTAATTTAGACCATTAATCTCACTCTGTTGTGTAATGTGATGTAACAATTCGAACCAGTGTAATTTTGTATTACATTTAGTAGTTAAGATTAGTATTAATTATTCATTTATTATTGCTTTTTCTATTTCACCAAATATTTTTCAACTGTTCAGTTTTTGGAATCTCTATCAAAAGAAGATCGAATACAATTTGGTTTGATTGATTGTCATTATTTAATAAATGATAATGATGGTCGTGATGATTTTGTGTTACAAAAGTCACATTCCAATTGGTCTTGCTTACTTGAAGCATTTCAATCATTAAATATTAAAGATGAAAAATTGTTTGAATTTTATAAATTACTAAGTGTAATTTTACTATTGAATAATGTACATTTCATTTCTTCGGAGTCTTGTGTAAATATTAACTTAAGTCAAATAAATTCATCATGTCTACCGTCTAACTCACCATGTCATTCATCAAAATTGAATGATCAACAAAATTATCGTCACCAACATCAAGAACGTCAGTATTCAGATGATCCTGCCAGTTTAGCCACTATTTCTATCGATGATATACAGAAAAGTAAGTTGCATATCATTTTTATTTATTTATAACAAGAAAAATATCTTATTAAAAGAAAGCACCACACAAAGTGAAAATTAATTATTTTCATTTGTAACCGTCATTATAAGATAGGGTGAAATAGAAATAATGATGTAATTACCCATCATTTAACATATAAACTTACGCCCTGGTATGGCCGAAAGTGGGGTGGGTTCGCCCTCCCTCTCGAAATGCTCTCACACGGCCACGCGTATACAGCCTCTGCCAGGGAAGTCCTACTCACTGCCTTCTCGCACCACGGGTGTTGTTTATGGAAATGAGAGGACGAAAAGTGAATGTTCAGCGCTTTAACCGGATCCAAACGAACGATGTACATGGGCTCCAGTATCCTGCGGGAACAAATGGCGTATGAACCAATCGTTGGTCACCGGTTACCTTGGGACTTCATTCCCTAAAGTTGTTCCATGGGTTTGTGAATTAAACCTTTATGTCGATGGCTCCGGGTGTGGCCGTCTATGAGAACCACCTGCTTTGGTTTGTGTACCGGGGCAGTATCACAGCTCTTAAACAAATCAAATGAGATTTGTGTGGCGCATATGTATTTGGTGCCCCTTTGTACGAATATTTATTTGTTTCAATAAATAAGTAAATCACTTTTCAGAATATTAATTTGGATCTATAGTTGTAGAAGCTGAAAAAAATTTGATTGTCCGTTTTATTTATTTACAATCAAAGTAATTGGATACAACGGAATATCAAAAAGCTGAGACACACAATAGAATAATTGTATTGCATAAACAAGTAGAATGGGGTAATGTCGTACATAATCATTTAATAAATGAACCAAAACAATCCTTTACAAAAGACATTCCAATTAGAAATATGACTAAAATAGGTTTCTTCCAGTTAAGAAATTGAATTTTACGTTTATACAGAAGTTGACTGAAACGTACAATAAGGTTACTACTGGCTTCTATTCTGAGCTGTGTCTATTAAACACCAGGAACTAAACCACGAGGTCTTTATGGACCAAAATGACTTTATACGACAGTTCCATCTCAGAAAAAAACAACCTCTGCCTTTTTTCCACCTTATTTCAGTGTCGACAAATAAGGCTATGTGCGAAAGTTAGTTGGACGACATTCGTAAAACGTGTATAGCTCATCTAATATTTCAGTTGGTGAGCACCTGATTAGGTATTGGGACATATGTGTAAAAAACAATAGTCACGTATTTATACGGCAGTTTTTACACCCGTACTTTCTACATTTTATAATATATTCACAAATATCTTTTCAAATCATCACATTTTTATTTTCTATGTACAGTTACAATGGCCGGTAAACTCTTAGGTATTCCAGACGGTGAATTGCTTCATAGTTTTCCACAACAATTTATAACACGTCTTGTTCAAGCTGGTTCCAACTCACATCAATCCAGACGAGCGACAACTTATAAATGTGCGTGTACAGTTTCTCAAGCTCGAGAACAACGTGATTGTTTTGTAAAAGCTTTATACAATAGGTTAGTGTATTTATTTGCTTCAAATTTGATGGCCTTATGTTCTCTGGATAGTTGCATATGACTTACTATCTCCTTTTTCGAATCAATCCTTAGTGAGTAATATAAAGAAAAGTGGCTAAATCGTGAGGTAACATCAGTACTTGAAGGTTTTGACTGTTAATCTAAACCGTGTACGGATATGACAACTTCCTGGTTGGAGCCTTTGCCAGTCTTAAACTATGGCTAGAAACTTTACGTGAAATGACTAATTCCGATCACAGCGACCCAATCGCATTCACTCTTAATCTTCCCTTAAATCTTAAGTTTGAATTGAATAAAATGTGACTCATTCATTCACCATGTACACGTTCATATGTTCTGTTCTTACCGAAATAATTTGTGGTTTTAATTAAAGTTAGATTTTAGTTATCAGTGGGATCCAGTACTTATGCGCAAGATTACAGATATCGCATAGTCTATCCTCTTCATCCTCTTCTTCACTTTGGATGTCCCGTTCAGTTAACTCTTCAGAGTTGATACTATATATTTCCTCCTCAGGTTGACTGAGCGTATCATCTAAATCAACAGGTCTTCCTTGAATAAACGGTTGTGTAACGTGTGTCGACGTTGTTGGCTGGGCGTACAAATCAAACGATGTTGTTAATAGTCCACCGTGTACTAGGAAGCGATGAAGTGAAGTGATTTGTTCGTCAGACATTCGCCTGACTATATCTCGAACTTCATTCCTCAAGTTCGGCTGACTCAATTGCACTGGGATATAATTCTCAACTGCGATATGAGTCAAATAAGCATCGCAGTGTAACCACCGGTCACAAATAGACAGTACATTCACATCAGTATTACTTTGTGCGTAGTAAGCCAATATGTGACGGCATGGTAAACCGTTTTCAATGAAGAATGGACACGAGCAAAGGCTAGTATCGACGTGTACACAGTACGTTCCCGTGGCGTCCGTTGCCGTGAATGATTCTCCTGACAATACAGACTGCGTAATAGGAATGCGCAGGTGTCGCTTCAGTAGTTGACAGGCAGCTGGTGTGAGTCGTTCCTGAAGTCGACCAATGTCCGCTTTCCTACGACAATCCGTCGAATATTTCTGTAATCTTGCTTCCATCCACTATCCAGTCCGAAGCAGCACACTAAAAATCGATCTGAGCACGGGTGTTTTACGATTAAGATTATACATCTTCAACACTCTGTGACTCGTCTCTACGAAGTTTGTATTATTCAGTTGGAAAAGCGTTGCTTGCGGTCGGAAAGCACTCGCCCATTTGTGCTTCCTTGGTAGAAGGTGTTCTCTGACGTATCTACCAAACGTTCCATCAGACAGTTCAATTATGGAAAGCACGTTGTTAAAACTGAAATATAATGTTATGCAAACTTTGATTTACCTTTCAACTGTTCGAGTCACCATAAGACGAAAGAACAGCTGCAGAATTTCTGATCCAACCCTCTACATAAACGGTTAATGAGATAATGTTAATGAACTGTCCACTTACCTTCTTTATCACATTCCTAACTAGGTGTACGCGGCACAGAATATGGTGGGCATTGGGAAACACATGCGTGATAGCAGAAGCTATTGCAGGTGAGTCATCGGTCACTATGCCTACCACGTGTCGATTGTTGGTACACCGTTGGAAAAAACGCAGGAAGGTAGAAATTAACGTTGACGTTTCATTACTTAAAAAGGCAATGCAGATGGGTATTGCCTTAAAATTCATGTCAAGTGCAACTATTTGATATAAATGGACGTTCTGGTCATTGGTTTTGTACGTCCCGTCAAAACCAATAACGTTACTGAAGTAACCAGCCCAATTCAATTGCTCGGCAGTCATGAAGAAAAAATACGATAGACAGTTCTCTTCGTCTAATTCGTATGCGCACAGCCCACCCAAGGATATTATGTGAGCTTGTAATTTGCCGTAATCACCTATGGGGTACATTATAATTTGGCAAATTGCTTACCTGGTAGGTTCGCGTTTGAGAACACTTTATACCGCATATTACAGATGTCCTGATCAGTCAGTCGTTTACCATATGATTGGTAAACAAAATTCTTGACGTGGAATGCTGCTGTACCAGATATCAGCAGCGGTTTAACAGCTTCAAGCTCACCATCCGTTAACCTACGCACCCATGAATTACCTTCGTACCTGAGGGAACTGCACTCGTGATTGTGACGCACATTCCCACGTACGACAGTCCAGATGCCGTCTACTATCTTACAAAATATGAAAGCCGGACATTGTGTGTTCATGGAAGCGCTTCGTGAAACAAATTATAATAACAAGAACCAATTTACCTCCTCCTTCTAATACGCTGTGACGAACCGCTAGATCTTATACGCACGTTCCTCCAACACACAAATTTTATATAAGAATTTTGATCTCGACTAATATGCGAATCTCGCACGACATAATTACTGTAGCTCGACCTTTCATAATTAATGATAGCCGTCTTCAACGCTTCAATCGATGGAAAGGCAACCAGAAACAAGGTTGTTAATAACACTTCATCTAGTTCCGTTACGTGAGAAACAACAGCGCTTGTACTTGGAACGTTACTGTCCTTCATAATGACGTTTAAAATGTACATCGTCTGCATGTACTGATAATTTATAACAACTTTCCAGACATAACTAACCAATTACATAGAAGTTTTAAAACTACCCATTTCATGGGACGAAACAGGGGATGAAAAGTCTTGTAATTTTGGGGTGGAAAAATTTTTTCAGGGGGGTGGGGGACATTTGAAAAAAATTGCCGGTGGGATAAGATAATTCTGCTTCGTCCTGTTTTGCACATACCAGCCGGATGTACCTGCATCTCAGTGTCGTTGTTCACGCTAAGAGTTGAACCTCAGTACCTTTCACTTCAAACGTCAACTCGTTAAACACTGAGCTACTGAGTCGACATAGCTATTAGCTAAATGTCGAATTATCTTATCCCACCGGCAATTTTTTTCAAATGTCCCCCACCCCCCTGAAAAAATTTTTCCACCCCAAAATTACAAGACTTTTCATCCCCTGTTTCGTCCCATGAAATGGGTAGTTTTAAAACTTCTATGTAATTGGTTAGTTATGTCTGGAAAGTTGTTATAAATTATCAGTACATGCAGACGATGTACATTTTAAACGTCATTATGAAGGACAGTAACGTTCCAAGTACAAGCGCTGTTGTTTCTCACGTAACGGAACTAGATGAAGTGTTATTAACAACCTTGTTTCTGGTTGCCTTTCCATCGATTGAAGCGTTGAAGACGGCTATCATTAATTATGAAAGGTCGAGCTACAGTAATTATGTCGTGCGAGATTCGCATATTAGTCGAGATCAAAATTCTTATATAAAATTTGTGTGTTGGAGGAACGTGCGTATAAGATCTAGCGGTTCGTCACAGCGTATTAGAAGGAGGAGGTAAATTGGTTCTTGTTATTATAATTTGTTTCACGAAGCGCTTCCATGAACACACAATGTCCGGCTTTCATATTTTGTAAGATAGTAGACGGCATCTGGACTGTCGTACGTGGGAATGTGCGTCACAATCACGAGTGCAGTTCCCTCAGGTACGAAGGTAATTCATGGGTGCGTAGGTTAACGGATGGTGAGCTTGAAGCTGTTAAACCGCTGCTGATATCTGGTACAGCAGCATTCCACGTCAAGAATTTTGTTTACCAATCATATGGTAAACGACTGACTGATCAGGACATCTGTAATATGCGGTATAAAGTGTTCTCAAACGCGAACCTACCAGGTAAGCAATTTGCCAAATTATAATGTACCCCATAGGTGATTACGGCAAATTACAAGCTCACATAATATCCTTGGGTGGGCTGTGCGCATACGAATTAGACGAAGAGAACTGTCTATCGTATTTTTTCTTCATGACTGCCGAGCAATTGAATTGGGCTGGTTACTTCAGTAACGTTATTGGTTTTGACGGGACGTACAAAACCAATGACCAGAACGTCCATTTATATCAAATAGTTGCACTTGACATGAATTTTAAGGCAATACCCATCTGCATTGCCTTTTTAAGTAATGAAACGTCAACGTTAATTTCTACCTTCCTGCGTTTTTTCCAACGGTGTACCAACAATCGACACGTGGTAGGCATAGTGACCGATGACTCACCTGCAATAGCTTCTGCTATCACGCATGTGTTTCCCAATGCCCACCATATTCTGTGCCGCGTACACCTAGTTAGGAATGTGATAAAGAAGGTAAGTGGACAGTTCATTAACATTATCTCATTAACCGTTTATGTAGAGGGTTGGATCAGAAATTCTGCAGCTGTTCTTTCGTCTTATGGTGACTCGAACAGTTGAAAGGTAAATCAAAGTTTGCATAACATTATATTTCAGTTTTAACAACGTGCTTTCCATAATTGAACTGTCTGATGGAACGTTTGGTAGATACGTCAGAGAACACCTTCTACCAAGGAAGCACAAATGGGCGAGTGCTTTCCGACCGCAAGCAACGCTTTTCCAACTGAATAATACAAACTTCGTAGAGACGAGTCACAGAGTGTTGAAGATGTATAATCTTAATCGTAAAACACCCGTGCTCAGATCGATTTTTAGTGTGCTGCTTCGGACTGGATAGTGGATGGAAGCAAGATTACAGAAATATTCGACGGATTGTCGTAGGAAAGCGGACATTGGTCGACTTCAGGAACGACTCACACCAGCTGCCTGTCAACTACTGAAGCGACACCTGCGCATTCCTATTACGCAGTCTGTATTGTCAGGAGAATCATTCACGGCAACGGACGCCACGGGAACGTACTGTGTACACGTCGATACTAGCCTTTGCTCGTGTCCATTCTTCATTGAAAACGGTTTACCATGCCGTCACATATTGGCTTACTACGCACAAAGTAATACTGATGTGAATGTACTGTCTATTTGTGACCGGTGGTTACACTGCGATGCTTATTTGACTCATATCGCAGTTGAGAATTATATCCCAGTGCAATTGAGTCAGCCGAACTTGAGGAATGAAGTTCGAGATATAGTCAGGCGAATGTCTGACGAACAAATCACTTCACTTCATCGCTTCCTAGTACACGGTGGACTATTAACAACATCGTTTGATTTGTACGCCCAGCCAACAACGTCGACACACGTTACACAACCGTTTATTCAAGGAAGACCTGTTGATTTAGATGATACGCTCAGTCAACCTGAGGAGGAAATATATAGTATCAACTCTGAAGAGTTAACTGAACGGGACATCCAAAGTGAAGAAGAGGATGAAGAGGATAGACTATGCGATATCTGTAATCTAGCGCAGTCGCCTTGTGAAACAAATGATACGGTTGATTGGATTTTCTGTAGATGTGACGCTATGTTTCATACCTTCTGTGCCTTCGACCCATCACTGAACATCCGAGCAGTTCATTGTCCTATGTGCGGTGCCATTACCAACTAAATCCAAAACGAATAAAGGCCCTTTCCAGGGCCACCCACAATTTGATTTACATTATTTCTGTTTTTCGCATCTTTTCCAAGGTCAAGTGATTAAGATATCCCTTTAGAGATTAATAATCGATATTAATGTCTAATGGGATTATCGTTTATGATTTGTAAACTTATTTCTAACGTTTATTAGATATAAAGGTTAAGAAAAGTTAGACAACATTTTGTCATCTAATGAACACTAATCTAGTCATCTTAAATTTAAAATAATGTGATTACCGTTCACGTATTAGTAACTAGTTAATAATAGTACATTTTTAAGAGGAATATTTCAATATAGTGATTTCTTTCCAAAGGTCAATAAATTTCGAATTAGTGAATATAATAAGTAGATGATAACAAGGATCAATGAGATTAAAGCTCATAGAAAAGTAAACACAATTGAGAACATTATCTTATTTATGAATAAAATAACGACGTTATAAAAAAGGTTAAACGGTAATCACTGAAATAAAAGTCCATTAAAGTAGAATGATGCGTACGTCTGATTGTCAACTACGCATTCATTGTTATGCGTAGTATATTGATTACAAAACCGTATTCACTTACACACCTATAAAATAAAATAAATTATCGAACAATCCTTTTAAATAACTTCCTTATCATACTATACAGTTTAAAGTCCATAATTCTTAGATTTAATTAAGGTCATAAATAATGCACGGCATTTATAATTTTGACAATGTAATAGGTTAACAATGCTGAACGTTTGCATATATATATATATATATATATATATATATATATATATATATATATATATATATACTAATTATAATTTATGCAAATTACTAAGGTCAGCCTGATTTGCAGTTAAGTGTTCAGTCACAATAGGTGTAACAGGATTATGGGAATATTGAAAACGCAACAAATGTTCTGTCAAAAAAGGCACAATTTGCGAATTTCATCGTGTCAATGGACGTAATAATAATATTAATAATAACGGCAATACGGACAATACATTATAATAATATTTCACATGTTCATTGATGCAATAGACCTTATTCATATTTTTACATTTAATGTAGCTAAACATTTGTTCAGTCAGACGACGTAGGCTTGTTTATTTACAGCTTATTAAACTGACATTTCAAATGTTTGTCAAAAAATGGTTACATTCATAATGTATAGATATTGAAGCTTTCTTATTACGCTTAACAATATTCATAAATGACTGATTAAACACACCAGCTTCTATTACGACCGATAAAACAATAAACCATTTAAATGGATTTTAAAATTGACCGCATTGATTTCTAACGTTTTCTATTTCTCACTAAGATTGCCCATTTACAAATTCAACGTTTACTAAATATTAAGTACCTATTTTGGAAACATTCTTACCACTTCTGTAATAATTTGTTCATTAATTGCGTATTCAACATTAGACTACCAACATAATTCATCAATCACTCTTATCAAATATTCAAACCGCTTTTCAGTTCCTCTTTTTCCCTAAACTTTCTGTTAACGTTATACATATCAGTATTAGTGGCAACATAACTAACAACTTCAATTGAAGGTTGACATTAAATCACTTGATCGGATATCAAACATTTATCTCAATACACATTCACTAACACTACGATTTCAGTTGGTGTTTTCTTCTTGAAAAGTATAAATTGTTTTTAAGATTACCTTTACACAAATAAATTTTTCATTATTATTACATTTCAAATATAAAAATGCAATTTTTGACTTCCAATCAAAGCACTTGATCCTATTTCGATTTCAACTAATCAAATTGCAAAGATTAAGAGTTTACGACCAATTACAAAATTATTAAAGGTGACAAATTTTTGGTTCATTTTCACTTGAGTACACACTTGCAAAACAAGTACACCAATCACAGATACCTAAATTTTCAATTCACACCCTACCTTTTTTATAAAGGGGTGCCAGCGATTTATATTTGCCGGGAAATGAATGTCGACCGAAATCTTCTAATGATGTACACATCCCAGTAGACATTGACTCCAATTTCTATATTATCTATGACTAAGCAACGGAATCAAACCGTAATTAGTATATATTTATTCTTAGTTTTACTTCTCATTATTCTAGTGTAACACTTAAAAAATTAATACAGATATTACTTAACCATTCACTTATCATTTTGACTAGTTCATTGGTAATTTGAACAGTTTACCGAAAACAAATAATATCTAGGTGGAGTTTCGTTCTCTGAACTAGTTGATTTGGTCGTGGAGCTGATCAGGTCGTTCAGATAGACGATGAAAGCTCCATGACCAAACCATTCAACCCATAGGACAAAACTCCACCTAAATTATTCACTTGAGCTATAAATCTCCACCACCACCACCACCAATTATGTCTCTTGCTATTGGCTGTTAAGAAGATTGTATTGTGGTTACAGCGCGATTTCTGTTCCATAAGTCTATCATGTTATAATCATTTCAGATTTTGCTTTGCCATGATATATTATGTCATACATGATTTTTTAGTCTTTTTTAATGTTTGTAATGTTGCAGTTATAAATTTTATAATTTTCTAGTCATTATTATTTGCTTTTTAGTCTATTTCATTTCATGGTCGAGTTAATAAACAAACAGTTGAATTTTGATAATACTGAAGGTGTTGTTAATGAATTGGGTATGTTGCTATCGGTATTATTATTATTGTTATATCAGTCATAATCAACGTAGAGTTTGATGTAAATGTGCATTTGATCATGTTGTCGTACCTTGTTTGCTCGACGAGGCCCCAAATGCCGTGGTATGGCCGAGAGTGGAGAGAGTCAGCTCTCCCTCTCGAAATGCTCTCACATGGCCACGCGTATACAGCCTCTGCCATGGAATTCCTACTCACTGCGTTCTCGTGGCAGGGGTGTTTACCAAAGTGTGAACGAAAAGCGAATGTTCAGCGCTTTAACCGGATCCCAAACCAATGGTGCACATGGGCTGGCTCCAGTTTCCTGAAGGAACAAATGGCGTATGAACCAATCGTTAGTCACCGGCTACCATGGGACTGCATCTCCTTACGATGCTCCACTGCCTTGTGGGTCAGACCTGTAGGTCAAAGGCTCCGGGTGTGGTCCCTTAAGAAAACCACCTGCTCCGGTTTGGGCACCCGGGGCAGTATCACAACCCACACACAGATAAAATGAACATTTTTGTGGCGCATATGTATTTGGTGTCTCCTTGTACCAATATTTATGTGTTCAAATAAATAAAATAATAATAAAATAAATAGAGTAGATCAGCTCGACAGCTCTGAATTGAGTGACTGCGCCCTGTACATCTGTAGTTATTAAATTACACAAAGTAATCCAAAATCTTTTAGAGGAAACGTCTACAAAGAATTGGATTGTGTTCTCTATCTTCTTTTATTCCTAACGTCTTATTCTTCAATCCCATGTGTTCTTTGTGAAATATTTTGTGTTCTTTTAGGATTTCGCCCTTATTGAAATGAATTCTCTTCTCCTTACATTTCTCTCATATTAATTTTCTCGTTGTGCTGATATATATATATCTGTTTTCTCAGGTATCCTTGATCTATTCGGTTTTGAATGCTTAGATGTAAATAGTTTCGAACAGTATTGTATTAATTATGCCAATGAACGTTTACATCAAACGTTTATGCGTATTGCTGTTACGAATGCATGGGTGGAATTAGAAGAGGAAGGATTATCTTTTCAATCTGTAGATAATTTATTGCCAACTGATACTACCACCACCACCACCAATGTTACCAATCCTACTAATATGACTATTACTGATAGAAATATTGATGAATACAAACCCCGGTTAGATTCATCATTGGAAAAATGTTATAATACACATACTGTGAAAGCGATAGAAACAAATGCCAATTTATTAGAAGAAGTATGTACATTGTTTTATTTGTTCTTATGCTAATTAACACGTTTTATAAATTGAGTTAATTGTAAAACACACAGTTTAGCAAACTCAGTTTTGTTATTAGTAATAGTTAGTTGATATAAGGAAAGTATGAACCTCATCAAAATGATTAATTATGTTTATATGGAATAAATTATACCAGTGCAACTGTTGGTAATCTGATTGGCCACCAAATGCCCTGGTATGGCCGAGAGTGGAGAGAGTCAGCTCTCCTCGAAATACTCTCACATGGCCACACGTATATAGCCTCTGCCAGAGAAGTCCTACTCAATGCCTTCTTGTCGCGGGGTTGTTGTTTACAAAATTGAGAGGACAAAATGCGAATGTTTGGCGCTCTAACCCGATTGGTGAATACGGAGAGTCCACCTATGGGAGTTGGAAAACCTTGATTCCAAACCAATGATGCACAAGGGCTCCAGTATCCTGAAGAAGCAAATGGCGTATGAATCTATCGTTGGTCACCGATTACCATAAGACTGCATCTTTTGACGTTGCTCCACTGCCTTGTGGATCAGACGTTCAGATCGAAGGCTCCGGGTGTGGTCCCTTAAGAAAACCACCTGCTTCTGTTTGGGCACCCGAGCAGTACCACAGCCGTCACACAAATCAATTGAGATTCGTGTGGCGCATATGTATTTGGTGTCTCCTTGTACCAATATCTATGTGTTCAAATAAAATAATAATAAAAATAATCTGATTGGCGACAAATTTGATTTTAATGTATCTCGAATAGTAAGAAAGTTATCATTAACATTAATCACTCGGTAGTACCATGTGATTCAAGAAACGCTTTAAAGGCATCAGTGATCAAAAACATGTAGCCTAATCATAATATTTGCTCTCAAAAATCATGTTTCACAGACATAAAGTAATACGGAACGGACTTCTGTACAGTATATACGGCCTTTGGTTGACAGATGAACATCTGACCTACCCAATAATTAGCACAAATTGGGAGGGGCTAACCCAGTTTTTCTGATTTCGTGCCAAGATATCATCAGACATCAACTAGTTACTACTTTGAACCCGAAAAGTACTTGTCGAAAGCCGAAGATTTTATTTACTAACTCAATACTCCCCGAATTGAAGTGAAGGCATCTATACTATATATTTAAAAGCATAACACCATTTTAATGTAGATGAGTATTGTCTAAGGATCTTAGACAAATCTCAGCTGTCAGATATTTCGTGAGTTGATTGGATCAAATAAACATCAAGGACGATGTTAAATGACGTGAACTTCTAAACGCTTTTTCAGTTCTTCCATTAGACAGTCTATGCTATATGACTACTTACTAGCGAAACAGGTGTCACATAAATACATAGAACACTTTTACTCTGAAGTAAAACTTCGAGACACTAAACCGTCTATTATTATTTATTTATTTATTTGAACACATAAATATTGGTACAGGGGTCACCAAATATATATGCGCCACACAAAACAATGAGAATTTAAGAAGGAAAAAAAAGTAAGGAACTTAGGGAATTATAAAAAAAAGAGAGAGAACAATAATGGGGGAGACGAAAAGGTACACTCAGAAGAAATCTTACAGTTAAGGAAGATACAACCAATTTTTATGAAGAAAGTAAAAGTTTACAGCAGGATCGCCACTGGCTTCTATTCTGAGCCATATCTGATAACGTCTCTAGCCACTGTGTTGCACCATCTCTCGGACCCCAGCCATGGAGTCGTGAACCACCAACACAAGCCAGCCCTTTGCAGCTTTCCTTCAGACCATGAAACCATGTCATGTACTGACCACCTCTCCGCTTCTTCCAACCTGTCCCACAGTCGGCAAATAATGCACGACTTGGAATTCTCTGGGACGACATTCGTAGAACATGTCCAAGCCACCGAAGTCGGTGTTTCAAGATGGTGACATCAATCGTATTATCGTCTCTGCACCTGAACATACGATGCCGAACCTCTGCATTACTAACATGGTGTTGCCACTGGATGTCAGCAATCCTTCGGAGACAACGATGATAGAACACAGAGAGTCATCTAACATCCTCAACTCGGAGAGGCCAGGTTTCACAAGCAAAGAGCAGAACTGCTCTAACCGATGCGTTGTAGATCCGAGCTTTTACGGCCAGACTGACATCACGAAGGTGCCAAAGATAGCCCAGATTGGCATAAGTCGCTCTGGCTTTCACTATACGTGCATTGATCTCATCACTCACGCCATCACCAGCACTCATGCAGCTACCTAGATACATGAACTTCTCGACTCCTTCTATCTGCTCACCATCCAAAGTGAGTACAGGATTAGAATCCTGCCAGTCTTGTTGAAGTACTTTGCACTTCGAAGGTGCGAAGCATATACCATACTTACGGACATTGATTGCCAACTGATTAAGTGCGAATTGCAGGGCTTGGCCGTTCTCACACAGTAAGACAATATCATCTGCATACTCAAGGTCGAGAAGTCTTTCTCCAGGTAACAGATCCACACCGCCATTACTTACATCCGTCAGAGCTGTTTCCAGAATGTCATCATTGATGGCAAAGTGGAAGAGGGATGGTGATATTGGGCAACCCTGCCTAACCCCACTGCTTGAATGGAACAATGGAGAAAGGTGGTTTATCAATTGAGGTTGGTGTATTAAAAAATTCTGTGCTGATATAAACACATCATTTCGCCTCATAAGACGGTGAAGAAGATTTGCAGCTGAGTTAAATGATTTTGATGGAGTTTTGTTCGCTGAGCTGCATGGTCTGGTCGTGGAGCTGATCAGATCGTTCAGATGAACGATGAAATCTCCACTACCAAACCATCTAGCTCATAGAACAAAACACCAAAATACGATATTTTTATTTTAGCCGGAAATAAACGTAGTTAAATTGTATGAGTGAATGAAAATGAAAAAAATAATCATTTCAGGCACCAGACATATGTCTTAATATATGATTCAGCAACTACTGTAGTAAACAAGAACACCAGTGGGAACAATCGAATGTACTTGACAACAAATTACAGAACTAGTTAGTAAAATCTAACAACCATATCGTAAATGCTCAATTTGCAAAATGTCAATCAATTGTCTCAAATGACTCAGACTTCCTTTGTTCTTGCATTTTCATACAAATTGCATTCTTTACCGTTCAATCTTCTCGTCTCTCTGCTGCCAGACATTCTGTTCACGACTAACATCATATACTACTTATGTCAACATAAGTAGCACATACCACGCTATGACCTCATTGGAGATTAAACTCGGCACTTTTAAGTTTTACAGGGAACGGTTAATTTTGAGACCACTCAATCTACATTCAATGATTCGACTTTCTAACTTCAATTAATTCATAATATTGCTAAAGAGGACCATGCTAGGAAGAAATAGCTGCTCATTGCCTCTTGTTTTTTCAATAGTTAACATGATTAATGCTTATCAATTATGTAAACTATATAATCCAACAATTTTTTGAAATCCCCAATATTACCAATACTTCCCCCCCCCTTATTTTCTATGGTTGTTTATTAATAAAATAAGCGTTTCTCTCTTCTTTTTTTTTATAGGTTTGTCTTTTAAATCGTGTTCACAATGTGAATTCTTCCATGAAATTATCTTCAACTACATCTTCTAATCAACTATTAGATCCACGTGAATTAGATTGGATTAATAAAATGCAATCAGTGTTTACCATACCCAATAGTTCAATTTATTGTTTATATGATGGTAATTTTTCTTTTCTTGAATATATACTTTTCAATATTTATATTCTGTTAATTGTTTGTTAAGAATTAAAATATTTTTTGTGTGTCGTAAATTTACTTAATTTCCATTCAAAGTTTATCCAATTCTTTTTATTTACTTATTTACGCTTGTTACCCCTCACGGAGAAGCATAGGCCCCCCCCAATTACCATTCTCCATTGAATTCTATCCTGGGTAATCTTTTTGTTGTTTAGTTTCAACTCTCGGCGCAGTGTAATTGGGTTGATGTTCTCTGTGTTGTATTTGAGTATCATGCTTTTTCCCTTGTAGTATGTTGTGAGGCCTACTATTGCAGAGGTTTCTATTACACTAGTTGTCTTCACCTTACGTACAATAATATTTCGTATAAAATATACTAGAAATCAAGTATAATAGATGGCAGATATTTCATTAACATACTAATAGTTATTTTTAGTGTAAATCTACAAATAATAGTAGTTAGCCCTGGTACGGTCGAGGGTGGGAAGAGTCCGCTCTCGCTATCGAAATAACTAATCAAGTTCAATATTGAACATTATAAACTATTAGTCGGTTATAAAGAAATTTTAATATCTGACTTTATGTGAATGTTTGTCTAAGAATATAATGTGGACTTCACTATTAAATCATTTAGTTCAGAGAATGTAATTTCAGAAAATCTTCCTTCTTATTTATTCTTTCTTCGAAAATGCTTCCATATGGCTACACATTTTTTGTTATGAAATCCACAACAAATAATGTATGTTTCTATCTCGGTCATTGGTTACCATGATACTGCATCTCGTAACTTTGCTCAACTGGATCTTTAGGTCAAATGCTCGAGAATTGTTCCCTTGAGCAATTAACTACCTACCAGAAGATATCACTGGGTTGTGATCAATGTCGAATGTGTGTCGGCTACCTCCAACCACCATCTCATCTCAACACAGAGCACACGATGTCCAGTCATCTAGACTAGTGGCCGCGTTACAACTTAGTGTGTAGAATTCGATCTGCATGAAAGTGGATCTGACACACTTAACATTAATCACTACCCAGTGGTTAACCAATTGTAAGTGATATTGTGTGATTTTGAAGGAAATGGTGTATTCACTCCACCTTATTGTCTTTTTTTTTAAAAATAACTACTTTCAGAACAGATTGTTCGATCACCCCGTATGACCAATACTAAGAAACATACACAACCAACATCTTGTTATGTAATCAATAAACAACCAATTACTACACCATCTCCGTCAAAATTTAAAACTTATTCAAAATCAGCATGTGATCGTTTCATTGTGAAACATTATGGTGGATCTGTTACATACTCTGTATCAGGCTTTGTGACTAAAAATCTTGATCGTCTACCAGTACATTTATTGACATGGGTAAAAGATTCTTGTACTTCTACACATGATGGTGACAATAATAATCTTACTACTACTACTACTACAAATAATAATAATAATCTTATCTATTTAATTCTAAGTCATGCATTAGATACAATTCTGAGTAATAATTTAAAGCATCAAATGAAAAGTTCTGCACAGATACGATCACCTTTACAACAAATAAACCATATTAATGATAATCAAATAAATAACATTTCAGGTAATTGTTTATATTTTAGTATTATTCACGTATTAAAATTTTAATGAATGCTGAATAGTTAGAAATAGTTAACTGCAAAGCCTTGTCTCATCTAAGTTTTTTATGGGAAATTGGCGCATTGCTTAACTTGTTTGTTTTATTTAGGTCACGTTAGGTCATTCTCTATAACTAATTGTTACATTTTGTCCTATTCATGACTCATCAGCTGGAATGTACTTGCATTCGAATGAGTTCTGTTGTGTTCACATTGAAATTTGAATCGGATTATGATTGGTTAAAAATAAAACTTAAGTGTTATCCTCTAGGCTACTATATTACAATAGTCATCAATATGTTCAATGCCTATGATGTTTCTTAATTCCACTGCCAGCTACTGTTCAACATGTAATCAACTTATAGCCTATTTGCAAAGAGAAGGCTTGATTAATTCGATTTTTAATAGTATCAGTGGTGAGCAAAATACAAACTATAATCCTAGAGAAGCAGAAAACCAATTGAAATATTCAAAGGCAATTCCAATGAATAAAATAAACAGAGAAGAAAAATGTAGAGAATCTAAAGTTATCTGATGGATTTTTCAATGGTTGGGATCATGATTCAGTTGAAGCTAGACCACCATGAAAAACCTGGAAGCACTGGATGGCCGTTTCGTCCTATTGTGAGGAACCATTGAGAACCAAATTGCACTGGACAGATGTTTCATCCCAATGTAGGACTCGTCAACAATGCGAACCCACAACCCCGCCAAAGGTCGGACTAAGGACCTTCATGTCTTGTGGCTATTGCTTAACCACTACAGTCACTGATTCAGATCCCTGCTGGGATTGTGGGTGTTCATTTACGTGGATTCTTGTACTGGGACTAAATATCTGTTCAGTGATTATCGGTTTACAGTGCTACCCAAGCTGAAATCAATCTGTGATGAATATAACTTACAAATCAAACAAATCTCCACCATATCCTTTCAATTGTCCAGATTTTTCCTTTATTTAGTCATGTCTAATTCATTCATATCGATTTCATATGAGTTGTGATTGTAACCTTTCTTTACTCTTTTCTCATTCTCTTCTATCCTTTTATTATTATACATAAAGGCGATGATCAACATAATGTGAATAATTCTATTTCTCCTACAAATAATCGATTGAATGCTAACAATACACGTCGTTTGAATACCGTATTTGGTAATTTTAAAGTAAGTCAAACATTCGAAAACTAAAAATGGATCATTAAAATTATGTAATTAGATGTTTCCAATTATTCAGTACAAATATATAAATAATTGAAGCATATGTATGTAAAGGGATTATGTTAAACCAGCATACAGACGAACATGTGAAAAAACCCAGGAAAATCGTTTATTCACTTATATCGAGCCAAATACGAATATCTCCTACTCTTAGTGGTCACGTTTCGTAGCCGTAAAGTAATACAGGACGAACTGCCGTGCAATACACTCGTCACTTAATTGATAGACGGATATCTCGCCTTCGTCATAGGTGACGTAAGTTGGATTATACTCCTTAAATAACGTCATCAAACCCTAATGTCCCCTATCACTACTTATACTTTCACTACCTCTACCACTACGGGATTTGAATCGGTAACTGAATCTCTGTGCTAATGTGGTATAGCAACTCGGACTGATGTACGTACGTACGAAGTTCCACGTTGTTACTGATTGACCGACTGACGTAAGTTCGCAAAAGCCAAACGAGCTTTTCGAATCCGTGCTGAGATTTCGTCAGACATCAACCCATTAGGGCTGATCAGACTTCCAAGATAAGTGAAGTTGTCAACGCGTTCGACTACTTCACCCCCTATCCTTAGTTCAGGTGTTGGCGCAGACCAGTGCTGAAGCAACAACTTGCATTTAGAGGGAGAGAAGCGCATCCTAAGTATTTTAACATTGTTGCTCAGTACTATCAAAAGACTGCATTTTATCAGCGTCTTCATCAAACAGGACTATATCATCTGCGTATTCTAAATCGATAAGTGGACCACTTGTTAGATCAATGCCCGAGAATTCAGTCGATGAGAGCGTTATTTCCATCAGGAGGTCTATGATGAGGTTAAACAAAAATGGAGAAAGTAAACAGCCTTGATGGGCTACCAACTACACCAATTGAGTTTGCAAAAGCAGATGACAGTTCACCATAGGCTCTGACCCGACTAGTAGTGTTCGAGCAAAAAGCCTTCACAAGGTGTATGTACTTCTGAGGTACGCCTTTCAATGACAGACACTGCCACAGAACCTCTCGGTCAACAGAGTCAAATGCTGCTTTTAAGTTGAGAAAGACCACCATTGTCGGACGCCGATATGAATGCCTGTGTTCTACAACCTGACGAATGGTGATTTTATGGTCGATGTAGCCACGACCAAGTGTGAAGACAACCTGATTTTCTCGTGTTTACAGTTCACGAGTCTTAGTTCGGCGACCGATAATTATTGACGCTAGTATTTTAGATGCTATATTAGCCAAACTAATCCCTCTCTGGTTATCATATGGTGACTTTGACATAGTTTCACGTACCATATAGTCACTATCGGTGACTGACATTATTACCCCATATGGTTTAAATTAATGATACCTTCAAACGACTTTTAGAGAGAAATTATTCAGAATTGGTAATTGGTACATTTGTTTACTGAAATGGAATACTGAAATGAAAATATATCCAGATACAAAACTGTTTATCTCGTAATATATTGAATAATTCAATTCACCCGGTCGGTGTTATACATTTGAATGGTGACTAGATTATGATTTGGTTCGATTCGAAAATCTGATCTTTGGGGTAATCGCCCATGGTAATTGTGAAGATACAAGGATGAAGAATTTCTGGAGACCGAAAGAAATTATTATGCGAACAAAAGAAATTCATATTGATTTGACTCACAGTTAAGAAAAGTAACAGATCATTGAGGATGAAACGTGTTTGGTGCATAACCTTTAAGGTTCCTCTTTTTGAGTAATTAGTAAAGTGAGGGGGGATGTTATAATCAGTTGTATATCCTGTGAATTTACACGTTAGATAGGTTGGTGTATTGTAATTGGTTTAGTATTATCTTTAAGTCTGTCTATAATAGAGTTTTAGAGGATTTTGTCTACGCCAACTACATAACCTTATCATATTTAGCCTAGATACTTTTAAATAACAACATGTCTAGTCCTTTTCATTTACATAAAATTTGTATATACAGAATTTGTTTTCTTTTTATCAATTTGTTCTTGTTAGAATAAATTAATGAAATCAGTCCAAATAACTGCTATAAACATTTAGTTCATTGTCGATCTGTGTAACACACACACACTTCACTTTTTTATATTTCAATATTTATGATAAACAAGTATCATTTGATTTTCGAATATGAATTGAAGTTGGGCTTTCATTCTAATCTCCTGAATTCTTCATGTCTCTTTCCTTTTTCTCCTTCCAAATTTATTTCACTGGATTATACTCCTTGAATAACATCTTCAAACCTTAATCTTTCTGAATACTGCTTATACTTTTACCTCTACGATTATGGAATTTGAATGGATAATTATATCTGTGTGATAATGTGGTATGGCAACTCGAACTGATGTACGTACGTACGAAGTTTCACGTTGTTGCTGATTGACTGACTTTTATACTACTAAACAAGTGAATTAGTATTAGGGGCAAAGATGATAAGGTTAAATTATATAAAATTATGCGATTAATAAACTGTTTTAGACGAGTATTTGTTACAAGGATTACAACAATTTGAGAAATCAATTGAAATCTACTAATTCTTTGTAGGGAGAATAAAACTTTCTATGAACACATGAATAGGGTTATTTCTGGTACCATTACAGAACAATTATAGTCATCTATAACTAGAGAAAAAAAGATGAAAACAGAAAACACAACATCAATCGAATAAATCCTATGTAGTTGGCTCAGACAAAATCCTCTAAAACTCTATTATAGACAAACTTAAAGATAATGCTAAACCGACTACAATACACCAACCTGTCTAACGTATAAACGGTTTTCAGAAATTCTTCATCCTTGTATCTTCACAATTACCATGGGCGATTACCCCAAAGATCAGATTGTCGAATCGAACCGAATCATAATCTAGTCACCATCCAAATGTATAACACCGACCGGGTGAATTGAATTATTCAATATATTACGAGATACACAGTTGTGTATCTGGATATATTTTCATTTCAGTATTCCATTTCTATAAACAAATGAATCAAACAGTAATTCTGAATAATTTCTAATCATTTGTCTACAAGTTGTTTGAAGGTACCACAACTTTAAACCACTTGTAATAATATTGTCAACCAACTGTTACTGATTGTTTTTATTGTGATCAGGATTTTTAACTTTCTGTTTTTCTTAATTACGTTTACAGTTGGTCGATTCTGTTGTGTCTTTATGGCCCACTAATTATCATGTAATGTATTCGCCTATCAAAATATTACTTATTCACCCTTGTACTGTATTAAACCAATAACATTCGTTCGGTCTGGTCAGTCTAGCCTCCTTATTGATCCTTCGCTCGCCTAGCCCGTCCAGCTGAGTCCAGAACACCAATAACAGCTTCCGCTATGCAAATAATTTATTTCAGACATAATGGGTTTATATATCAAACAAACAGACCACATCTCACTATAAAATAGGAAATAACATTTATACACAATAAAGCCAAAAAGTAGCTGTGAACGTGGGAGACTGTGATCAATCAATTGAACATAACTTAAAGAACAGTAAATCGTATCATAATAGCCTATAGGTCAAAATAAAGCTTTTATAATAAGAAAAATATAGATATACACAATCTAATTACTGAATAGAGTTATACCATAAGAATATATAGATAATATTAGTTCATTAATAGGTCTTAGAAGTTACTCGTAATATAATCTTTACTAGGATATTACAGGTTCATATTTGGTTGTAGATATTTACTCTGCATTGCCTCAGTCTAATGTCTTTTTAGTTATAATTTAAATATACTACTTCTATTGTTTGAGAATTTAAATCACATAATGTTTGTTTTTGTCTTCTTCAATGAAGTCATCTGTAGATCAATTGCTTGATTGTCTCAATTGTCATAATTTATTTTTTATACGTTGTATTCGACCGGATTTACCTTCTGAATTGAATTGTTCAACTATCAACTCATTATCTATTATTGATCGTAATTATATACAAGATCAACTTTTAACTAGTGGTCTTTTAGCTGCATTGGAAGTTTTACGTTCAACATACTATGCAAAGTAATTATTGATTTTTATAAACTAATTGTTCTAATGTAATGTAGTTTGTTGGAAAGTGATTTTTCTTAGTCCTGATAATCTTCATAGAGGGTTTTTAATGAGGTTTATAACATGAGTTTGGTATCATTCCACACTTCGATTAGTCATTAATCTTCTGGAAAAGATTTTGGCAAACCACTCATCAATAGGAATATTACAATTGTGTCAATATATGTTGGTAGGTACTGATAGGCTTTATCATGATTGTGGATTTTTAGCTCATTTTTTTGAAGTGTTATGCTCTATGAAGTTAAATGGTTTAAATTGTTGAGCTTTCATTTTTGTTCTCGACAACATTATCCGAACCTACTTCAGACGTCCAAAGGTCGATCCAAAATGACGGTCAACATGTGTACAAAAACACAAAGGCAATCAAAACGAACTGTCTTCTTCTAAAAAGCTCACTTCTGTCTGAATTATGCATTTATGAAGTCATCCAAAACGACAGTCAAAACTCCGCAATCAAACTTTCTGGCACAGAAAACTCAACATAACTAAAATAATTATTATATCTTTATTTCACTGATTTACCTACCGGTGTGTGTATGTCAACGTGACTTACATTAGCTATACTTCATCAACAAGATATCACCACTAGTAAATGTTAACGGGACATAGATTGGATTAATGTATGCTCAATGCACAACTGTTTTGGTGCACGCTGATTGAAGTTTGTGCTGATGATGTCGTTCAGAAGAACGATGAAAGCTCCACGACCAAACCATCCAGCTCAGAGAACAAAACTCCATCAAAAAAAAGAAGATTAGATTTTATAACTGATTAGAAGAAAACAATTGTGTAATTCCTTTACTATTCAACGAATTAGGACCTAAGTAGTTAGGTTAAATTCTTATTCATCATGTTAGCAATCTATCTAGTTTTTGTCGGCTTCTATTCACATAATAAATTATTTATTAGTATTAAATGTCACTTTTTTCTTAGGTATACATACAAGGAGTTTATCAGTCAGTACAGAGTATTTTGGCAATTAAATCCTCATCCACCAGCTAACCAATTAATGGAAACTGAATTCTCTTTATTAAATTCATGGTATCTTAAGTTAATTCAACTAAATCGATCAACATCTAAACGAACACAACTTAAATTACGTCGAGAAACAAGTAAGTTTTTGTAGGTGTTCATTTTCTGTTTGAGTAATGTTTGTTTTTTTCAGTGATAGTCTATATCGCCGTTAGACAAGTTTAGCCTAAAATCCTTTGACAAACCAAGGGGTACTGGATATCTTTTTTGCACTGATGTAAGCATTTACAGCACTGTGTATTCATGATCCTCTGTGAATTAGTGTAAAATTGGAAATATAAATCATGAGATGCTAATTCATCCTTCTGAATTTAAAGCACTATCTTTTGAGTCCCGAAAATCATAGATTCAGTTCTAGGTATATATTGTTGAAGATCCCCATAAAAAAAACAAAATTTTTACCCAATACTATGTAGTTTTTAGTGGTATCCTCAACGAATGTTAATGTGTAAAGCAAACTATCTCCAACTTAAACAATCTCTGTAAAACGTTTTTTTTATTACCATGGGTCAAAGTCATGGTGATTCCATATTAACTTTACGTAGGTGTTCACTACAGATTGATATCAACAGCTGGAATACCAAGGAACATTTAACAACTGCTGTTCTTTAAAGTGACTAGCTTAAGAAGATTCCAAGTAACTATGATGTTCGTGTGTTGCATTAAAATATTTGGAGTAATGGTTAATTAGTTAAGATTTATTACTAAATTATGTGAATAGTGAAGATAAAACCCTTATCCTCACCATTAACTTCGGCTTATTTGAACATTTAATCGGTACTTAAATCATGCAAACTGACTTTATCAGTTAATCACAGGTAAACGTTGGCCCAAGTTGCCATGCTAAACTAAGATGACTGAATGAAATTAAGAAAATGAAATGAGAACGTATGTAGAATCGAATATCCAGAGGAAAATAAAAACTTTATCAGTGAATTGTTGTTTTTCCACATAAATCAATTCTAGTCATCTCGTTGAAAGACTCTTGGTAATATCTTAATAACTACACTATCGTGTAGTTGATTGCCAATTTAAAACAGAAATAAAATAAAAACGACCAGAATAGAGTTCCGTTTTTGTGAATTAAAATAATTCCCTTCATACCAATGTTATATAATTGTTATCAGTAACTTTGATGATGTTTGAACATTGCAGAGTGATGTAAGTGATTTCCAGCTACTTGTATGTTTCAATTATGTATGGTGTTTTCTTTTATTACCTTTTAGACAACATAAGGTGGTTATTGGATGTAGTTGATAGGAAACTTTCGTTGACCTAGGTTTCATACTAGTTGCCATTCATCATTATGATGTGCTTATAATCTTAAAGAAATTGATACTGTCTTGTAGATTCTATTCTATGTCACCCAGCTTCATCGTTAGAGACGTTATCACTAATCTATTCGAATTAAATATTCTAGTTTTCAAATTGGAATCAATTGTTATTCACTTATTTTCCTATAATCTTTTGTTAATGATAGTTAGTCATTCAGTTAAATAAAACATCATAGGACTCTAGCACACATGTATAAGAAGTGGCTAAAGTAGAAATTAACATTTTAACTTTTATAATTAATGATATTGTTCATAAATATTAATTCCCGACAACCACATATCAAACTTCACTGTTTGGTATCTTGTGATTTACTGAAATATATAGTTCTGTTGGTAGAAATCTTTATCGATTATTGTATTAAATGAACTTGATCATATCAGTGAATAGAGTGGATTGTCCAATGTTTTAAACAACTCTACATTTATTTATTTATTTATTTTAACACATAAGTATAGGTACAGGGAGGCACCAAATACATATGCGCCACACGAATCTCAATTGATTTGTGTGAGGGCTGTGATACTGCCCGGGTGCCCAAACCGAAGCAGGTGGTTTTCTTAGGGGGCCACACCCCGAGCCTTTGACCTGAACGTCTGATCCACAAGGCAGTGGAGCATCGTAAGGAGATGCATTCCCATGGTAGCCGGTGACCAACGATTGGTTCATACGCCATTTGTTCCTTCAGGATACTGGAGCCCATGTGCACCATTGGTTTGGGGTCCGGTTAAAGCGCCGGACATTCGCTTTTCGTCCTCTCATTTTTGTAAACAACACTCGTGGTGCGAGAAGGCAGTGAGTAGGACTTCCCTGGCAGGGGCTATATACGCATGGCCATGTGAGAGCATTTCCCCACTTTCAGCCGTACCAGGGCATTTGGGGGCCAACTCTACATTCAACTATTCAATTACAGATTCGAATTCTGTTCCATTTATTCTAATTTGAACATCTAAATGATATCATTATCTATTACGGAAAGGATAAAATGTCACTACTATTCGGTTATATCAATCTATTCTTTAGAAATAAAGATTGATAAAAAAAGACCTAACAATTCAACTCTTCAAGTCAGAGAAAGTAGCTTCGTCTATGAATATATGATGGAGTTTTGTCCTCTGAGCCACACCCCGAGCCTTCGATCTAAAGGTCTAATCTACAGGACAGTGAAGCATCGTAAGGAGATACAGTTCCATGGTAGCCGGTGACCAACGATTGGTTCATACGTCATTTGTTCCTTCAAGATACTGAAGCCCATGTGCACCATTGGTTTGGAAGTAGGGTTTTCTAACTCCCCTAGGTGGACTCTGCGTATCCACCAATCCGGTTAGAGCGCCAAACATTCGTTTTTTGTCCTCTCATTTTCGTAAACAGCACCCGTGGTGCGAGAAGGCAGTGAGTAGGACTTCCCGGCAGAGGTTATATACGTGTGGCCATGTGAGAGCATTTCGAGAGAGAAAGAGCGGACTCTCCACAATCAAACCATCCAGCTCAGAGAATAAAACTCTGTCAAAATCATCCATCTGAGCTACAAAACTTCACCATCATCTCAGCATATATATATATATATATATATATATATATATATATATATATATATATATATATATACTTAGTTACTTGTTTGGTATATTGAACAATGTTCTTTTTTTTAAAAGGTGAATCAACCATTCAACAACAACAACAATTTGTTCTTATTATGTTAACACTTGGATTAAATTTAATTCCAATCAATTGTTGTTATGAAACTAAAGTTTTAAATAAGGAGAATCTAAATATTTCTAATCAAATATCTTTACAATTTCCAATTATTCATCAATTTGGTCGTACATGTATTCATTTAACAAAAAGTCAATTTCAACATTTATTTACCTTGAAAGAATTCATGTTAAATCGTAATGTGAAAGTGATACAACGTTGTAAGTTACAATGTATATATGTGAATGTTGTTATTTTATCAACTTTAATTATTTGATATTATAGTTCAAATTCACTATCCCGCCTCGCGAGATTCGAACCTAGGACCTATCGGTCTCACGTTCGTGCAATTAACCTCTAGACCACTGAGCCATCTTTTATAAAACAGTGTTAATATCTAAGTTCAACTAATCCACGAAATTGAGCAACAAATCTAGTTTTGTCTTTAGTGAGTTACTATCTCGCAACTGATCCGGTTGAACTCCATTGGTCACCGCTTCTCACTGCTGAGGAGTCCCACAATAGAACGAACGGGCCGTCCAATTCTTACAGGTTTTCTATGGTGGTCTAGCTTGAATTGACTTATGATCTCAACTATTAAAATTATTTTATATTTATTATTATTATGAATATTAAATCTTCAGTATGAGATTGTGGAGATTGTCGAGTTTCATTGAAATCATGAACCGATCTAAGTTAGACCACCATTGAAATTCTGGAAGTACTGGTCGCCTGTTTCGTTCTAGTATGAGACACCTCAGCAGAAATCAAACCCAGCACTTTCTATTTTTAGTCTACTGAGCAGGCGTCCCACGATGTTAGTGTTTAATCTTAATTAATCCAAAACATTACTCAACCATCTTTGGTGGGTAAATGTCTCACACCCGACACCTGTCAGCTCTGCTGGTCATAGCTTCTCACTAGAACTCTGTAAGTTTCCTCTCGAAGCTAATGAACACATGATAATTTTCAGTGTTGGATTGTGTAGACTATTGAATTTCATCGAAACCATGAACTGATCAATGTTAGATCACCAATGAAAGGTGGTCGCGCATTGTTGTGGATTGATTGGGATTAGATAATAACTCGATTGGATGCCAAGTCGACTGTTTAGAGATAGGTATTCGCATACGAGGCCAGCGATCCTGTGTTCGATTCCCAAATGCGAGGTCTTAGATGCGCATTGCTGAGGAGTCACATACCAGGGTGAAACAGCATTCCAGTACTTCCAGGTTTTTAATGGTGGTCTAACACGGATTGATTCATGATTTCAATGAAATATTAAATCTGTTGTGCTTTCAATCAGTTAGTCAGTCATAAACAACATTTGGAGACTGCAGAAAATATATCCTGGGACAAAATGTTACACTTCTCACATCTAACCTCATCCAAAATGAAGTTAACTAAATGAATCGTAAAATAATGACTACATTTGTGCGAGTTCGGTTGATTTTGTACGATTTCATTGATATTCTCTAATCATGAATTAAGGTAATTCTTTGGACTATAACTTGTAACTAGGCAATTTATGTACATTCAAATATCGTTCAAATTAACATTTTAGTCGCTCAACTTGTAAACCACTAGTTACTCCATTGTTTAATAACAGTTCACACTCTATTTAGATGTTAGTTAATTGAGACATTGTCTGTCTATTGAGGATGATTAGATATATGTATTACATATTACAACTGCAATATCCTAATAGTGGTTGATAATTTCATCAACCCATTTACCATCGTGGAAATAAGCCAATCCGACTTTAGATGATGTAATAAATTGGTTGATTCTTTGTCTATATGATTAAACTTTAACAATCCATATCTATTATTGGTCTTATATCAGTAATAATCAATATTCTAATACTATATATTGTTTATAACCGATCACAATTGGGATGTTACCCGGATGCCCAAACGGAATCAGGTGGTTTTCTTAGGAGTACACACCCGGAGGCTTTGACCTAAAGGTCCGGTCCGCAAGGCAGTGCAGCAACATCAGGAGATGCAGTCACATGGTAGTGGGTGACCAATAATTGGTTCTTACTCCACTTGTTCCTCCAGGATCCTGGAGCCCATTTACAACATCGGTTTGGAATAAGGGTTTTTAAACTCATGTAGGTGGACTCTCCGGACATTCACTTTTCGTCCTTTCAATTCCATAAACAACACCTTGGTCACGAGTAGGCCGAGAGTAGGACTTCACTGGCAGCGGTTGTTTGCACGTGGCCATGTGAGAGCATTTCGAGAGGGAGAGCCGACTCTCTCACTCTCAGCCGTACCAGGGCATTTAAAGACAAGTGATGTTAACGACGAATATACTTGTAAACCTTTGGTAAATTAAATCATCACGTGTTTAAAAAACATTACAAAGGAAATTATATTCGTGAACATATTATCGATCAAACTTAAAAATAACCCAACGTTTCATTTATTAGTCTGATCTGAATTTTCGCTGAAGAAACTCAGATCAAACTGACGAACAAACCGTTGGGTTATTTTTAGTTTCAATCGATAATATGTTTACGAATATGATTCTTATTTTATGTTACCTATGCTAATCAATCTTTTCTCAATCACATGTTTTCGTCTGTTCTTCTTGACCACTTCAGTTTTTAAAAGATATCTACAATATAAAACTGCTGCATGTCGAATTCAAAATTGGTGGCGAAAAATACTCAACTATCGTAAGAATATATCTTATCATCAATTACACAGTATAAATCTTGTATCTTCCTTGTCTAATAATAATATTAATAACACTACTAATCAATCTGATAATGAGTATACTCTCAGTTCAAATTTACCGACACAATCTAAAGAGGCGAAAACTATCCAATCTATATTATCACCATCATCGCCGACATTCATAATAGAATCACTTGATAATTGGCCAACATATCAACAACATATTCTATCACGTCGTTATTTACCAATCCGAAATAATCATCATACAAGAATCGTTTGTCAATCGGATTATCATAATAATAATAATAATAATTTAATTAAAAAACAATCAATTTTATTAAATTATTTAATACCATATTCGTATAAAAATCATATTTTAAAATTTTTTGATACTATAGAACCTATTCAAGGTATTTTTGATATTTTATTATAAAAATGATGTAAGTCAATAGATGGTTGTTGTTGTTGTTGTTTTTGTTGTTTTCATTTATTGATTTTGATTGAGATCATGAACCAATTAATGTTAGACCATCATTGAAAACCTGTAAGCACTGGATGGCCGTTTCATTCTATTGTGGGACTCTTCAACAGTGCGCATCCGCGATCCCGATCGCGGGATTCGAACCCAGGGCCTTCAGTGTTGTGCGTGAACGCGAAACGGCCGTCCAATGCTTTCAGGTTTTCAATGGTGGTCTAACATCTATCGGTTCATGATCTCAATCAAAAACTTGGCAATCTCCACAACCCCTAAATTGATATTTATTTATTATATTTGACCAGTGAGAACCTAACCTATCTGCCAAGATGATATATATTGTCAAAAGTAAACAAACTAAGGATGATTCCATTAAGATCAATTCTAGATATGGATAACTCGTTTTTATCATACTATAGCTAAGTGATTTATTTATTTATTTGAACACATAAATATTGGTACAAGCGGGGCACCAGATACAATATCCGGCACACAATAATAATGAGAATGGAAAGATAAGGTAAGGTGCGTATAAGATTAGTGTAAGATAGTGAAATAACAATAATAATAATAATGGGAGAATCAGAAAGGTACAATCAGAAAGAATTCTTTCAGTTAAGGAAGATGCAACCACTTTTTGTGAAGAAAGTAAAAGTTTACAGCAGGATCGCCACTGTTTTCTATTCTGAGCCATATCTGATAACGTTTCTAGCCACTGTTACACCATCTCTCGGACCCCCAGCCAGGGAGTCTTGAAGGACCGACAGAAGCCAGCCCTTTGTAGCTTTCTTTGATACCACGGCATTATGTCATACACTGACCACCTCTCCGCTTTTTCCAACCAGTCAGCAATCCTTCGGAGACAACGATGATCAAACACAGAGAGTCATCTAACATCCTCAACTCAGAGAGGCCAGGTATCACAAGCATAGAGCAAAACTGCTCTAACCGACGCGTTGTAGATCCGACCTTTAACAGCCAGACTAACATCACGAAGGTGCCGAAGATGTCCCAGATTGGCATAAGTCGCTCTGGCTTTCACTATACGTGCATTGATCTCATCACTCACGCCATCACCAGTACTCAAGCAGCTACCTAGATACACGAACTTCTCGACTACTTCTATCTGCTTACCATCCAGAGTGAGTACAGGATTAGAATCCTGCCAGTCTTGTTGAAGTACTTTGCACTTCGAAGGTGCGAAGCACATACCATACTTACGGACATTGATTGCCAACTGATTAAGTGCGAATTGCATGGCTTGGGCATTCTCACACAGTAAGACAATATCATCCGCATACTCAAGGTCGAGAAGTCTTTCTCCAGGTAACAGATCCACATCGCCATTACTTACATCCGTCAGAGCTGTTTCCAGAATGTCATCATCGATGGCAAAGTGGAAGAGGGATGGTGATATTGGGCAACCCTGCTTAACTCCACTGCTTGAATGGAACAATCGAGAAAGGTAAATATATATTGAAACCTCTCCACGAAAGGCTTGTAAAACATGGTGTTAAGGATGTTTTCCAATTTAGTGAAAATTCCCATTTTGACATTTGGTAAATAAAGAAGGAACGAATTGAGCGAAGAAATTTCTTCTCAATTAGTTTCTTATCATGGCTTATACACTAATATATATGGTTTGCAATAATGAAATATTACTCATCGAGTAGATACGTTACGTAATAATGACATTTCGTTTGTGACTCAGAGACTATGAAAAGTGGTCCAGAAAACATTAATGCAGCCAGACTAAGTGCTATCTTCTACAACCACCCCACAATTAAGAAGAGCCAATAAAGACAGATTGCTTGAATTCGCCAAATCCATGTGTTTGTATCGATTCAACTGTCCTTGTGGAGCCAGTTATATAAAGCGTACAGTTCAGCAAGTTCGTTATCGTATAACTGAGCACCAACCGACGTGGTTAAGCAAAGAACAGGTCAAAGTGATTAAGAGTTCTATTCTTGCTCATTTGTTTGTCACAGGTTACCAAGTTGAATTGAATAAATCTTTAAAGGTTATCTGATATATTCCATCGAATTCGCTAAATAATTTATCGGTGCGTCTTTTGTACATTGCTGAAGCCATTACAATCCATGTTCACAAACCTAACCTTTGCATCCAAAAGAAAATTGTACAACCACTTGCTACTTTGGCTATCGGTATAGCGGCGTTTGTAACAGAACATTGATAAACTATTTTCGTACTTCGTCCATTTTGTTTTGCGAACTCATTCTCGACATTCGTCTCTTGATTCTTACATAACTACTATTCTACTTACCATTCATCAAAATATTCTGTTAGTTCCTTCTCTTCTTCATATATTATGTAACTTAGCAACTAATTGATTTTCGAATAATTACTTTGAATATTATCAATCCTATTTCTTCCAATTACTCAATGTTCATTTATAGTCGAAATGTCATTTTGTCATTGTTACGTAACGTATCCACTCGATGAGTTTTATTTCATCATTGTAAATCATACTTATATATTAGTGTAGAGTCATGATAAAAGACGAATTGAAAAGAAATGTATTCCAATTTATTGACAAAATCAGAGATGCAAATATGTTGGGACTGATGATGATGTCTCTGGATGTAACATCGTTATACACAAACGTCCGTTTCATAGGGACTGTAGAATATATAGGCGAACAACTGGACAAAATTACAGTTCCTATGAATGTCATGAAAGAGTTATTACTCAAATGCACCGTGAATGTGAATTTCTAGTTCAACGGTGAAATATATAGACAAACAGATAGTATGGCAATGCATTCACCACTGGGCCCTATACTAGCTGATATTTTTCTAGCAAAGCTAGAAAATGGTCCGCTACTAAAGATTATTCAAAAAATCGCATTTTACTTTAGATATATCGACGATACGTTCATCCTCTGTAAAGATAATACATCACAGCAAGAGGTTCTTAAGCGGGTTAATGAAGTGAATTCAACCACTCAGTTTACATCTGAAGAAGAGAGTAATGGTCGAATAGCCTTTTTGGATGTTCTCTTAACTAAGCGAGCGGATGGATCGTTAAAAAGGAACTTAAACAGAATAAGTACCTGGACTGGGCAATATACGCATTACCTTAGTTTTGTACCTCTACAGTACAAACGAATCTTGATCAAAATCCTTAGTTACTGAATACGCACTATATGTTCTGCGGATATAGTTGAGGATAAGCTAAACACCTTGCATAATGCTCTTAGGGAAAACGTTTGTCCTAGAAAGTTTATAATTAAATATATGATCACGAAGGTGAAAATAGGCGAAATACAAACCGTGAAGAAGAAATCCCTGTTCATGCGCGTATAATTCAGATGGGATGCGGTTAGTGAAATATTAACTCAGAGATTACGCAGGACAATACAAAAATCTTTCAACGTCGGAGAACTGCGATTAGTGTTTTCTACGCACCCAATGGTGACACCTAGTCTATAAGATGAATTACCTAGAATGATCACCTCATTTTGTATTTACCGGATCGACTGCTCCTGTGGAGCAAGTCATATTGGTTGAAGTTCTAGGAATTTACATTTTCGTGCTCGTGAACACCTCCCAGCATGGCCAAACAAAGGTTTGATTGGAACGGATTGTAGTTAGCGGGGCTGGGATGCATCAGAATATCTAGCTTATTGGTCTTTGTTCTCGTTCGCAGTCTAAGTGAACTCGTAACAGCTTCAAACTTAGTAGAAATACAGTTCAATTATTAAATACTCAAATTATTATGAGTTACAGGTTCTGTCGTGTTTTGATACCGCATGACGAATGTTACATAACAAGTCACTAATCAGAATTTTAATTTTTCTCTACTTTGGATCTATCATCTCTTCTGTAGCCTACTGTACTCGACTTAACCTATCATATGTCTAAGTAGCACAATTGACCTTGAGCTAACCCAGTTGAGTTCCTGTTGATCCATTACTCTCAAATGTTACCTTAATTTCAAAAAATCAGCAACCAGCTATTACTATTTACTGTATTTCATACAGATGTGGTTTATATACAGATATTTTGAACTGGATTATACCAAAAAATGGAAAATAACTTATACATGGACGAGTCAAATGTAGCTGTCAATAGGGGTAGCTGTAAGTGATAGATTGGGGACAAATTAGGAAAAGAAAGTAACATAATAATAGTGAATAGGTTAAACGAAAGCCTATGATAAACAGAATACATAGATATAGTGAATCTAGTTTCTCAGAAATTTTATAACAAACATATAATTAATAATAATAATTTGGAAATCATTCCCAACGTTTACTCAACTAAGAGGAAATTCAAATAAACAATCAATATATCGCTGATGATAGAAGGAAGAAAAGTAGATCTTTTACTCTATCAAGAGAAATAAATCGTATTACACTGCACCTTTATATTGCCTACTTACATTTGTTACCCCTTGTGGAGTACCGTAGGTCACCCACCCGGATTCTCTATCGAACTCTGTCCTGAGCAGTCCTTTCCAGCTATTATTCATTTTTATGTCTGCTTCAAATTGTCGACGTAATGTGCTGCTTGGTTTTCCTTTATATATATATATATATATATATATATATATATATATATATATATATATATATATATATATATATAATTGATATTTATGATAGTTTACGAAAACGTTTGAAAGCTTTCATATATGTCATCAACTCAATAACTTACGATTTGGAGGAATTAGACACGTTAAGATTAGGTGAGTTTCACATGATAATCACAAAGCTTTCACCTTATGGATTTTTTATTTATTTTATGACTTTATTCAATATTATTGATTTTGGTACAATATAGAATTCTCAGCACAAAAAGATATTTCAACAAGTTTCTTTTACTGAAAAAAAAAACTGTACAACTTTTCAATTAGAGTCATGTTAAGAATGCAGATTATTGACTAGGTTAACTTTAACAGCCTGTTCGTCATAGAGTACATTTGCTAGGTAAGGGATTATAGATTTATTTATTATTTATTTTAACACATAGGTATTGGTACAAGGAGGCACCAAGTACATATGCGCCACACGAATCTCAATTGATTTGTGTGAGGGCTGTGATACTGCTCGGGTGCCCAAACCGAAGCAGGTGGTTTTCTTAGGGGGCCACACCCCGAGCCTTCGACCTGAACGTCTGATCCACAAGGCAGTGGAGCATCGTAAGAAGATACAGTCTCATGGTAGCCGGTGACCAACGATTGGTTCATACGCCATTTGTTCCTTCAGGAAACTGGAGCCAGCCCATGTGCACCATTGATTTGTGGTCCGGTTAAAGCGCCGGACATTCGCTTTTCGTCCTCTCATTTTCGTAAACAACACCCCCGCCACGTGAAGGCAGTGAGTAGGACTTCCCTGGCAGAGGCTATATACGCATGGCCATGTGAGAGCATTTCGAGAGGGAGAGCGGACTCTCCCCACTCTCGGCCGTACCAGGGCATTTGGGGGCAAGGGATTATAGAACGTTTATACTTTTGGTTGTGTGCTTGGATTTTAATGTGATTTCGTCTCGTTCTACCAGAAGATGTACAAGGAGAAAGATGTGAGTGAAGGGGATGGTTAGTATCTGATAAAATAACACCTGCCAGGAGTTTTCATGACTTTAGATGTCTATTCACAACCATATTAATTATAGTCTCGAAAGATTCACCACACACCTTGTTAACTGGCTTCAGCACTCTGCACAGTACAGTAAAGTCTTTTCTCAAAAGCCTGGGAAAGAATAATGGAGAGCAGTAAAGAATAATAGGTAATATACAAGAATTGACAAATTATAGGAGTAAATGACGAGTGATCCCAAAAGCATGCAATCTCTTAATGTAGTAAGTCAGACGGAAAACTTTCTTCGATAACAATAAAACGTGAGAAGACCAAGAGAGATCAGAGGAAAAGGTAACACCAAGATAATTGACCGTCGACAGTGTTTATCAATGAGTCGCCAATGGCACAAGCATTATGAGATCTCAAAATGGTGTTTAAATGCCGATCATGTCTCATGCTAAAGTTAACAGCTTGACATTTAGACGGATTAAGTATGAGACCATTAACAATAAACCAACAATCAGTACGAGACAAAAACTCATTCATTTTTACGGGATGTAAAGAGGAAGAGATAGACATAAAAACAGTGAGATCATCTGCATATTTCACAAATGTTTTTACTGTGGAAGATGTCAAATCATGCAGAAAAAAGAGAAAAGAAGAGGCGAAAGAGCAGCTCCTTGTGATACATCTTCAGGAGACAGTAGAGACTCTGAACACTTTCCTCCAAACACAGTGTACTGTTCCCTTACAGAGAGGTAGGAACATATCCAGTTAGTTATCCAGCTGTCAGTGTTGACGCTAATTAACTTTTTAAGTAAACGTTGTCTAGGTATAGAATCAAAAGCAGAAGTATAGTCCAAGAAAGCGCATCGAACATACTTCTTACCCTTTTCTAGGTTGAACACTATATTATGATGAAGAACAGCAACAGCATCTAGGGTGCTTCTTTTGCATCTGTAAGCAAACTGATACTGGTCAATGTGCTCTTTTATCGCAGGCTGAAGTCAAAGTGTCAATAATTTTTTAATTGTTTTGAGGAAGGTTGAAGTTATTGCAATGGGTCTGAATTTCACATTCTTATCACCAGATGCTTTCTTGGGTATGGGGATTATCTTCATCTTTCTCCACATTTTCGGTATGAGATTAGAAGAGAAGGATCTATTAAATATAATAGTGAATGGGTAGCATAGGACGTCAGCACACTTTTTAAAAAGGAGGTTTAGGATACCATCAGGTTCCAAACATTGGGATGAATTTAGTGACTGGAGACATTTTTGGACATCAGTTTCAGTGAAACTAGGAACACAGCTATTTTCTAAACCTATGAATAAAGGGAGCATTATATCAGATGACTGACGTACAAAAGACTTATTTAAATCACAAACATCCAGCTGGTTGTCGATCCTAATCTGTCTATCACCAGTAAGTTCTTTAAAGAGTTTCCATATATTTGGAGAGTTTTTACAGGACAAGAGTTTTTGAGTAAACATAGAGTTGAGACGACTAATCTCGATGTTTATCAGACCATTTAGCTTACGAAATTCACTGGAGTTTTTCTCCTTGTACATTCTTTCTTTCACCCTCCGTAGCCGTTTAGTTGTGAAAATGTAAGTCGATCAAAACTTACAAAAATAGCTTCAGCTAACACATTGTTTTGAAATCTAGCTCCTCTTTGTCAGGTTCAAAAGGTTATATTTAATGATTTACTTTGCTTTCAGGATAGTCAGGGGAATTTTATTAGCGATACTCAATGCCAAGTTTAATAAATGAGTTAAATTTTACGATAAAAAAGAACTATTGAATGATACTATGTTAGTAGTTGAATTCATGAGTCGATCTAAGCTAGATCATCATTGAAAACCTAGAACCACTGAACTGAAGTTTTGTCCTAGTATGGAACGTGAACCCAGAATCTACGGTTTCGTACACGAACACTTAACCTGTAAACCACTGAACCGGCATTTAACGGTGTTCCATACTAGTATGAAACGGCCGTCCATTTTTTCTAGGTTTTCAATGGTGTTCTAGCTTCGAATGACTCATAAATTGAACTATTAAAATTACTACAATTTCTGCTTGCATAGACCACGTTTCACATACATAGAATGTTTCAGGGCGGATTACTGAATGTTACACTCACAGCTTAGTTAACGTATTTCATATTTAGGTGTGGCTGTGTATTGTGAATTGTGTAATTATTTATACATAACACTAGTCATTAATTGAATTGATATTATGCCATTTTTATTCCTTCTTCATAGTATTCTTAGAACACAAATGTAGCACTAGTAGTACATGTAGACCTTTTACTTTGTCTTCAACCTAACAGTCTATGGTGGAGTCAATTCTGTACGAATCATCCCTTCCCTGATATTCTTTATTGTAATTCGTACTACTTAATATTGCAAAGTAGTTTGATTTTTTTAAACTATTTTTATGGTATGTATACTTGTTTTCAATAACGATCAATTATATTATCCGCGGATATTTATTTCGATGTTTTGATCCATTTTTCTATTTGTATTGTTACCTCTAATCCCTTGTTTCGTCTTTGCCTGTAACAATCGTCCAAACAATTGATTAGATTTTTAAAATAGTGCACAGGCTGAAGTTTCGTTCACATCCGCTCTTTTTAGTGCTTGAACACCTCAGCGTTCGAATCCAGAAAAAAGCACTTATTATTTATTGAATAAGAGCACTAGCAAATTAGATATGGAAATTTCTTTTTGATAATATAACCTAACAAAGTTTTATGTTCTTGTTTATTGTTATCTAGTATATATACATGGTAGTTCATTAAGAAATAGATGGGGATTGAATCACAACTTACTTTCTCCTGTTATTCCTTGAGAAAGAGCAAAGGCCATCCACCGGGATTCACCAACCAAATCTGTCCTGGGCAATCGTTTCAAGTTGCTTTTATGTGCTGTTCACTACATTCATGTCCAACTGATTCCCAATATTATGTGTTCTTTGGTCTTTCTCTTTTTCGTTTCGCTTCTGGATTCCAATTTGTGGATTACTTCGTGATGCAGTTTGATGATTTCTGAAATGTATGTCCTATCTGCCTCCAACATCTTTTTTTCAATTTGGTCTGTGCACGACCGATCCTTACGGAATCCAGCCTGTTCATCCTGAAGTTAGATATATACTCAATCCTTCATTTGGTTCAGCAGCACTCTGTTGTAAACGTTTCCTGGTACTGACGGTAGTGTGATACCTCTAAAGATCTCACACTTGCTGAGGTCTCCTTTCGTTGATATCTTGATAAGGCATCCTTCTTTCCAGTATGTTGGTACTTGTTCCTCTCAAATCTTCCTGAACAGGATATGATACATATTTGGGGTTACATCTATGTTTGACTTCAGTGCTTCAGCTGGTATTTTGCTAGGCTCTACTGCTTTCCCACTCTTGATTTGTTTGATGGTCATCCTGACCTCTTCGATCATTGGCTGAGTGATATCTATAGGGAGATCTGTGTGTACTGCTTCGATGTCCGATGAATTCAGTGGAGCTGGCATATTTCAGAGTTCCTCAAATTGTTCTATTCACCTGTTCCGCATTTCCTGAATCACAATGGTTAGCTTGTCCTCTTTGTTGTTGACTGGTAACTCTGGTTTATCATACTTGTCTCCTCGTTTCTTTGTTATGTCATATAGTTGTCTCATATTTCCTTCTCGTGTAGCTTTTTCGTCTATCCTTGTTAGATCTCTCATATATATATATTTGTTTGTCAGTTCTAGTGCTCCTCTTCATTTGCTTATTTACTTCTGTCTTTGCATTGACTTTCTCTGAATCACAAGGTGTTTGAAAATTTAAGTAACATTATGAAAATGATAAATAAATCATTTCTTCTTATTAAAATAGTTTAGTTTTCTAAGAGGTTAGCATTGAATTCAATTTTTCAGTGGTATCTTAGTAACTAACTGTTTATTGTTTATCTCTTAAGTTGATAAAAATCAGTTAATAAATACAAATGCTATCAAAACGAGACAAATAATTTGAATATTTTAATTGAGATGGTAGATAACCACTGAAAACCTGGAAGCACTGGACGGCTCTCTCGTCCTAGATTGGAACGTCACAGCAGTGCGCATGCACGATCACTTACACCGCAGTCGAACACAGGATCTTCGGTCTCGTGGGAACACTTAACTTATAGGCCACTGAGCAGGTATCCAACGGTTTTACTGTCTTGGTTGCAGTTCTACATTTTAAAGGACTCGCTATAAGACATGTAATTCCTGGGCTCGATCATTGGTGGGGTTATGGATGAGCATTCTTGGGGATTTCATGGCAGAGATTTCCTCCCATAATCTTGACTGTTGTCGTCGTTGTATAACATATACTTTATTGGATGATAGTAAGTCAGCTTATATTCTTACTTACTTGCGCCTGTTACTCATCATGGAAGAGCGTAGGACGCCCAACAGCACTCTCCATCCAACCCTGTCCCAAACTATCCTTCCCAGCTCTTTCCAGTTCTTCTTCATCCTTTTTGTATCTGCTTCTATTTACCGACATAATGTGCTCTTTGGCCTTCTTCTTTTCCACTTCCCTTCAAGATTCCAAGTTAGGGTTTGTCTCATAATGCAGTTGAGTGTTTTCCTCAATGTATGTCCTATCCATTTTCATCGTCTTTCCCTAATTTCCTCTTCATCTGGAAGCTGGTTTGTTTTCTCCCACAAAAGACTGTTGCTGATAGTATCCGGCTAATAGATGTTGAGTATCTTGCGTAGACAGGTATTTATAAATACATGTACATTCGCTAACCAGAAAAAGGTTTATATTCTACTTATTAATTAATTAAAAGAAACACTTTCACATTACTATTTTTAGTGTTGTAAACTATGTACAGTTACAATGAAGAATATTTCCAATTCTGTATATAAAATATTTTAGTAATTTGATCTGTAAACGAAAATTTTGCATCATCAACATTTCATTATCAAGGTAGTTGTGATTATTAAGTAACTTCATATGGATATCATTATTTAGCTTAATAATTAAACACTGACCAGTCATTGAGGACAACTCACAGACTCCTTCGAAGTAAAGACTGGTGTCAGACAAGGTTGCTTATTCTCACCCTTTCACTTTCTCATGGGGATTGACTGGATTATGAAGAAGTCAACATCTGGGAGGAAGCATGGGACACAGTGGAGAAGCAAGATTCTCCGATACAACACAACATTCATCAATCGAATCACACAAGACAGAGAAGATTTCGAAGATGTAAAAACCTTCACACACTTGGGCAGCATCATTGATGAACACGGTGGGTCTGATGCAAATGCAAAGGCGCTGATCGGCAAAACAAGAGAAGCATATCTACAATTGAAGAATATCTCGAACTCAAAACAACTGTCTGTCAAATAACATCAAAGTCAGAATTTTTTATAAAAATATCAAGACAGTTCTACTGTATGGGGCAAAACTTGGAGAACTACGAAAGCCATCATCCAGAAGATACAAGTGTTTATTATTATTATTATTATTATTTATTATTATTATTATTATTTTAACACATAAGTATAGGTACAGGGAGGCACCAAGTACATATGCGCCACACAAATCTCAATTGATTTGTGTGAGGGCTGTGATACTGCCCGGGTGCCCAAACCGAAGCAGGTGGTTTACTTAGGAGGCCACACCCCGAGCCTTCGACCTGAACGTCTGACCCACAAGGCAGTGGAGCATCGTGAGGAGATGCAGTCTCATGGTAGCCGGTGACCAACGATTGGTTCATACGCCATTTGTTCCTTCAGGAAACTGGAGCCAGCCCATGTGCACCATTGATTTGTGGTCCGGTTATAGCGCCGGACATTTGTTTTTCGTCCTCTCATTTTTGTAAACGACACTCGTGGTGCGAGAAGGCAGTGAGTAGGACTTCCCTGGCAGAGGCTATATACGCATGGCCATGTGAGAGCATTTCGAGAGGGAGAGCGGACTCTCCCCACTCTCGGCCGTACGCAAAATACAACGGATCCGTTGGTCATACACTATGAGCAACAACCTACTATAGGAGAGAACAAACCAGATTCCAGCAGAGGAAGAAATCAGGAAGAAGCGATGGAAGTGGATAGGACACACATTGAGGAAAGCACCCAACTGTGTCACACGACAAGCCCTCACATGGAATCCTCAACATCAAAGGAGAAGATGAATACCAAACAACACATTACACCGAGAAATAGAGAGAGACCGATATGAGAAGAATGAACAACAATTGAATATAACTAGAAAAGAAGGTGCAGGACAGAGTGGGTTAGAGAATGCTGGTTGGCAGCCTATATTTCATTGTGGATAACAGGCGTACGTAAGTATGTCAGTGATCAATGATAGAATAAGAATGACAATTTATTTCATTCATATCCGTTTACTAATAACATTAAAATGAAACAGAAAAAAAAAACAACAGCAGAAAATGAATATCCTAATCTTTTGGCAATGAATATTATCGATTTCTTTTATCATTTACATTTGTTTTCCGGAATTATTGATTATTCGGTATTTTTATTTTTATTTTTTTCAATTTTAAAATACATTTGATAATTCCTAAGGGGAAAAAAAGATGGAAACATGAAAGATGAAAGTGGTAGAGTAAAGAAAATTAGGAGAATCAAATGAATTTCTATATTATTTGATTGGATAAACAGATTTTGATGGAGTTTTGTTCTCTGAGCTGGATTGTTTGGTCGTGGAGCTTTCATCGTTCTTCTGAACGACATCATCAGCACAAACTTAAGATCGAAGTCTGAAGTTTGTGCTGATGATGTCGTTCAGAAGAACGATGAAAGCTCCACGACCAAACAATCCAGCTCAGAGAACAAAGCTCCATCAAAATCATCCACCTGAGCTACAAATCTTCTCCACCATCTCATAAACAGATTTGAATTCATTCATGATGTAGATAAATGAAAATATTTCATGATAATTAATACATGTACAAATGATCAGTATAGTGTTTTTTGGGGGGGGGGGAGGGGAAATTGTTAAGTTTTCATGATTAAGATCATAAATTGATCAATGTTAGATCAATATTGAAAACCCCTAAATGCAATGGTACAATTGAAAGTGGGGAGAATCCGCTCTCCTTCACTCTCGAAATGCTCTCAAAGTGACCACGTGCATATAATCACTGCCAGGGAAGTCCTACTCACTGCTTTCTCAAGGTATTACTGTTATTTACGAAATTAAGAGAACGAAAAGCAAATGTTTGGCGCTTTAACTGGGTTGGTGGATATGTAGGATTCACCTAGGGCAGCTGAAAAACCCTCATTCCAAACAAATGGTGCACATGGGCTCCAGGATCCTAAAAGAACAAATGAAGTACGAACCAATCGTTGGTCACTGGCTGTCATGGGACTGCATCTCCTTACTTTGCTAGATTGTCTTGTGGATTAAACCTTTAGGTCAAAGGTTCTGGATGTGGCCACCTAAGAGGGCCACTTGTTTCGGTTTGGGGACCCGGGCAATATCCTAGCCCTTACACGAATCGAATAAATAAAAAAATTTGAAAGTCTGGAAGTGTTGGACAGACGTTTCGTCCTAGTATAGAACTTATCAGTAGTGGAGGTAATCCGTGTCAGATGTGAGACAGTTACCCACCCACTTGTATCTTCTGGATGATGGTTTTCGTAGTTCTCCAGGTTTCCGCCCCATACAATAGAACTGTCTTGACATTTATATTGAAAATTCTGACTTTGATGTTGTTTGACAGACAGTTTTTTTGAGTTCGAGATGTTCTTCAATTGTAAATAAGCTACTCTTGCTTTGCCGATCAGCACCTTCACATCTGCATCAGATCCACCGTGTTCATCAATGATGCTGTCCAAGTGTGTGAAGGTTTTTACATCTTCGAAATCTTCTCTGTCTTGTGTGATTCGATTGATGAATGTTGTGTTGTATAGGAGAATCTTGCTTTTCCCTTTGTGTATGTTGAGACCCACTACTTCTGCTGCTGCTGCTTGTTTTCTCCTGCATTTATTGTTGTGTGTATGTGATAGAAGAGTTGGATCGTCTGCGAAGTCTAAATCATCCAGCTGCCAATTCGCTAGAAATACATTAACCAGAAAAATAAACTATTTAGAAGGTAAGGCAAGTTTGACCGATGCATCTATATGTGCCTAATCCTATGTTATAGCTGACTGATAATTTATTTTTTTGTCAACAGGGGAATTAATTTTTTCTATGTATTTTGTTTCTAGGCATAAATTGATTATTCTATTAAAAAGTATCATAAATAATTAATGAAAGTTAAACAGAGATTGAAAAATATCTTAAAATATGTTCAAATTGATTTAGTTGAATAGTTATCATATTCAAATCAATTTTATTTTCATCCCTTATGTTATATCCAAGCGAGAATACTGATTAGTAACTACTGAAATCTATTCCTGGACCAATGCTATAAGTATACATATGGCCTTATCAATATATATATATATATATATATATATATATATATATATATATATATATATTACGTAATGATACTGCCAATTAGAGAACAGTGGGTTATCGACCAGATCAATGATGCCTAAAACCCGTACGAGAAGTCTAGAGTCCTTATTGGTCCTGCTTTTCGCCTAGTTCAGCCAATTGAGTCCAGAATACCAATCCGAGCCTCTGTGATATGGATCATGTATTTTAAACATACTCGGTTTATATTACCTACCTGACAGATCATATCACACCATAAAATAGAAATTAACATTTATTCAAGATCAAGCCAAAAATGACATTGAACGTGGGAGGTAGTGATTAATAGACAGGTAATAACTCAAGAATGGTAAATCGTATAGTAACAATTCATAGGTCAAAATAAATCTCATAATAAGAGGGACACGAATATACAGATAGTTTAGCTACTTAACAATTATACGATAAAAATATACGCATATTATTGGTTTGTAAATGGATCCCAAAAGTAACCATTCATTATTCTCATTGGGATATAACAGTTCGTGTTGTAAGCATTCATTTGTTTCACTTATTGTTGTTGTATGTTTTGTGAACTTATTATTCATTTTTGTATCACATGTTACTGAGTTAGATAGAAACTTCAGCTACTTATTTGTGGTGCATTGTGGTGGTGTAATTAATGTAGAAGATTTTGAATTTTATGACCGAAGGTAATATTAACTTGATGTCTTCGTCTTCTGACCCCCAAATGCCCTGGTATGGCCGAGAGTGGGGTGGGCTCACCCTCCCTTTCGAAATGCTCTCATACGTCCACGCGCATGCAGCCTCTTCCAGGGAAGTCCTACTCACTGCCTTCTCATGGCATTACTGTTGTTTACGAAAATGAGAGGACGAATAGCGAATGTCCGGCGCTTTAACCGGATCCCAAACCAATGATGCACATGGGCTGGCTTCAGTATCATGAAGGAATAAATGGTGTATGAATTAATCTTTGGTCACCGGCTACCATGAGACTGTATCTTCTTACGATGCTCCACTGCCTTGTCGGTCAGACCTGTAGGTCAAAGGCTCGGGGTGTGGTCCCCTAAGTAAACCACCTGCTTCGGTTTGGGCACCCGAGCAGTATCACAGCCCCCACACAAATAAAATGAAAATTTGTGTGGCGCATTTATATTTGGTGCATCCTTGTACGTGTTCAAATAAATAAATGAATAAACTTCGTCCTCTGACCAGCTATTTAGGATTAAAAAAGTTACGTAAATCAATAGGATCTATGCTGTCCGGTCATTATTGATGATTAGTAATCGGTGTTTAGGCGTACGTAACACGTGACCCAATCATCTCAGTTGATGAAGATTCACAACCACATCAACTTATTTACCATCATTCCTTAATACCCTGCGTCTAACCTCACTATTACTTCCCGGTGATTCCAACAAATGCGAGCAATATTTCTAAGGCATTTGTGGTCAAATACTATTAGCTATTCAGTAGTTTGTAATTGTGACTCGTACTCCCTAGCTGATATGAACCTTTGACCGATGTAACCTACAGAACTCCATATAAATGAAAAATAACTTTTCTACATAAATAAAAGTAGTTTAGTGGTTAAGCGCTTGCACGCGAGACTAATAGCTGCTGTGGTTCGAATCTCATGAAGCTGTATCGTGGATGTACACTACTAAAGAATCCCACAATAGAACAAAACGACCGTCCATTGTTTCTAGGTTTTCCATGATAGTCTAGCTTCATTTAATTCATGATCTCAACTATTAATATTAGGATCATTGTTCATTATTTTTTACAATAACAATCCATGTCGGGTAGAAACAGGTATCTACCTAAGTACAATGGAAGATGGTCGCGCAATTTCGTGAATTGGTTGATGTCAAACACTAAGACCAATGGATGCCGACCGGTTCAGCGGTCCGGTAGGTTTTAATGTTTGTGCGCCCTGGGTTCGAACTCCGCCAGCAGGATCTTGGATGCACACTGCTGAGGAGTCCCACAATAGGACGAAACAGCCGACTAGTGCTTTCTGGTTTCCAACGATGGTCTAACATCAGTCGGTTCATGATCTCAATCAAAAACTTTATTAATCTCCACAACCCCTATACTGAAAATAGAATCATATCAATTAAAAGTTCATTAGAACATATTTTATTACATTTTCTTCTCATAGAAAATAATTAAATAGAGATAGTAAACATTACTCAACTACTAATTGTCTTTTATATCATAAACATGATCAATAATTTTAGAACATTTTGCATAACAACAGTTTTTATAAAATATAAACATTGATGTGTTGTGTTTGTATGTATGGATGTGGGTATGTGTGTGTGTCTATCTATCTATTTATGTGTGTATCTATCTGTATATCTCTATTTTTTCACCATAGTAATTACTCTTATTATGTAATAGATATGAATGAACAATCGTTTCTAATCATAAATAAGAACAAGTTTGATAATGATTGACTTTTTTTTAAAAACAAAGAAACCATATGACAATTGTTGTTATGACGATATCGTTTCTTCTTCTTCTTCCTCATCATCAATATGATCTTCCTCCTCCTCCTCCTCCTCACCTTCTTCTTCTTCCTAATTCCTCATGCTGTTATTATTACTATCCATTGTACTTATTATGTTACTTGAAATCATAATAATAATAATAATAATAAACTAAGCTAAAAAGCTCATTTGAACAAAATAGAACAGAATAGTAGTATAGAACAACTAAGAAAAAATTTTAACAACAAAAAAGCAAATCTCTCTCTCTTTCTTCATGTTCATTATTTCACATATTGATACCTATTTCCAATTCTATAGAGTGTGTGTGTGTGTGTGTGAGGGAGAGACTGCGAGAGAGAGAGTGTGTGATAGGGTAATACCAATGAATAAATATATCTTGCCATGAAAAAAAAAAAACAAAAACAAATAGAACTATCAACATTTTACTTGTATATTATGAAACATTTCAATAGGAGAACAATTGAAGTCAAGTGAAGTACTAAGTTTGTCAAATCAATCAATCAATCAATCAGTCAGTCCGTCAAACCATCAGACAATCAACATGATATCGACATTAAATCATCTCAACAACAAAATAAGTAGTAGATGTGTAGACAATAAGCTGGCTGATATAAAGAGAGAGAGAGAGAGACAGACAGAGACAGAGGTGTATCACAATAAATCCAAAAAATTCAATAAAATATAGATTTATACACTTTAAATGAAATTCTTTGAGAGAGCGAGAGAGAGAGAGAGGGAGGGAGGAAAAAACTCACCAAAAAAACAACAACAAAAGGAAGACAAACCATAAACTGGTAACTATGGTTATTTTTTTTAACGTTTGTACACATCTACTAACTGTCTCCCTCTCTCTCTCTCACACACACACGGATACATACGTACGTACACACACACACACACGAATACAAACATTCATAAAAGAACAAGAAGAAGCAATGATGATAAATTATTAAATAAAATACATTATCAAAGCTTTTTATCCTATTTCTAATTTTTTTTTTCTTAAATATTTTTTATTGAGATAAAGTAGAATCTATAATTAAATTTTGTTTTTCAGATCCATTTTTATTCTGTTGTTCATTATCATCATCATCATCATCATGATGATGATGATGATCTTGATCATGATCTTGATCCTGATGTGTATTAATTAATGTACCAGTTGGTGATAAATCTCCAGGATGTAAAATATTCAATTCACGTTTATGTTTTTTTTTTAATTTTTTACTTTTATTAGTCTTTATACGTGATGATGATGATGATGATGGTGGTGCTGATGATGGTGCTGGTGCTGGTGCTGATGATGGTGTTAATGTAGCATTTGTATAACCATCAGTATGTTGATAATTATTATTCATATTACTTGATGATATATTCATAGTAGTATGTTTTATTTTCATTTGATCATTTAAAAGTAATTCAGTTTGTTCACGTTTATATAAATCTTCTATTCCACCTTTACTAAGCATTGCTTTACGTAATTTAGTTTTATGTCGACGAAAAAATCCTAATAAATATAATATAATAATTAATATATATAAAAATAATACACCTAATATAATACCAACAATAATTGGCCATATTGGTATTTGATGTATTAATTTTGGACGAATTTGTGGAAAGAAAAATGTTTGTGATAAATAAAAATGTCCAATTGGTTCATTAGCTGGTTGTACACCTTTTGGAATATTACCTTGATTGACAGATATAATTGTGACAAGCTATAAGTGGAAACACAAAGAGAGAGAGAGAGAGAGAGAGGGAGAGAAAATTGTAGGGATTAGATACCAATTGAAATATCATCATCATAGTAATATCAATGTAAAAGTATTTGTATATCAACATACCTACACATGGACACACACACACATCCATAATGTGTATATGGACCAACCACTGTGTTAGATTTTGAAGCTATCACGAGTTCAGTTAATCTATGAACAAGAACAAAGATTCGGTGACCAAAGATCAATAAGCTAGATATTCTAATATGTCCCAACTCCGTTAAACTAAAGGAAGAAGTTCAAGCTTAGGAATAGGGAAGTATATTCTGTAAACAGCTAGAAGCACGAGCGATAACAACAAACATAAAGCAAAATGTATATATACAGTACAAAACCATCCTTGGGGAGAGTTATCAAATAGTATACTAAAAGACGCAACGGACCAATAGCATTTAAGATATTCCCCCCCCCTCAAGTGGGAAATACGACTTGAAGGTAACAAGAGCGCTTTTGGCGCGACAACAAAGAAATTCAAAATTTCTAAATAAAATTGCAAAATTAGGTTCTTTTCCAAGTAAGTTCTGGGGATCTAACGTCCCCAACACACTGTGAATGAATGACTTTGGTCAATTGATCCTCATTTGTCTACCTTTTACTAAATCATCCATTTCTGCTTATAATCCTTGTGATTTAAAGTAATATCGAGACAATTTGTACAGGATGCACATATACTAATAAGAGACTAATCAATCGCAATCACAATATTACGTTTTAAAAATTTAACAGTTGAATTCATGAATCAACATGATAGAAAACCTGAAGGCACTGGATGACTGTCTCATCCTAGTATGGGAATCACTAGTGATTGTCTCCCAGACGTATTTCCTGGAGTTCTAGCGAGAAGCAGTGACCACTGGAGTCTGTTTCGAGATAGTAATGTAGTGAAGGAGAACACAGGTGAGGATAACCTAATTGTATTCAGCTCAAAATTACAGAGTTAATTGGTAAAATAGAAAAACCATATAGTAAATCGTTAATTTACAAAATATGAATCCATCATATCAAACTGGACTGTTCCTGTTGCAAACATCAATCAATTGTCTGACATTTCATTGTTCATGCGTTTTCATACAAATTGCATTCTGATTCCATTCTTTACTGTTCGATACTCTTGTCTCTCTGCTACCAGACATTCTGTTCACGACTCACGTCATATACTACTTATGTCTACATAAGTAGTACATACCACAGTAACTCACTGATGACAATGGTGGATATGTCATTCAATTTCGTGGATTGGTTGAAGTGAGACATTACCACCGTTAAATCTTGGCCGGCTCAATGGTCTAGAGGTTAAGCACTCACGCGCAAGACCCTAAATCCTGTGTTCGAATCTATTGAGACGAGGTCATAGATGCGTACTACTAAGGAGTCCGTCACTAGAATGAAACAGCCATCCAGTGCTTCCAGGTTTCCTATGGTAACCTAGTTTCAATGAACTCATTAATTCAACTATTAAACTTATTATAATATCGACAAAAAACTCCCCTTCTGTTAAAACTGAATTAAAATTATTTATTAGTATTAAATGATAGTCATTATGGGTTTGATTTAATAAAAGTCCATTAATATTCAACCAGCTGATTTCTATGTAGTTTTAATATAAATTTCATTTAGATTATTGAATCATGTGAATAGAAAACATAATACATTTGTTTATTTGACCTAAATAAAATTCTTACATAGTAACACCGGAACTTATAAACTCATTATCTAACTTGTGAACATGATACATTAAGTAGGCAGTAAACAAGTATAAATAGTATAGTTTGAATAGAAATAATACCAAGAAAGATATCTAACTCCAGGTGGATTAGATGGTTATTGGAGGTAATCGACAGGAAACCCTGGACCCGGGTTTCATGCTACTTGAAACTTGTCAGCAAGGTGTACCTGACGGATTCAATCCCGTATCTCCCAGCTTCACAGTCAGAGATGTTACCACTGAGCTATTTGGGCTGCGATCGACTTCCTGTAGGACTGAGATGTAATCACAACTGACTGATCACTGGATAGTGATCAATTTTATGAGTGTCAAGTCCTTCTTAGTGCTCCCTCAAAATTATAAGTACAAATTGCTAATGAGTGCCAAGTAGCACGAAACCTGGGTCCAGGATTTTCTGTTGACTACTTTCAACCACCATCTAATCTCAACATAATGCATGCAGTGTCGAGTCACCTAGACTGTTGGCCACATTACAACTTGGTCGATAGCATTTGATCTGAACTAAGAAGGATTTGACACACATGACATTGATCACCACCTAGTGATCAATGAATTGTGAGCTCCAAGCGAAGTTATCTAACTATTTCGCTTGTGAATTTCATATCACTTAATTAAGTTTTTAGCTATTTAGATATTATTACTAATTCTTATATTCATAATAGTATAGTTGAATATTGAATACAATAGCCTACTCTTAGTAAGTACGTTAAAACAATAGAAAATTATCAACTTCTTATCACATAGTCCAACATTCAAATATCTATAACATTCAATGGATTGTAGCAAATGTATGTTTGTTTATATTTAACGAGCCTTATTGATGAGGTACAAATCTGTGTACAACTCTTTTAGGCATACTACAATTTGTATATGACATTAGGTTAATTATATTCACATAAGTAGTATATAACGATGGTCAGGCATAGAATGTATTTCAGTAGAAAATCGATAGAGAAAGAATGCAAACGGAACACAATTGGTATGAAAACGCATGAACAATGAAATCTGAGATAATGGAGGGCAGTGAGTAGGACTTCCCTGGCGGAGGCTGTATACGCGTGGCCATGTGAGAGCATTTGGAGAGAGGGAGAGTTGACTCCCCCCAGTCTCGGCCGTGCCAGGGCATTTGCGGACGAAGTAGGTGTTGAATGGTTCGAACTTGTAGATTAATGTTTAACAGCTAGTTGAATTAATCACTAAGACTCTGATTTATGCATTTAGGTATGTACATATGAATGCTTGTACATTCTCATGTGATGTAGTTATCACTGGTTAACGAAGACAGTGCGAATATAAAATACGAAGTGCCATAATTACGTGTTCAGTTTTTCAAGCTCAATAACAATAAGATAAACATCTAATGAATGTGACTGAACTTCTGTATTATTATTTTTTAAAGTAAATTTCAAAGTGTATTCATTTCCCTATTCAACAAAGAAAAACGAAAGATATAAGGGAAATACTTTGATGGGAAAATATAAACTCTTGTGTTTTCAATCAGATAGGGCTTTTGTGGTTATTACAGTGATTTAATAGTTGAATTCATGAGTCAATTGAAGCTAGACTATCATGAAAAACCTGGAAACACTGGACGGCCTTTTCGTCTTATTGCGGGACTCCTCAGCAGTGCTCATCCATGACCTCTCCCTCCTGCGAGATTCGAACCCAGGACCTACTGTTTTCGCGCGCGAGCACTTAACCATTAGACCACTGAGCCGGCAGGCATCCAACGGTGTTCATGTTCAACTTCAACTAATCCACGAAATTGAGCGACACATCCATTATTTCATTTCATTATTTTCATGAAGAGGTTTAGACAAGATTGTCAGCTGGAACATTGAACTTAAATTAAAATCATTAAAACCATTTTATAAATATAATTTTATAACTAATGTCTTCTTATCCATTCACCAATTTAGTTCTGCAAAACTCTAAGTTGAAAAAGTAACCTTGGTAAGTATTCACATAAACTACTTTATCATTGGTACATAAGAAGATACTTTCCATTAACCTACAGTTCAAATTCAAATATTTTGTTGTTGGACAAAGTCATTTTATATTGTGAATATCTCATTTCCTCCAAATGCCCTGGTACTATCCCTCTCAAAATGCTTACACTCAGCCAAGCGTATGCAGCCACTGCTAAGGAATTCCTACTCACTGCCTTCTTAAGGCATTAATGTTGTTCACGAAATTGAGCGAATGTCCGGTGCTTTAATTGCGTTGTTGGATATGAAGGCTTCACCTAGGGGAGTTGAAAAACCCTCATTCCAAACCAATGATGCATATGGGTTCGAGGATCCTAAAGAAACAAACGGAGTATGAACCAATTATTGGTTACCGGCTACCATGGGACTTCATCTCCTAACGTTGCTCCACTGCCTTATGGATTAGACCTTTAGGTTCAAGGCTCTGGATGTGAATCCCTAAGAAAACCACTTACTTCAGTTCGGGCACCCGAGCAGGTTCATAGTCCACACACAAGTCAAGTAACTTGTGTGGCGCATATGTATTCGGTGCCCCTTTGTAATAATATTTATGTGTTCAAATAAATAATAACATATTAATTAATTTAACTATGTATTTAAAAAATCAGCTACAATGTTCGGTTACTTCTATAGGCATCTATCAGTTTATACATTTAATATTATATGTTTAGTATATTATGGAATCCTCCGTGTGGTATATACTACTGATATCGACAGATATATAAGTAGTAAGTATTATCAATCGAAACTGGAACACCTGAATGCAGAACGTTAAGAAGATCAAAGAAAAAAAAAGAATAAAAACTAAGAATGATCGATATGGAAATGAAGAAACAACGAAATCTGAGACAATCGATTAACATTTTGTAAATGAACTATTCATTGAATGGTTCTTAGAATTTACTAAGACATTCTGTAATATTGTGTATTCAAATACATTCGATTGTCCCAAATGGGATTCTCGTTTATCCAAACCAGTAGATGATAGTTAGTCAAATCGTTTTAGTTACATTAGAGGTACTAAGAATGAACAATAAAAATGTCTACTTTTCTTTAGTCGTAATGTAGTGAACAAGATCACCAATGGGGACAATCGACTGTACTTGACAACAAATTACAGAACTGGTTAGTAAAATCTAACAATCATATCGTAAATGCTCAATTTGCAAAATGTCCATCAATTGTCTCAAATTCACTCAGACTTCCTTTGTTCTTGCATTTTCATACAAATTGCATTCTTTACCGTTCAATCTTCTCGTCTCTCTGCTGCCAGACATTCTGTTCACGACTAACATCATATACTATTTATGGTCTACATAAGTAGCACACACCATATCCCCAGAGGGGCCCTAGGCGGAGTTTTACTACACTATTATTAAACTGTAATACAACAGAGTAATCTTATTCCTTACATTAAAGGTATAAACAATAAAAATGTCTACCTTTCCTTAGTTCTAACATTATTATTATTATTATTATTATTATTATTATTATTATTATTATTATGATTCATTGATAACTACAAATGTAAATAAGATAAATTATTCCATTTCATAGACAGATAAAAACTGTTCCGTTACTCGTACATGTCAGATTGATTGGTTGTTATGTATAGTACAATAGTCTATATGATCTATATGTGTTTATTTATCTATTTAGTCATAAAATATAAAGTTATTATTATTATCATGTGTCAAAGAAAACATGTTACAAGTGAAAAATAAACAAACAAACAGTTTCATTCCTTTTTGTTGTTGTTGTTGGTGGTGGTAGTAGTAGTAGTGATGGTGGTGGTGGTAGTAGTGGTGGTGATGGTGGTTATACTCTCTTGAGATTGTATTTATCTAAAATGACAGTTTTATAACATTAGTTTACATTACTGATTCATGCATAAATTGAATTATCAGTAGGGGGGGGGGGGATTTTTGGAGATTTTAGTTATTTTATAGTTGAATTCATGAGTTCATTGAAGTTAGACTATGATGAAAAACTTGAAAGTAATCGACGACCGTTTCTTTCCAATGTGCGACTCCTCAGTAGTACGCATTTACAGTCTCGTTCCGAGAGATTCGAACTCAAGACTTATCAGTCTCTCGTGCACGAACTCTTAACCTTTAGACCACTGAGTCGGCTGGTCGATCGGCATCCAACGATGTTAGTGCTTAACTTCAACCAATCCATGAAATCGAGCTGTCATCCACCGTTGTATTCAGTAAGTTACTATCTCACAACAGACCTAGTTGAACTTTACTGGTCACTGTTTTCAATTATGTGTGTGTGCGCTTGTTATTAGTATGATGTACGCGTAAATATGAATTGATTATGTGAGTTTATTGAGTTGTGGGTCAATTTTTTTTATAATGTTTTACCGTTTAGTTTATCATGTTGGCTTAATGGACTAACACTCTACATCCTAATAAGAGTTCAGTCAAATAAGAAGTATGTTACTAACCGACTGTATCGGTAAATGAATCCCCAAAATAATTATTTCTGTAATTCTTCGACATTTGATACTGACCTCGTTCGTTTTGCCGGACATACCCTAGCTGAAGGCATTCGGTCATGCATCCTCACCAAATCATCAGTTGGTACACCATGCCACACGTCCTTTAGATCAAACACTTTTCAACTTATCTATCGTTTTCTAAATATATCTTCGAATACCTTTATTTCTAACTTTTGATTTGACTACGTTGGTATACGTCGATTATAAAGGTGTTATGTGTAAATGCATTGTCAAACTCCAAAATGCCTGTGTCATTTTTATGACATACAGAAGCTATTGGTTGATTACTACACTGAGATATCATGAAATAATAGTAATTGAAAATGTGAACTAATTAATATCAATGAAATAGTGTAAACGTATTATGATCCTTTCAAGAACTAAACATATTGTTTATCAATCCAGTATAGGGTAATGGGTACACATATTTTGGACCTTTTAAATAAGGACCTGAAAAAAACTTTTCATAGCCATCCTCCTTGATAAGTTGTTCATTTGATTCCAATCTATAAGAGAAAACTTTAAATTTATATAGCCTAGCATTATCTGTTTCTCTATAATAGCCTATCAATAACTTATGTTTATTTTGATGAAGTTTTGTTCTTTGAGTTGGTTGGTTTAATTGTGAAGCTTTCATCGTTCTTCTGAACGACATGATCAACATAAACTTCAAGTAGAAGTCTTATGTTGAAACATTACTTGATCTTACTTATACAAATACAAAATAAAACTTGTTGATAAATAACAACTAGGATAAAATTGAATTTCCAAGCCTTTCAGTAGTTGATTGTACTCAGTTATATTTGACACGTAGTAACGTACACAGTGAGGTTAAGCTATTTTGCTTAGTTTTTCTTCTGTTTGATTGATACAATGTGAAAATAGCAGTCAGAAAACATTTTTCATTGTTACACATGGATTGATCAATATTGTAAAGCATTTATTTCAATTTTATTTTATTATTCATTACAGACACTAACATCGTCAGATGCTGGTCGGGCGTGTTAGTGGTCTAAAGGTTAAGTACTCACTTAAGAGACTGATAGGTCCTGGATTCGAATCTTGTGGGGGTGGGATCAAGGATGTGCACCGTTGAGGAATCCTATACTAGGACGAAACGATCGTTCAGTGTTTCCAGGTTTTTCATAGTGGTCTAGCTTCAATTGACTCATGATTTCAACTATTAACATTACTGATTGTTTAAGGGTAAATTTATATGGGGTAATGGGTTAATATCTAATGTGTTTGCAATGGCTCAAGTGCATCGGCTCTTTGTGTTCTCACAAATTCTAATCTTCTGAATTCTCCATGTCCCTTTTTTTCTGTTTCCAAATTTATTTCACTGGATTATACTTCTTGAATAACATCTTCAAACCCTAATCTTTCTGATAACTGCTTATACTTTTACTACCTCTACCATTATGGGTTTTGAATCGACAATTGTATCTGTGTGGTAGTCAGTGTATGACATAATGTCGTGGTATCAAAGAAAGCTACAAAGGGCTGGCTTGTGTTGGTCCTTCACGACTCTCTGGTTGGGGTCCGAGAGATGGTGTAACACAGTGGCTAGAGACGTTATCAGATATGGTTCAGAATAGAGGCCAGTGGCGATCCTGCTGTAACCTTCTTTTACTGTCTTCATAAAAATTGGTTGTATCTTCCTTAACTCAAAGAATTCTTTGTGATTGTACCTTTCTGTTACCCCCATTATTATTATTGTTATTTCACTATCATACACTAATCTTATACGCACCTTACGTTCATTATCTCTTCCCATTCTCATTATTACTGTGTGGCACATATGTCCTATCCATTTCCAACGTCTTTTCCTAATTTTCTATTCAGCTGGAAGTTGGTTTATTCTCACCCACTGAAGGCTGTTGCTGATGGTATCCGGTCAATGAATGTTGAATATTTTGCGTAGACAACTATTTATAAATACTTGTATCTTCTTGATGATGGTTGTTGTAGTTCACCAAGTTTCAGCTCCGTACAGTAGAACTGTCTTGACAATCGTATTGAAGATTATGACTTTGGTATTGGTTGAAAGATGTTTTGAGTTCCATATATTCTTCAATTGTAGGAATTCTATCCTCACCTTTACGTCTGCATCTGATCCTCCTTGTTCATCGATGCTGCTTCCCAGGTATGTGAAGAATTCTACATCTTCCAGTGTTTCGCCATCAAGAGTGATTGGATTGTTGTTCCCCGTGTCGTATTTGAAGACCTTAGTTCTCCCTTTGTGTATGTTAAGACCTACTAATGCAGAGATTGCTGCTACACTAGCCAGTAATTCATCTTAAAGTTAGACACTAATTAATATTCAGTGACTGATTAGTTGAATAGTTTACGAGTTTTTTTTTTGAAGAACTAAAAGTCCCAAAAACAGAAAGAGAAATGAATTGACAACTACAGAACATCCAGGAAGATGTCAAATAGTGGTGAATGGTACCTATTTGAAAAATAACTGTAGTAAAGAAAAGTGTATTATTAAAATCATTTGATGATTGCGATAGTCATCTATACCTTACTCAGTTCAATATATATATATATATATATATATATATATATATATATATATATATATATATATATATATATATAAGCCCATAAATGCCCTGGTATGGCCGAGATCGGGGAGAGTCCGCTCTCCCTCTCGAAATGCTCTCACATGGCCACGCGTATATAGCCTCTTCCAGGGAAGTCCTACTCACTGCCTTCTCGTGGCGTGGGTGTCGTCTACGAAAATGAGAGAACGAATAGCGAATGTCCGGCGCTTTAACCGGATCCTAAATCAATGGTGCACATGGTCTGGCTCCAATATCCTAAAGGAACAAATGGCGTATGAACTAATCGTTGTTCACCGGCTACCATGAGACTGCATCTCCTTACGATGCTCCACTGCCTTGTGGGTTAGACGTTCAGGTCGAAGGCTCCGGGTGTGGTCCCCTAAGAAAACCACCTGCTTCTGCTTGTGCACACGGTCAGTATCACAGCCCACACACATATCCAATGAGATTCGTGTGGTGCACATGTATTTGGTGCCTCCTTGTACCAATATCTATGTATTAAAATATACATATATCTAAACAATACAAATATTAAACATAGATAGAAATGAAAAGAAAAAAAAACCAACTTACATCAACATCTGATATATGTTTTGCAAACAGAGTACGTGCCCATAACCATCCAGTAACTTTAACTAAAACAGGACGATTTTTCACTAATTCATCAACATGACAAATAATCTCTGCACAAATTGGTGGTTTTTGTATACGATTTCCAACACGATTACATTCAAATACCTTTATTGTATAGATTTTACATTGAAATAGAAGGATAAAAATAAAAATAAAAAAAATAAAAATGAAACAAGAATTATTTATTTTAAAACATACGAAACTATTTTCTTTTTCGCTCTATTTTATTACAATGATTAAGATCATGAGTCAGTTGAAGCTAGACCACCATGGAAAACCTAGGAGCACTGGACGGCCGTTTCGTCCTATTATGGGACTCCTCAACAGTGCGCATCCACGATCCCGCTCCTCGCGAGATTCAAACCCAGGACATATTAGTCTCGCGCCAGGCGCTTAACCAACTCAACCACTGAACCGTCATCCAACGGTGTTAATGTCTAACTTCAACCAATCCACGAAGTTGAACCACCGTACACCATTGTCTTCAGTGAGCTGATATCTCTTCTGATAATAATAACCATCTGCTCACTAGTGACTGACTTCAAGAGATACTCCTAAAGTTCTAGTGAGAAGCCGTTATCAGTGGAGTTCAACCAGTTCTGTTGTGAGATATCATTGATTATCCGAGATAGATAACTATCTCCATTTATTACTTGTTATTAAAACTCTATATAATTCATTACTATCAAATACATAACTGTTATTTACTTAAATATTTTATATTCCAAATAACTAAGTTTTTATGTTGAATTTCTCTTCTCCCTTCTCCGTTTTTTTTTTTCTATCCAACACAACAAAATGTTTATATTAACAAAGTATTCATTATCTTTTCCCTATAGTTAACTGATTATATATTTAATATGACAATGTATACACTTAGTGATAAAGTAATGATGTTGTTTATATTTCATATTTTCTGATTTAAAATTCTCATCAAAATGCTGAATCATAATATAGTTTATATTTGTAATTATTACATTATTGTATATTTGGCACTATCATCCCTTAGAGAAGGGGAACTATCTCTTTTTGTTGTTGTTGTTGCTGTTGTTGCTGAATGGTACCTCGCAGGTGTGCGGGGGGGCGAGATCGTAGATATTCACTGCTGAGAAGTCTCACAATAGGATGAAATAGCTGTCAAGTGCTTCCAGATTTTTCATTGTAATCTAGCTTCAACTGATTTATGATCTCAACCATTGAAATTACTATAATATCTATAAAACCACTTCTAAAAATAAATAACAATTTGATAGTTGATTTCATAAGTCATTTGAAGCTAGACTATCATGGAAAACCTGGATGAATTAGATGGCTATTTCGTCCTATTATGGAACTCCTCATCAATGCGTATCCATAATCTAACCCCACAAGATTTGAACTCAGGAACTATACAGTGCTTACAGGTTTATTATGATAGTCTTATGATCTCAACTATAAAAATTCTTTGATATGAGTTAAATAAAAAGTATTATATTAATAATGAATAGATTTCATATTATCATGTACACAATTTAATATTTAGTTACTATTGTTCAGTTTATGGACAAAACAACATTATGGAATCTTCTTCGACACTATGTCATGCCTCAGAAAATAGTCAATATCATACAGAATTCCTATGATGGATTAAACTGCGAAATCGTGCATGGGGGACAGTTGACAAACTCGTTCGAAGTAAAGACCGGTGTCAGGCAAGGTTGATTACTTTCAACCTTTCTCGTTCTCCTGGTGATCGACTGGATCATAAAGACATCAACATCTGAAGGGAAGCACGGGATACAGTGGACACCTAGGATGTAGTTGAACGATCTAAACTTTAAAGATGATCTGACTCTTTTATCGCAAACGCAAGAACAAATGCAGGAGAAGACGACTAGTGTAGCAACAGTCTCAGCAGCAGTAGGTCTCAACATACACAAAGAGAAAAGTAAGATTCTGCGATACAACACAACATTCACCAATCGAATCACACAAGACGGAGAAAATTTGGAAGTTGCAAAAACCTTTACATATCACGGCAGCATCATTGATGAACACGGTGGATCTAATGCAGATGTGAAGATGCCGATTGGCAGAGCAAGAGCAGCATATTTACAACTGAAGAACATCTCGAACTCAAAACAACTGTCTGTCAAACAACATCAAAGTCAGAATTTTCAGTATAAATGTCAAGACAGTTCTACTGTATGGAGCGGAAACTTGCAAAACTACAAAATCCATCATCCAGAAGTTACAAGTATTTATTAACAGTTATCTACGCAAAATAATTCGGATTCGTTGGCCACACACTATCAGTAGCAACCTACAATGGGAGAGAACAATCCAGATCTCAGTGGAGAAAAAATGCAGAAAGAAGCGATGGAAGTGGATAGGACACACATTGAGGAAAGCACCGAACTGCATCACACGACAAGCCCTCACATGGAATCCTCAACATCAAAGGAGAAGAGGAAGACCAAACAACACATTACATCGAGAAATGGAGATAGACTGACTGACAGACAGACATGAGAAAAATTAACAACAATTACATAGAACTAGGAAAGAATACCCAGGACAGAGTGGATTGGAAAATATTAGTCGGCAACCTATGCTCCATTAGAAATAACAGGCGTAATTAAATAAATAAACTTCAGTTTGTGATTTCTCTTTATTCAAAATAAAAACCTTTTCCAGTTTGTTTTTGTTTTGTTTTTGTTTTTTTCTATTTTTCACATTTTCAACTTTATGTGAATGAATTAATAATTATCATCATTATTAATCATTGTATCTTATCTGAATTACTTCTCGTCTAGTGTATCCATGTTTATATAGGGGGTGGGGGTGGTATAGAGATATGTGTATTGAATTTCACAGGGAATGAGATATGATTCAATTAACTGATGTTGATTTGTATTAATATTCTATCTTACACAGACACATACACACACACACACAACCAAACCCACACACACACACACACTTAATCTTTATTTCGCTTTCACAGATACACTATGTTTCTGTTTGTTTACTTCAAGTGATAATGTTAATAGTCATTTCATATAGAATAATAGAGTATAGTTATAGTTTAAGAATCAAAAATGAAAGAGAGGAATAATAAAAATGTATGTATTAGAATTGGATATACATGTTTGATTGAGTCCATGTTGAATATACATTTCGTTTTTTATTCATCTCATTACTTACGTCTGTTATACCTAATGGAGTATAGGCCACCGACCAGTATTCTCCAACACATTCTATCCTGGGTCTTCTTTTCTAGTTCTATGTAATTGTTGTTCATTCTTCTCATATCTTTCTGTCTCCATTTCCCGGCGTAATGTGTTCTTTGGTCTTCCTCTCCTACTTCGACCTTGAGGATTCAATGTGAAGGCTTGTCTTGTGATGCAGTTCGGTGCTTTCCTCAATGTGTGTCCTATCCACTTCCAGCGCTTCTTTCTGCATTTTTTCTCCACTGAGATCTGGATTGTTCTCTCCCATAGTAGGCTGCTACTGATAGTGTGTGGCCAACGAATCCGAATTATTTTGCGTAGATAACTGTTAATAAATACTTGTAACTTCTGGATGATGGATTTTGTAGTTTTGCAAGTTTCCGCTCCATACAGTAGAACTGTCTTGACATTTATACTGAAAATTCTGACTTTGATGTTGTTTGACAGACAGTTGTTTTGAGTTCGAGATGTTCTTCAGTTGTAAATATGCTGCTCTTGTTTTGCCGATCAGCGTCTTCATATCTGCATTAGATCCACCGTGTTCATCAATGATGCTGCCGTGATATGTAAAGGTTTTTGCAACTTCCAAATTTTCTCTGTCTTGTGTAATTCGATTGGTGAATGTTGTGTTGTATCGATGAAAGCCCCCAAATACCATGGTACGGCCGAGACTGAGGAGTCTGCTCTCCCTCTCGAAATGCTCTTACATAGCCACGTGCATACAACCACTACTACGGAAGTCCTACTCACTACCTTCTCGTGGCACTACTGTTATTTACGAAATTCAAAGGAAGAAAAGCGAATGTCCGGCGCTTTACTCGGTTTAGTGGACACGGAGGGTTCGCCTAGGGGAGTTGGAAAACCCTGATTCCGAACCAATGGTTTACATGGGCTTCAGTACCCTGAGGGATTAAATGGTATATGAACTAATCGTTGAACACCGGCTACCATGGGACTGCATCTCTTGACGTTGCTTTACTGCTTTGTGAATTAGACCTTTACGTCGAATCCTCTGCGTGTGGTCATCTAAGAAAACCATCTACTTCGGTTCGGGCCCTTGGGCAGTATGACAGCTCTCACACAAATAAAATGAGATTTCTGTGGCGCATATGTATCTGGTGCCCCCTTGTATCAGTATTTATGTGTTTAAATGAAAAAATCGGCGAATCTTCATCTCATATATATATATATATATATATATATATATATATATATATATATATATATATATATATATATATATATATATATATATATAGCTCAGAGGAATGATTTTGTTTAGAACCAGAGTACCTAGCCTGTCGTGTGCCCTGATGGCGTTCTCGTAACTTTCGGGTTACCTGATCTGCAAAGGGCGATGGGACAGTGCATGATGCTGTTGTTATGTGTTAGGTTCAAAGAGAATTGTATGCTATATGCATGCAAACCCGCCCCGTTTTTGTATTGTTCCTATTGTTGTTTTTAATCAATCACCATCAAGGTCTACAGAACAAACTGTGAACCATATGCGGGGAAATTCAAGCACTTCACTTCTACCTGAAGTTTGTACGGATGATGTCATTCAGAAGAATGATGAAAACTCCCTAACTATACTATCTAGCTCATAGAACAAAACCTCATCAAGATATTTTAATAATTTGACCGTTTCGTCTAGAAATCTTGTCTGTACTTCATCAATGTAGTAATCAACCATAAAACTACTAATGTTCATAATAATCCTAAAATCATACATTCAACATTCACTAAAAGAATGATAGTATTCCAAGAAGATCTTCGTTACATTCATCATTATCAATATCATAATTAATAATAATAGTAGTATCAGAAGGACTTTTGTGGAGATTTTAATAATTTTAATCATTAAAATCATGAGTCAATTGATACTAGACCACTATAGAAAACCTAGAAACACTGAACGGCCGTTTCGTCTCAGTACGGGACTCCTCAGCAGTGTGCATCCACGATCTCGCCCCCCCCCCCGCCTACCGACGAGATTTGAACCCAGGACCTATCAGTAGTAACTTAGTAAACAGTATTGTTTTATTTATTATAAACAAATTCTATTCATATGTTACTTTATTTTAATTCATTATTGATACTTGTTTACAATATAAAGTGACCTGATTAATTTTCTAATATAATGAATTAATTTAGATTTTACTAATGATTTACATAATGTAAACTACTTGCAATTAATATTAATAACAATATGTGATGTAAATTCACTTGGTATTGTTGTTTTACATGAATCTTCCCAAATGATGTTTAACATTGTCTCTTTTATTGGCATATGTGCATCCTATGCGTATTGCGTTAATTCACAAACATTATAAGCAAAAATCGATAGTGGATAGCAGTGGAATCTAGTTAGACGCGCGTTTCGTTCTATTTAGAACTAGTCAATTGGATGTAACTGAGTCTCAGGGTTGATCTTCACTCGGGGACTCGAACCCATCGCATTATTCACTTAGCTACCAAGTCCTGATAGGACTACAATTAATCAGTCTCTCATTGGTATACATGCATACCGTGCAAAATACTTTGATATTATCTTAATTCACTAACCATCTTTGCTTAATATGTTATTATTTACATGTTTTCATTATTATTATTCATTCATTCATTCTAATTTACACATTGATTGTTACATTGAACATTGAATTCCAGGAATTACGTTTAATGCGGTCAATTGAAATACTTTAACTAATGCTTGTAACTTAAGGTAATATCAAGGCAATCCATATAGGATATACATATGTCAATATGAAACTGATCAACTGCAGTCCTAGATAACAATGGGAAGATTCAAGCCAAAATAATGCCAAATAAATTAGAATGAATAGTTTGACAAAAATTGGGCACCATCTATAAAGTAGTCAAGTTCAAAGGCTAGACAAGTTTACTGGATGAAATGTTGAAGTTAGTTTAAAACATAATCTTCATATATAAAAGTTAAATTAATCTTTTCTAGCGAATCTATTGCCCTTAGAATCATCATTGTCTTTGTGAGGAGTCCCACAATAGGACGAAACCGCCTTCCAGTGCTACCAGGTTTTCCATGGTAGTCTAGCTTCAATTGACTCATGATCTTAACCATTGAAATTACTACAATTTCCACAAAACCCCTTCTGAAAATAAGAATTAAGTTTTCAATACATCTCAATGAAATCAATGAATCATTTAATTATTATGCATAGAATGTATATATGTATACATGTGTATGTGTGAATGTACATACACACATACACATATGCGCACGCGAGCCCGCGCAAAGTTCAAATGTAAATTATGTGAATTAATTTATTAAAAGAAACAATGAATATTGAACAATGAAATTAAATGATCATTTAAAGTTTTGTAATCTGAAGAAAATTTTAAGAATTCAATAATAAATTATTATGATTAATGAGAATAATTGGGGGGGGGGGGGGTTAATTGCATTAGTATTATCATTACTATCATTATTATTACTGTTAGTACTATGGTTACTACTATTATTATCATTATTACTATTACGATTACTATTACCGTTAGTATCATTACTACCACCGTTATTATTATTATTATTATCTCTTAATAATTACATTTCATTTAACTGTGTGTGGGAACTTGGACTAGTTTAGTTTCACCTTGTATATACCAATTAATGATTTATTGTTGGAGTTTTTTCTTTATTTAGATAATCTATTTAATGTGATTATTTATTATATATGTCAATTTATAAATGGAGACAGATATGAGAAGAATAAACAATAATTGGATAGAGATAGAGAGGAAAGCCCAGGATAGAATGGGTTAGAGAATGCTGGTCGATGACCTATGCTCTATTGGGCGTAATAGAGGTACGTAAGTAAGCAAGCAAGTAAGTAAGTAAGTAAAGTAAGATAAATCAATGGTACTAGTTAGAATCTATACTGTGGGTAAGGGGATCATTTTATGTCAGATAGTAATCTTATAGAAGGTGGACATGTGATCCTTTCAGATAATTGCAAAGTATCTGTTTAAATGTACATGTACCTCTTAAGTCATTTATATTGAGGGGAAAAAAAGAGTCTACTTTAAATGGTTTCTACATATTCCAGATGGTTTACTTCTTGAGGAATAAATACTTACAATAGATAAATTTCTAAAGGTTATACATTAACACCATTAGATGTCGGACAGTTAAATGGTTTAAAGGTTAAGCGTTCTTGCATGAGACTGATAGGTTATGGGTTCGAATTCCGTGTAAGAGATCATGAATGCGTATCGCAGAAAAGTCCCACAATAGGATCAAGAAACTGTCCAGTGCTTTCAGGTTTCCAATGGTAGTTTAACATCAATCGGTTCATGATCTTAATCAAAATTTCTAGTCAGTTTTTTAATGATTAACATTAAGTGGTTAAAATTAAATATTTTATAAAGTGATTAACAAATAATCAACTTGTAGTCTACTTAGTTTCAAACCCTTGAAATTTTGATTTATGTACTTTGAGGTGAACACGATTGTTCATATTAAGTTTTTCAACTAGGTAATCTCTATTTTATAATGATTATTTTGGTGTATGCTACTTATGTTGATCGATCTAAGTAGTATGTAACACTAGTTCGAAGTAAAAAGCCTAAGAGTAGAAATCTAAGATTAAAATGACAAAAAGAAAAAAGGAAACTGGACGAAATCAAAAATCGTTCGCTTCAAACACTATTGCGTTATCTCTGTAGCTACAGATTCCTGATAGCTACTTCCTCGTGCTCAGCACTGCAACTGATCAATCTCTTATTGGAATATGTGTATTCAATGCGTATTGCCTCTATCTAGCCCTAATTTACAAGTTTTATATGCAAAGATGGATAGTGTTTAGCAGTGGAATCCAGTTTGACTCGCGTTTCGTTCTATATAAGACTCATCAGCTGGATGTACCTTCATCCTAGAATTGATGTTCACTCTGCGACTTGAACCTAGTACTCTGAGATGTAGGTACATTCAGCTGATAAGTCCGAAATAGGATGAAACACGCGTCAAAACTGGATTCCACTGTTAGACACTATTCATCTTTGTTTACATATTATGTTTTTAAATTCATAAATATCCTAATTACATCATAGAAATAAACAAATCATGTGAACATATGAAATAATTAAATTGATTGACATTTGCCTAATTTACATTCATATATAGTTATTATTATCATTATTATTTCAGAAATGAATTACCATATGAATGGAAACAATCATCAGTTTAAATGAAGGGACTTGTTTAGATCATACATAATGAATATTAATAACAAAATAAAATAGAGACAAAATTGAACATTATTGTATATTATGTATAGTGTTATAATAAACAAACTATTTATCATCAGAAGGGGGTTTGTGGAGATCTGTTTTTAGTAATTTCACTGGTTGAAATCATGAGTCAATTGAAGCTAGACCACTATGGAAAACCTGGAAGTACTGGAAGGCGGTTTCGTCCTATTGTGGGACTCCTCAGCAGTGCGTATCGACGATCCTGCCCCCCCCCCACCGCGAGATTCGAACCTAGGACCTACTAGTGCTTCCAGACAGACAGATTTGCCGCCAAGAAAATGTTAGTTCAATAATTCACTATATATAGATACTTAATGTTTCATTGAGAGAAAAGAAAAATTTGTTGATTAAGGTCTAATGTATATTATTTTTTGAATAATGTGTTTGAAGATTGAATAAGCATTAATCTATTTTCTATGTGTTTGATTGAATCAATCATATGAAGGATTAAAAATTCCTTACACTCTCGTCCAACATGATCCTAAACAGTTTTTCAGTCAGTCAGTCAGGTACAACGTAGGACTAGGTACATATATGCTTCGGTCCAAGGTGACATACCTCATTAACACAACAAGATGAACACTGGATTCATAGAGGTAGTTACTTCAGTGACGGTAATATATAAAAGAAAGATTGCATATAACAACATAGTACAGAAAGAAAGAAGTAGTTGGTAGAAAGAAAGATATGAAGCAATTTTAATCTCATAGTTGCCATACCAAATTAACATACAGATACGATTTTCGATTTAAATCCCATAGTGATAGAGGCAGTAAGAGTATAAACAGTGATCGAATACATTAGGGTTTGACGATATTACTCAAGGAGTATAATCCAGTGAAATAAATTTGGAGAGAAAAAAATAACGGACATAAAGAATTCAGAAGATTAGAATTTAGGAGAACATAAAGAGTGGATGCACCTGTTCACACCATTGCAAATGATTTTGAACTATATCATTCAAGTTCTCTAACCGTCAGTTTCTATCGTCTCACGGATACCAACCAAGTAGTCTACACCTACCAAAATAGCTCTATCCACCCCAAAAGTCAAATTTATAAGATAGCTACACTTATCTGATAAGTCTTATAAGCATGTATCATTCATAAAACTACTACCTACTATTAAACCTTATAATGTAACATGATTTCATAAGGCTCTTCAATTCAACCAAAGGAATTATTATTCGTTTAACCATCATGTATACACAATAGGTTTGCACAATCATCTCCTAAACATCTACATACATACATACATACACACACACATACACACACAAACACACATATAAAAGTGAAATTCTCTAACATAAAAATTTTTAAGGAATTGTAACAAAGTCAATTAGATGAGAAAGTTCATACATTGTTTACTGTATCCAATACATAAAAATCAATAAAGGCACATGATACGGTAGTGATTATGTTGATAATGATGATGATGATGATAATGATAAGAAAGCTTTTTTTTAAAAAAATAAACAGTTTTTTGTACATAAATGTATTATATCTATGTATACAAGTACCATTTTACTATCTAAATCATTAATTTAAATCATTGTTCCCACGGATTTGAAATAATTTTAAACAATTTAAATAATGGAATCAATTGTGATTCATTCAATTTTCGCTTGTTGTCATCATCATTCAAATCATCATCCGAATCATCATCATTATCATCAGCCCCCAAATGTTATGATACGACCGAGAGTGGGAAGAGTCAACTCTCCCTCCCGAAATGCTCTCACATGGCCACGTGTATATAGCCTCTTCCAGGGAAGTCCTACTCACTGCCTTCTCGCACCACGGGTGTTATTTACGAAATTGAGAGGACGAATAACGAATATCCGGCGCTTTAACCGGATCCCAAATCAATGGTTCATATGGGCTGGCTCCAGTATCCTGAGGGAACAAATGGTGTATGAACTAATCGTTGGTCACCGGCTACCATGAGACTGCATCTCCTCACGATGCTCCACTACCTTGTGGATAAGATCTTCAGGTTGAAGGCTCCGGGTGTGGCCTCCTAAGAAAACTACCTGTTTCACTTTTGGGCACCCGAGTAGTATCACAGCCCTCACATATATCAAATGAGATTTGTGTGTGCGCATATATATTTGGTGCCTCCTTATACCAATATCTATGTGTTAAAATAACTAAATAAAATAAATCATCATCCAAATCATCATCATTTCCTAAAATGACAATAGCCTACATCACGAAATTCTATAAAAAAATTGGACGATAACAGAGGATTCATAAAGGAGTTTAGTTCATAAATGAACATAGAAAAATTTAGTTGGTTCCATAGATTTCAAAACTATCAATAGGTTACAGTTTACAATAACAAGTTCATTCTGTGCATTATAAGTAATAAAACAACAATGAATCACCATCTGTATATAATCGATAAAATTAAGTTTTGAATAGAATTTTAAGTTTGCAAGAGAAATGATCACATTATAATCATTAGTAACTCCTTCCTATAGAGATTGATCTATCAATAATTGAAGAAATTAGCATAACCATCTGACAAATCAAGAGTGGAAAAGCAGTAGGATCTGAAAATATACCAGCTGAAGTACTGAAGTCAGACATTGTGGAAACTGCAAACATGCTCGATGTTCTATTCAGAACAATTTGGGAAGAGTGACAATTTCCGACAAACTGGAAAGAAGGATAACTCATCAAGATACCAAAGAAAGGAGATCTTAGCAAGTGTGAGAACTATAGAGGAATCAGACTATTATCAGTGCAGGGAAAAGTTTTCGACAAACTGTTGCTGAAACGGACAAGACATTCAGTAGATACCCAGCTTAGAGATTTCATAAGCATCGGTCGTGCACTGACCAGATCACGACATTACGGATCATCGTTGGACTTGTCACTATACATTGACTACCTCGATTATGAGAAGTCGTTTGATAGTGTCGATAAGAGAACCTTATGTAAATTTCTTCAACACTATGGTATTCCTGAGAAAATCATCAACACTAAACGGAATTCATATGACGGACTCCAGTGCAAAGTCGTGTACGGAGGACAATAAAAAACGGTATCAGACAAGGCTGCCTACTCTCACCCTCTATCTTTCTTCTGGTGGTCGCCTACGTTGTGAAGACCTTGGCAACTCAGGGAAAACGTGGAATAAAATGAACAGCTTGGAAGCAGTTAGACGATTTGGACTCCACAGATCACTTGGCCCTCCTATCGCATACACACGAACAAATGCAGATCAAGACAAACAGAGTAGCAGCAGCCTCTGCATCAGTAGGTCTCAACATACACAAAGAAAAAAGCAACATCCTCGAATACAACAGGGAGAACACCAACCCAATCACACTTGATGGCGAAACTCTCGAAGATGTGGAAACATTCACTTACCTGGAAAGTATCATCAATGAACAAGGAGGACCCGATGTATGTGTGAGGACTGGCAAAGCAAAGAGAGCATTTCTACAGTTTAAGAACATATGCAACTAAAAAAGTCTGTCTGTCAGCCAACATCAAAGTCAGAATCTTCAGTACGAACGTCGAGACAGTTCTACTGTACAGAGCTGAAACTTGGGGAAATATCACAACTATTATCAAAAATGTACTAGGATTTACAAAGAATTGTCAACGCAAGATACTCAACATCCATTAATCGGATACCATCAGAAAAAGTCTACTGTGGTAGAGAATAAACCAGCTTCCAGCCGAAGAGGAAATTATGAAAAGCCATTAGAAGTGGATAGGAAAAACATTACGCAAATCATCCAACTGCATCATGAGGTAAGTGCTAACTTGGAATCCTGAAGGGAAATAGAAACGAGAAAGGTCAAAGAACACACTTCATCGGGAACTGAAAGCAGACATGAAAAGGATGAAAAACAACTGGAAAGGATTGCTCAGGACAGAGTTGTATGGAGAATGTTGGTGAGCGGCCTAAGCTCCTCCTTGAGGGTTAACAGGTGTAAGTTAGTCATAAATGAAAAGTGGCCTTTCTTAAAAAACCCTGTACTTTTTTTCATCATTTTGATCATTAATTTTGGGATCATTTTTAATTATTCCTTCAGTCAGTCAGCCAGTCAGTCAGTCAGTCAGTCACTCAGTCAGTCAGTCAGTAACAGCGTAGAACTTTGTACGTACGTACATCCGTTCGAGTTACCATACCACATTAGCACAGAGATTCAGTGATCGATTCAAATCCCGTAGTGGTAGAGATAGTGAAAGTATCAGTAGTAATCGGGAACATTAGGGTTTGATAATGTTATTCCTTACCAAACAAGAAAACAAAACAATTACACATAGAAAGATGAAAATCAAAAGTTCATTAGACCACATTCGATTCTGTTTAGTTTTATAGAAAATAGTTAAATAGAGATAGTAAACTTAACTCAACTACAAATTGTCTTTCATTATTGACATGATCAATAACTGTATAACAACTAAATAGATATTAGTAATTAAATTGGATTGATATCACACTTTAATTTTTCATTCCATAGTTACATTCCAACTTAATCATACAACAGTTAATATATCATAAACTGATTGTAGTTAAACAACACTTGAAAACCAAGAAGCGCTAAACAATTGTTTTATTGTAGTATGTTACTGCTCATCAATGAGCATTTACGTTTCCATAAGGAATTGGGCCTAAGACTTTCATCCCTATCTCTGAAAGAGTTAATCTCTTGACAATAGAGATGGCATCCAATATTTAAAATTTTTAAATCTAACCATTTCATGATATTGTGCATCCATCTTCCAATATCATTGGTCTATTAATTACCTTGAAATTGATCTAATTGAGCTCTATAGGTTATGACCTTGAACAAAAATTTGTAGTGTCGGTTATTATATCAAGCCCATATAACTTATTCTAGTTTCTGGACATGATTTCTCCATCACGCATCATTTCACTTCGCTCTTATCTATTCGCTTCATTCTTCTCATTTCTTATTCAGAGCAGTAAGTGTACAAAATATATGTATTCAATACTTCATTCTCGTATTTGACTTATTTTAATTCTGTTATTTACTAACGCGATTATATATGAGGATTGACGATATGTATATTTCAATAGGAGGCACCAAACAGATATGCACAATATAGACCATTCGATTTGTGTGAGCGCTGGGATGCTTCCCAGGTACCTAAACCGACGTAGTTGGTTTTCTTAGGAGGCCACACCCGGAGCCTTTGACCTAAAGGTCTAATCTACAATGCAGTGGAGCGACGTCAAGAGATGCAGTCTCATGGTAGCCGGTGACCAACGATTAGTTCATACGCCGCTTGTTCCCTCAGGATACTAGAGCCCATATACACCAATGGTTTGGAATGAGGGTTTTCCAACCCCCCTAGGTGGACCCTCCGTGTCCACCAACCCGGGTAAAGCGCCAGACATTCGATTACCGTCCTGTTAATTTCGTGAACAACAGTAATGCCACGAGAAGATAGTGAGTAGGACTTCCCTGTCAGTGGTTGTATGCAGGTGATCACTTAAGAGCATTTCGATTGTCAGGGAGAGCTGATTCTTCCTACTTTCAGCGATACCAGATCATTTGAAGGCTAATAATAATTATTCATACGATCTAACTGAAGTCAGATCCAAGATCACTAAATACTCTAGAAATTATCATTGAAAATTAGTTACTAACGCGAATATTATTAAAATATTAGTATCTATGATTAGTGGAAATGATTGAATTTCATGTTATACATTATGGACATATTCATAACTAATCAACAATATTTTCTTTTCAAGTTTATTATACTTACACTTATAAAGATGATACATGTCTTAACAACAACATCAATGAAAAAACACCAAAAAACTGATTACGTAATGAGATTAACAGTGTAGTTTTACAAATACCAAAAAAAAAAAAAAAAATCTATGCAAATTATTTAAAGTACATTGGAAACTTATTTCATTTAGGGTTGTTACATTCTTCTTTTATTTTATCTTTTCGATAGATTTTTTCTTATTTTTTTATTTTTTTTTTGATTTATACTTTATACATAGAAACTAAAAACAACCTATAAACGAGAGGGGGGATTGAAATTAGTCGATATATAAAAAATTTAATTAATTTCCCAGTTTCACTTTACTATACAACACATGGAAAAGTTTACAAGTCGAATAATTCAACAATGAAAAAATAATAATAGTTGAGATTATAAGTCAATTGAAGTGAGACCACTATCGAAAACCTTGGAGCATTGGACGAATGTTTTGTCCTATTGTGGGACTTCTCAACAGTGAGCATCCATAAGATTCAAACCCAAGACTTATCGACTTCACGCGCGAGTGTTTAACCTCTAGACCACAGCCAGTATCCAACGGTGTTAATGTTTAATTTCAACTAATCCATGAAATTGAGTGACATATTCACCATTATCATCAGTGAGTTACTATCTCACAATTGACTCGGTTAAACTCCATAGGTCACTACTTACTCACTAGAACTCCAAGATATACCTCTTGAAACCAGTCACTAGTGAGCATATATTGGTTGGTATCAGAAGGGATTTCTTGGATATTATAGTAATTTAAATGGTTGAAATCATGATTTAATTGTAGTTAGACCACCATGGAAAACCTGGAATCACTGAATAGCCGTTTCGTCACAGTATGAGACTCGTCAGCAGTTCGTATCCATGATTCCACCTAGCGAGATTCGAAATAGGTATTTTTCTTTTTTAGACAAAAAGAATTATTATTATTATTATTATTTAGTAAAATTATAAAACATTTTCACTGTTTAATTAAAGTAATAAAATAGAATATTGTACTATTTTATACTATATGGTTGATAGTAACCACCAACAAACTCTAGATCTAAATTACATTCTAGCTGACTAAATACATTGGTAAACTTGAAGAAACTGACATTGTTCTATAACATATAAACCTATGTCAATTAAACAATAGAATCTGTAAAATATAACATTGGTTACAACATAATTTCACAATACTATTCACTATAACTCAAATATTTTAATGGTTATGTTTGTAAATATATATCACTAGATGAACCCTATAGTTAATCTTTTCCCTCTGAGCATTAGAGATATAGTTCACTACTAAGAGCTAATTATATATATATATATATATATATATATATATATATATATATATATTTGATTGAATACACAGGTCTTGATATTCTCACTGGTAAAAATTGATGAACTGATTGACAGGAGTTTTACGTCATATTATCAAAATCATACATCGTACACCAAAATACTTGTCTAATGCTCTGTACTGTACTGTATTGTACTATATTGTACTGCACTGTACTGTACTATACTATACTATACTATACTATACTATACTATACTATACTATACTATACTATACTATACTTTACTATACTATACTATACTATACTATACTGTATTGTACTGTACTGTACTATACTATACTGGACTGGACTGTACAGGACTTTTACATCATATTATCAAAATCATACATCGTACACCAAAATACATGTCTAATGCTCTGTACTGTACTATACTATACTATACTATACTGTATTGTACTGTACTGTACTATACTATACTGGACTGGACTGTACAGGACTTTTACATCATATTATCAAAATCATACATCGTACACCAAAATACTTGTCTAATGCTCTGTACTGTACTGTATTGTACTATATTGTACTGCACTGTACTGTACTATACTATACTATACTATACTATACTTTACTATACTATACTATACTGTATTGTACTGTACTGTACTATACTATACTGGACTGGACTGTACAGGACTTTTACATCATATTATCAAAATCATACATCGTACACCAAAATACATGTCTAATGCTCTGTACTGTACTATAGTATACTATACTATACTTTACTGTACTGTACCGTACTGTGATGAAGAGAAAATAACGAAACAAGACTCAGTTTAAATACTAACTAGACTGTGATGTTTTAAATAATCGAAATAATGTTAGCTATGCTTTTTGAATAAATTAAGCTGTCAGATTGAAGTTGAATGGGTAGAATCATTCAATCATATACATAATTAAGGTCATTCAAAGCTTCAATTACAAAAAGATAACTGTACTTCAGATGACATAGAGACATTGATAGGATGAAATGAACAAGATACATAACAAGTAAGTGAATAGTATAGTAGGATATAAAGATGTAAACAATTGTCAGAATTTAGAATTCTCAAATAACATCAGATATAATAGAAGATAATGAATGGAATGTATCTATTCCACTGATATCAGTTTGTATACATAACACTAATAATCTTCAATAACTGATAATGAATATTATTCAAGGTCTAATTGTGAGGAAGCTGTTAGAAGTTCAGAAAGAGCCGAAGATATTCCATCCAATCACATTTTGCAAGAATATTCTAGAATCCCTATGTGGAGCTTCTTGATTGGACAATGCTAATAACCCCCTATATGCGGATTGAATAGCTGTAATGATGATTTCGTTTTTACTAAAAACTATAAATACCTGAGAGTTTCATACTATAATTTGACACTGTTTGAAATAACACTCCTTTCACTAGTCTTTTGTTTTCTCATTGCAATGTAGAGGGTTCTAGCGTTCTATTGCTCAAGTTAGATACAGTATATCAAGAAGTATAAGTCGGTTTACATGGACCAGTTGATTAGTATATGAGTGTTAAGAGTAAAACTTACCCATTTGATTAAATAATCATAATCAATAACAATTGAATAATGTACTTACCTCTTTTTGTAATCGTCGAAATTGTATGACAGGAATTTTTGGAGAGGATGATGATGATGATGACGACGACGACGACGACTGTATTGTTTCAATAGATTCTGTTAAAAATGATTCATTTTCATTATCAATGAAAGATTTCTCTATATTTATTTCATCTTCTTGTGTTTTTGTTAAAACATTACGACGTTTTCGTGAATAAACTATATCAATATGTATAGAGGGATAAAAAGATAAAGAAAGATGAAAATAAACAATCGTAAATGATATGAAAAAGTGGTAGTTACTTTGACATGGCTCAGAATTGAAACAGATCATTGTACACAGTCCATGCGTAAGATCCATAGATTTAAAAAGAATTTGATATTATTTATTATCTGAATATGTTGATCAAGCAATTACTATTACTGTTACTACTACTACTACTACTACTACTACTACTACGACGACGACGACGACGACGACGACGACAACGACTAAACTGTGGTGTACGTTAGTTATATCGACAGATATAAGTAGTATGTGACATCTTGTCGAAAGTGAAAAACCTGACAGCAGATGATTGGAATAGAGAGTAATCGGTATAGAATTGTCTTTACAATTTAGCAAATATCTGTGTAGTTGTGTGTTAGAGTAAGTTTGTTCGTTCTCACCTGTATTTCAATTCATTATGCTACTAATCTAATAAACGAAGATTTTATATGAGGAAAGATCAATTTATCGTTTAATGCAAAGTTACAGGATGATTTCATAAAGTGTAATAGCCATATATTAAGTACTTTGTTTGTACATCTTCCTTCTGTTATCCTTTAAATGCTTCATGATTCATTCAATTCTGTTGTTATTACAATGGCTCTCTGTTTACATTCCTATTATCTTCAATTCGATCTTCTCAATTTTTTTTCTGTCAGTTATTCTACTTCTGACATTGTTTGACTCTGATGAGCTGTTTGGAATATGTCTTTGATTGTTTATTATTTTATTTATTTTAACACAAAGGTATTGGTACAAAGACAGACCAAATACATATGCGCCACACAGATCTCATTTGATATGTGTGAGGGCTGTGATACTGCCCGGGTGCCTAAACCGAAGCAGGTGGTTTACTTAGGGGGCCACACCCCGAGCCTTCGACCTGAACGTCTGACCCACAAGGCAGTGGAGCATCGTCAGGAGATGCAGTCCCATGGTAGCCGGTGACCAACGATTGGTTCATATGCCATTTATCCCTTCAGGATACTGGAGCCAGCCCATGTGCACCATTGGTTTGGGGTCCAGTTAAAGCACCGGACATTCGCTTTTCGTCCTCTCATTTTTGTAAACAACACCCGTGGTGCGAGAAGGCAGTGAATAGGACTTCCCTGGCAGAGGCTATATACGCATGGTCATGTGAGAGCATTTCGAGAGGGATAGCCGACTCTCCCCACTCTCGGTCGTACCAAGGCATTAGGGGGCTTTGATTGATAGTTACCTACATAATATTTATAATTATTGATTAGAGAAGTTGAATGACATGATGCAAAATCGATAATTGCAGTGCATTCATTGATTCGCTATCATTCTCTATCATTTCTAGCCCTTTTGCCTTCCTTGCTTTATTGTATTCACATGAAGTGTTACAGATTGAGTCGATACACAAGTATTCCAGGTTACAATATCAATGCAACTATATGTTCAATGTATTACAGAACAGTTTCTAAACTGTAAGCTGATACAGAGAAAATATATCTCAGTAGTCTAGTAAAGTTGTAGGTATCATCATTACGGTTAGACGTTTCGTGATCTAATGAAGTTCACTTCTTCAGTGTAAATAAATCATAATCTGAACAATAGTCTATGAACTATTAACTAAAATTCTGTGTAGTATTCGGTAGTAATTTGACTTAAGTCAGTCAATAATAAATAGATGCATTTAATAATTTTACTACCGCATTCAAGCACAGAAATAGTATACCCAATACAAATAGATTAATAGACAACATTACAAAGAAATAAAAGGGAAGAAGGAAAGATAATCAAAAGAAAAGAAATAAATAAGTAAACAGAATTATTGTATAACGAAATACACCTAAGAGAGACTTCTTTTAGTGAAAGAAGTCTCTATCATTTCTATGAATGTTAAAACAGAACAACACTAAAGCTAAATCACATAAGTGATTGCTACTGTGAGATATTTCAAGCTCTTGAGTTGAATTATCTCTAGAACCATGATAGAGGAGTTGTGATGCGCTGTTAGATATAAAAGCTATATAGTTTTATTTCAAGCCTTGATGTATTCTCATATATACTGACCAATATTTCACTTTTACCACGCCTCATCTCAATGTAGTCAATTAATGTAAAATATAAAAGCCGATAGGATAATATTTGTTGAATCTATTCAAGTTACCAACGAAAGTAAATTTCTCTCATCATTATGTACATAATTAGATGATTGTCTAATTTATATGAGAAGGGTTTTTGTGGATATTATAGTAATTTCAATGGTTCAGATCATGAGTCAATTGAAGCTAGACCACCATGGAAAATCTGGAAGTAGTTGAAGGCCGTTTCATCCTAGTATGGTACTTCTCAGTAGTACACATCTAAGATGGTGGTCTAGTTACAAATCACTCATGATTTCAATCATTTAAATTACTACAATCTCCACAAAACCACTTCTGATATTAATTAACATATGCTCAATAGTGACTGGTTTCAAGAGGTATATCCTGGAGTTCTAGTGAGTAAGCAGTGACCTATAGAGTTCAACCGAGTCAATTGTGAGATAGTAACTCACTGAAGACAATGATAGATATGTCACTCAATTTCATGGATTAGTTTAAGATAGACAATAACACCGTTAGATGCTGGCTAACTCAATGGTGTAGAGGTTAAACGTTCGTACGCAAGACTGATAGATCCTTGTTTCGAATCTCTTGAAGTGGGATTATGGATGCTCACTGTTGAAAAGTCCTACAATAGAACGAAATGGTCATCCAATGCTTCTAGGTTTTCTATGGTGGTCTAGCTTCAACTAACTCATAATCTCAACTATTAAGATTGTTTAATTGTTCATTTTTATACATTTTGTTACAATATACCAAATCTATATTAAAATAAATTGATTTGTTTTACATTTACCTACTTGTTTTTTTTTCTAAATTTACCCACTTTACTACTGAAACAAGAGAGAGTGTGTGTGTGTGAGAGAGAGAGAGAGGGGGGGAGAGACAGAAAGAGATAAAAACAAAAAACCCCACTTGATATCGTATGAAAATAATCATCATTTCAATGATATAATACATCATTGAATAAAACAAAACAGTTAAGAGAAAAAAAGAAAGAAAAGAAAAGAAAAAAGAAAGAAAGAAAGAAAAAAAAGAGAAAAACATTGCATAATGATCACATAAATCAATATTGATATACAAAATGAAATAAAATAATAAATTCATTTGACATAATGTAATTTTACAATATCAATCGTTTCATTATAATTTATTAATGTTATTCTAATCTATTCTATATTTTGTTACTATATTACTAAGATAAGTTAGATACAATTGTTGCCAAGTATATGTTTCTGTGTGTGTGTGTGTCTGTGTGTATGAATGTGTATGGGTATGTGTGTGTGTATATATGTGTTAGTGATAACTTGGTGGAAAATAAATTGTTTTCACAAAGAAAAAAAAATGATGTAAAGAATTCATTGGGAATTTATGATTATCATTTTTATTTTTATTTTCAAAGTATACTCTTTCATTTAAGTTGATAAATAAGCAACAACAACAACAACAAAAAGAAAAAACGTGATCACATATATATTTGTCCTACTCTCTCTCTCTCTCCCCCCACATTCACACTCTCGCTCTCTCGCTCTCCCTCACACACACACACTCTCTCTCTGTGTGTGTGTGTGTTTAGGAATTCCTCAGATTTCTTATTTTTAATAGAATTCGTAATGATTATTTTGTTTTATTCTTAAAGTTAACACAAGGTACATAACATTTGGTTCTTTTTATTCAACAGATGGTTAACACTATATAAATAATATAGATGAATGATCTTGTTAAATGATTTCAATTAATGTAGAGGATTAAAATGGTGGATAACAAATAGAAAAAAGAAAATTGGAAGAAAAGAATGTTGTATTGATGAAAGTTTCAACGAATCAGAATGAAATGAATTCAACTATTTAACTATTTATCTAACAATCTAGTTCAAACTTTCTTTATGGATATATGAAATCGAACATCAATATTATCAAATGTATATAAGGTATATGATTCTTTGGTTTACTATATACTGAATAGGTTATTTGAATACTTTTTATCTCACATTACATGTTTATTGTATATCTCATTTAAACATTGTTAAACATTGATTGGATAACCAATAGGTGAATCAGAGAACTATGTACTTACTTAGTTACTTACTTACGCCTGTTACTCCTAATGGACCATAAACCACTGACCAACATTCTCTAACTCACTATATCCTCTGCCTTCCTTTATAGTTCTATCCAATTGTTGTTCATTCTTCTCATATCTGTCTGTCTCCATTTCTCAGTGTAATTTGTTCTTTGGTCTTCCAATCTTCCCTTGACCTTGATGGTTTCATGTGAGGGCTTGCCTAGTGACGCAGTTGGGTTCTTTCCTCAATATGTGTTCTATCCACTTGAAATACTTCTTTCTGATCTCTTCTTCCACTACAATCTGAATTGTTCTCCCCTACAGTAGATTGTTGCTGATAGTGTAGTGTCTTGCTAACAGATCCGAAGTATTTTGAGTGAGCAACTGTTAATAAACACTTGTATTTTCTGAATGATGGCTTTCTTATTTCTCTAGTTTTCCGTTCCATACAATAGAACTGTCTTGACAGTTCGCTTATGGGGAACTGTCATCTGCTTTCGCAACCTCAAGTGGCGTCCGCTAAGGCTGTCCACTTTCTCCATTTTTGTTCAACTTCATCATAGATCTACTGATGGAAATAACGCTCTCATCGACTGAATTCTCAGGTATTGATCTCCTACCAGGAGGTCCACTTATTGACTTAGAATACGCAGATGACATAGTCCTGTTTTGTGAAGACGCTGATGAAATGCAGAGTCTTTTGGTAGCACCGTGAAACAATGCCAGAATGTTTGGGATGCGCTTCTCTCCCTCCAAATGCAAGTTGTTGCTTCAGGACTGGTCTGCGTCAACACCTGAACTAAGGATAGGGGGTGAAGTAGTCGAACGCGTCGACAACTTCACTTATCTTGGAAGTCTGATCAGCCCTAATGGGTTGGTGTCTGACGAAATCTCAGCACGGATTCGAAAAGCTCGTTTGGCCATTGCCAACTTACGTCATCTATGGCGAAGGCGAGATATCCGTCTATCAATTAAGGGACGAGTATACTGCGCGGCAGTTCGTTCCGTTCTACTATACGGCTGCGAAACTTGGCCTTTAAGAGTAGAAGATATTCGTAAGTTACTAGTATTTGACCACAGGTGCCTTAGAAATATTGCGGGTATCTGCTGGGATCACCGGGTAAGTAATAGTGAGGTTAGACGCAGGGTATTAGGAAATGATGGTAAATCAGTTGATGAGGTTATGAACCTTCATCGACTGAGATGGTTGGGCCATGTTTTGTGTATGCCTGAACACCGATTACCACGACGCGCAATGGTAACCGGTGTTAGGGATAATTGGAAGAAAGTTAGGGGCGGCCAAACCAAAACCTGGCATCAGTGCTTGAAGTCACTAACTTCTGGTCTGAGCTATGTTGGTAGATGCAGACTGCCTGGTTGCGGTCCACGTGACTATCATAACCAATGGTTGGAGACTCTAGGTAACATGACTCAGAATCGATCACAATGGCATAGGTTTATATACTCTCTGTCTTCTCTTAAACTATGAGATTAAAATTATTTCATATCTTTCTTTCTACGAACTAATTCTCCCTTTCTGTACAATCTCTTTATATGCAATCTTTCTTCTATATATATTACCACCACTGAGTTAACTACTTCTATGAATCTGATGTTCATCTTGTTGTGCTAATGCTGTATGGCAACTTGGACCGATGCATATACGTGCCTGGTCTTACGTTGCAGCTGACTAACTGACTGACTCTTGACATTTGTATTGAAAATTCTGACTTTGATGTTATTTGACAGACAGTTTTTTTGAGTTCTAGATGTTCTTCAATTGTAAATATGCTGTTCTTCATTTGCCGATCCGCGCCTTCACATCTGCATCAGATCCACCGTGTTCAGAGAACCATGTACCGTATTTATATTCGATAATGTTGATGTTCGATTAAACTTCCTTGAAGAAAACTTGGACGAGATTGTTAGGTGAAACGTTGGATATACTTTAAATTCATTATCATTATTATTTTAACACGTAGATATTGGTACAAGGAGGCACCAAATATATATGCGCACACACAAATCTCATTTGATTTGTATAAGGGCTGTGATACTACCCGGGTGCCCAGACAGAAGCAGGTGGTTTTCTTAGGGGACCGCACCTCGAGCCTTTGACCTAAAGTTCTGACCCACAAGGCAGTGGAGTATCGTGAGGAGATGCAGTCTCATGGTAGCCGGTGACCAACGATTAGTTCATACACCATTTGTTCCCTCAGGATACTTGAGCCAGCCCATGTGCACCATTGGTTTGGGATCCGGTTAAAGCGCCGGACACTTGCTTTTCGACCAATCATTTTCGTAAACAACACCCGTGGTGCGAGAAGGCAGTGAGTAGGACTTCCCAGGAAGAGGCTGTATGCTCATGGCCGTGTGAGAGTATTTCGAGAGGGAGGGCGAACCCACCCTATTCTCGGCCATACCAGGACATTTGGGGGGTACTTCAAATTAAATCACTGAAATTTTCACAAATACAACATTCTTCCTCTTTACTATCTCACATCAACTCGGTGCCCTATTACTTTGAAACTATTCAATCAAGCTTAAATGAAATTTCTTATAAAATAGAGGATTTGTTATACAAATGAGCTATATATATATATAGAATTGATTAAAGGAAAGTGTGTTTATCTTTTATATATGATGATATACTACTGAATGAAGTAAAATATTTACTCTAATAAAATTAAACAAACGAAATAATATGCTTTCAGTTTGAATAGTTAGATGTGTTTAGACAAAAATATGTATATATCTACGTTCTGTTAAGTGATTGGAGATAGTCGTTAGGAAACTGATGAACTAGATTTCATGCTACTTTGAACTCGTCATCGTAGACTAATTTCAATGTTAGTCTAAAATGTTACCACTGAATTAATTTGGTAGCGCTTGACATTTTATATAATTGAAATGTTGATTTTTACAAGCAATGATGTATAGTGGCTAGCAGTGGAATCTAGGACGCGCGTTTAGTCCTATTTGGGACTCGTTAGCTGGATGTACCTCTAGCCACTATTCATCATTGTTTACAAAAAAGCTTGTGAATTAAGGCAATATCGAGACATACGCACAGTATGCACATATATCAATATGAGAGACTGATCAATTGTAGTCTTAAACTTCAATAGGAAGATACAAGCTAAACAATACCAAGTGAATTTCAAATGTTGATTATTAAATGATCACTGAATAGGAATTATTATCATGTTTAATATGTGCTTTAATGATAATCAAATTCTTAAGATGAAATAATGTGAGCAAACTAGTATGAGTCAATCAACTTTAGGTTGCTATGTTCAAATGTTGGATGATTACAGTCACTACCGTTAGCGAATGAATTACAGCATGACTAACAGAATTTAATCAATACTATAATACTGAGCAAATATTGCATTGGTTACAGTATACAATAATCAGTCAATTGTATACATGTTTTCTACAAAATAGAGTTAACCTAAAATACACTTGAAAGTGTTCCGTTTAGTCACCTACAATGAAATTTACAGACAGAGAGATAATAATGCAATTATATCATTGTTAAGTTAATTACATAATCTTTGATTTCACTTTACATTATCTATAATACTAATTGATATACCATTGGATATGTGAAATTAACTTGATAGTTTTTGACAATATTGTTAGTTTATTTTATTGAAGTACTGATAAGTCCCATCTTCTTATTTAAAAAAAAAAACTCCAAAACTGTTTTCTTTAATTATTGAGCTTCATAAAGTTGAGTTCATGAGTCAATTGAAGCTATGCTATCATGTAATACCTGGAAACACTGGATGGTCGTTTCGTCCCAATATAGGATTCCTCAGCAGTGCGTATCCACGATCCTGAACCAAAATAACTCGAACCCAGAACCTATCAGTATCGTGAGCGAATGCTTCACCTCTAGACAATGGAGCCAGCTGGCATCCAATGGTGTTAATATCTAACTTCAACTAATCCATGAAATTGAGCGACACATCCACCATTGTCATCAATGAGTTACTATCTCACAACTGACCCGGTTGAATTAAGAAGCAGCATAATAGAAAATACAAGAATATGATCAATTCTTGAGTAAAATATGCAAATAGAAAAACTAATTTTCAGATGATTTTCAATCGATTAAGTCCTGTCCAATTGATAATGTTTTAATAAGCAACTATAAATTAATTATTAAACATATTTTGATTGTAGGTAGCATTGGAATCGATAATATACATATCATTCTATTTGGAACCTGTTAATTGGATATACTTACTGTGAGGATGATTCATGGGTGAATTCGAGAAAGTTGTAAGAAGCTCAGAAAGATTCAAAAATATTCCACCCAATCATCTTTTAGAAGAATATTCCACAATCCCTACGTATAGCTTCCCTATTGTCCAAATGCTAATACCCCCCCTGTATGTGGATTGGATGACTATAATGATGATTTCGTTTTCACTAAAAAATTTAAATGCCTAAGAGTTTTGTACCATAATTGACACTGTTTGGAATAGCATACCTTTCAATTGTCTGCTTGAATATCTGAGCTACCTGTTCCTACCATCTGGATATTTCAACAAGTTATCTGTTGCTTTTTGTTTGTTTTAACACATCTTTATGCCTATTAATCTCTTAACCTATTCAGGTGCATTTGTGAACAGTTTATGACATTTCGCTGTACATGTTACAAAAGAGCTCAATCACAGACATCATGGTTACTGGCAATATGCATCGAAAAGAATATACATTTATCAAATGTCGATTCCTGAACTGCTAACATCTAACTGGCGACCACTCAATATTTATCTCAAGGAACTGATCAAGAAATAAGGGAACGTTTTGGAATCCTTTGTGCTGAGAATTTTATATTATACCAAAAATATGATATTGAATAAAGCCAATAATAATAATAATAATTTGCAACTTAGAAGGTTCTAGAGTTCGAGTTCTCTAGTTGTAGGCGGTATACTAAAAAAACTAAGATCTAGATATAACATTTACATCTTAATTTTAATGTTAACATTACTTTAAATAGAAACACATTATTCACTGAACTACTTAGTTCAGATAGCAACTAATCATTTCAACATATGTGATGGTATATGTAAGTATTTATTGAGACCTGGGACTATAAATTACCATTGTCTGTTGTTATATGTTTATCTTAAACAAATTTCCTCTATATAACTATTTATGATTCAGAGCTATGTAAAAGTAATCTGCTCAAGATGTATAGGGGATAACAGAAATAGGTCACTTACAATTCTAAATAAAAATAATAGAAATCTGTTGTTGAGACCTTACCGCCGGAGACGGTTATCTGTGGAATAAGGCGAGGTATGCATTTTTAGGGTCGACCTTTCCTAACCCCATCCCTCCTTGTGGGAAGGCAGCATCACTTTTATGCTGGTTATCTGAAAGAAACACCTTAATGCCGTCACACCTCTGTACAGTCAGCAGTACGACTTCACCTTCGGACCTTGTATTTGTTGCTTTTAGTCTTACCGCCTTACAACCGACCTGTCTGGCATGGTAGGAACCTTGAGAAACAATTGTTCCAGCCAGTATACCTCAATTGATTCATCATGATAGGGAAGCTCGACCACCACGTCAAGGTAGCAACAACGGTAGAGAATATCAATGAATATGAAATTAGTTGTTCTCATTTTGTCCAGTACATAAGATACATTATAAAAGTTGATTGTTATTGATAACCAAAACAGAAAATCAATATAAAGTGAGAATAATTTTACTACTTACATTCACATTATTACTCATAATACTACTTAAAAATGATAATAGTTAATCTGTTTTATTATTTTTAAATTGTGAAGTACAATACAACTCATGGTTTAATAGCCTACTTCATTATATGTATACAGAGAGAGAGAGAGGGAGGGAGGGAGGGAGGGGGTAGAGGGACTGGGTACTTGAGAATGGTACATAATCATTTGTAAATAGAAGTTTACTCATCCGTATATATATGTCAATTGAATGAAATGAAAATAGGCGGTTCCATAGAAATTTTATCTTTTTTAACATATTAAAGAAAGGTTAGACATTAGAGTGTAAAACCTATTAGCTATTCAACCCTATGTGATTCATTGACCATATATACACTGTCACTGTTGAAAGGTAGATGAATTGAGCTAAGGTAACAATGTTCTTTTTATGAAGGATAGATACATAACATACTCTTACCAATTTCTACTTCTTATTATCAAAATATCTGATGTATTATAAGCAAAGATGGATAGCGGCTAGCGGTGGAATCCAGTTTGACTCGCGTTTCGTCCTAGTTGGGGCTCATCAGATGGATGTACCTGCATCCTAGAATTGAAATTTATATCATTACACAAGCAGGTAGCTATCAGAACTAAGTAGCTAAGTGTATAATGCGATGGGGTTTGAAGCGAACGGTATTGGGTTCAAGTCCCAGAGTGAATATCAACTCTGAGATGCAGGTACATTTAGCTGACCAGTCACAAATAGAATGAAACGAGCATGTTGGATTCCACTCCTAGCTACTATCCATCTTTGCTTATAATGCTTGTGAATTAAGGCGATATTGAGACAATACGCACTGAATGCACATATGTCAATAAGAGATTGATCAATTGCAGTCCTAAACATCAAATGAGAAGATTCAAGTAAAACAATAAAAAGTGAATTATCTTATGCGTTGTTAGTTGTTGTCAAGTGTTTTCACTATTAACTGTAAGTTTGCCTTGTATGAGTAAATTAACTCTCACATTTTCTTTTAAACTTCTTGTTCTCAGTTCCTTTCCTTCTCTCTCTTTTTCTGTCAAACACTTAGTCACTAGTAAGTACATGATAATTATCAGTAAAGGGTTTTGGAGATTATTGTGTTTATCATGTACTCACTAGTGATTAACTTCAAGATGGATTTCCTGGAGTTCTAGTGAGAAGTCGGGTCTAGTGGAGTTCAACTGGGTCTGTTATGAGGCAGTTACTCACTGAAGACAATGATGAACGGTCACGCAATATTGTGGATTGGTTGAAGTTAGACATTAACACCGTTGAATGCCAGCTCAGCAGTCTAAAGGTTAAGTGTTCGTGCTTGAGATCGAAGGTCGTGGGTTCAAGTCCTTCTAGTGCGGGGTCGGGGATGCTCACTGCTGAGGTGTCCCATACTGGGACGAAACGGCCGTTAAGTGCTTTTAAGTTTTTAATAGTGGTCTAACATTGATCCATTCATAATATCCATCTAAACTCAATAATCTTCACAAAACTATACTGATTATTACCAGTAATTCTATATTACTGGTATAAGGGAGCTTGTGGATATTATAGAATTTTATATCCTAAATCATGGATTGATCTTAGCTTGATTACTTTTGAAAACCAGGAAACAGTGAACAGTTGTTTCAGTGATCACCTAAGACCTCACTATAATGAAAATGACCCAAGACCTCTGATCTCGCGCACGAACGCTTAAACTCTAGACCCCTGAGGCAGGATTGAATGATGTACACGTCTTAGTTCAATCAATTCACGATATTTTGTTTGTAAAACTACAAAATATAAACGAGCTAATCGGTATTGAGAAAACTACACACTAGTTTTGATATAAAATTCAAGGATGAATGATTTTTATCTTACATGGTATGAAAACCCCAACAGATGTACCACTGCATAGAAAACCGACAAGTTTAAAAACACTTTAATAGTTGAAATCGTGAATCATTTGAAGCTGTAACACCATGGAAAACCTGGAAGGACAAGACGACTGTTTCGTTCTATTTTAGAACTCTTCATCATTGCGTATCCACAATCCCGTCTCACGAGATTCAAACCTAGGACCTGTAGGTCTCGCGTGCAAGTTCTTAACCTCTAGATCACCGTTGGATGCAAGTTCAGTGATCTAGAGGTTAAGTGTTCACGAGCAAGACTGATATGTCCTAGGTTTGAATCGTTCGTGATGGGATCATGAATAAGCATTACTGAAAAGTCTCACAATAGGAAAAAATGGCCGTTCAGTGTTTTCAGGTTTTCCATGTTTGTCTACCCTCAATTAATTCATGAATTCAACTATGGAAAAAATATCTCGACTCATTAGCTGAAAGTGGCTTTCAAACCACAAGATCATTTTAATATAGCTATTGGTTCATTTTTAAATAATAATCAAACCATCGGTTAATAGTTGCATAATCTCATTGATCATAATCTTCCAAGTTTATTGATAATACCTATATATTTCTAAAAGTGTCAACAATTTCAAGGTCACCATTAACCTTAGATACTCTTATTGTTGTTGTTTGTTTTCTTTTCAAATTTCTATCTTTCTGTTTATGTCTAGAATTCAAGTATAGAAGAATGTCAATGTTTAAGTATTATCAATTGTTGAGATCATGAGTCAATTGAAGCTAGACAAACATGGGAAATCTGAAAGCACTGAACAATCGCTTCGTCATATAGTGGGACTCCTCAGCAGCGCGAGTCCATGATCCCGCCTCGTGGGGTTCGAACCAAGGACCTACTGATCTGGCGCGTGAGCACTTAACCACTAGATCATTGAGTCGGCTATTAGCTTAAAAATCATTTTATCAAGTGTACATAGAAATTTTGTTGGAAGTGAACGGTTAAACATGTTTTTTTCTCTTAATCTTTGTTTATATTACTTTATTAAATGTATTTGATTAAATGGCACTTATAATCATTTGTAGTGAATAAGACTAAGATGAATTAGTTAGTTGAAGGTGACTAAGTAAGTAACGATAATGTATTTACGTTATTTCTCATCCTATACTGAGTATTTCTACCACTTCAATAACTTTCTTTTTGATAGGACACACAATGAGGAGCACCCAACTGCGTCACAAGCTCTCACATGGAATCCTCGACATTAATGGAGAAGAGGAAGATCAAGGAACACATTACGCCGAGCAATAGAGAGAAACCGACATGAGAGAAATGAACAACAATTGAATAGAAGTAGAAAAGAAGTCTCAGGACAGAGTGGGTTGGAGAATGCTGGTCGGTGGCATTTGTTCCATTAGGAGTAACAGACGTAAACAAGTAAGTAAGTAAGTAAGTAAGTAAGTAAGTAAGTAAGTAAGTCAACAACTTTTTGATGAAGTTTTGTTCTTTGAACTACATGGTTTGGTCATGGAGCTTTTATTATTCTTCTGAATGATATCATTAGCACAAACTTCAGTTAGCTACTTCATTAATATAATTCACCATAATATTAGATAAAGGTATGAAATATTATTGATTTCACGATGATTAGATTCATAGGATTATGTAATGAATTCAAAGGATCTAGCTCATCATTATAATGATGAATGGCATCGGTACCAAATAAACACAAACAAGATTGAAGAATAATACTTCGTTGGATATTTCATATTACATGCCAAATGCAATCATTCATAATGATAGTTCAGTTACACATACATACATATATGACATTTATGATGACCAACTTCCGCTCATATCTACGTCTATGTATGATTACGTAATATAATGTTTGTATTTCATTTACGATGGATAATTATTTACTTAATATAAATGTTGTTTGTGTAATATCATATAATATCAGAAGGGGTTTTTGTAGATATTAATAGTAATTTCAATAGATTAGATCATGAGTCAATTGAAGCTAGACCACCATATGAAACCTAGAAGTATTGGACGGCCGTGAAGTAGTGACTAGTGGAGTTCAACTGGGTCTGTTGTGAGATAATAACTCATCGAAGACAATGGTGGACGTGTGGCTCAATTTAGTGGATTAGTTAAAGTTAGATATTAACACCGTTGAGTGGTCTAGTTGGTTAAGCGTTCGCGCGCGAGACTGATAGGTCTTGTGTTTGAATCTCGTGAGGTGGTATCATAGACGCGTACTGCTGAGGAGTCCCAAACTGGGATGAAACAGCCGTCCAGTCCTTTCAAGTTTTCCATCGTGGTCTAGCTACAATTGACTCGTGATCTCAACTATTGAAATTATTATAATATCCATCAAAACCGCTTCTTGGATTATAATCATCGTATGCTCACTAGTGACAGTCTTCTAGTGGGTAAGCAGTGATCAGTGGAGTTAAACTGAATCTGTTGTTAGATAGTGACTCACTGAAGATAATGATGGATGTGTTGGTTATCTCGTAGATTGTTTGAAGTTAGACATAAAAACCTTTTGATGTCCGCTCAGTGTATTGTATTAATTACTGTATAAATAATGTTAATCAGTCAATAAACTAGTCGAACTCTAGATTTCATGGCTTTTAAGACTCGAACCATAATTATTTAATAGTCTAAAAGTATATGTGTTTTTGTTATCATAGGGTGTTGTAGAAACTGTTCACTTCGAAGCTCTACATCACGAACTGATTTTAGTTAGACCGAAATCACACAACGACGACAGTTTTTATGTGTTTAATAATGATTTTTATTTTAGAAGTGATCCCAGGAGTTCTTCTAAGAAGCCTTAACCAATGAAGTTCATTCATATCAAGAATGAAACACATTACCAGTAGAAATAGATAATGGGTTTGTAATAGTGAGACTAAACAGAGGCTAAAAATGTAAACTAATGAATGCTAACTTATCAGTCTGAGAGGTAAAAGTTCACTGAAAGGTCTAAGTTTCCTAGATTCGATTTCTGGAGGGAGTTGTAAATGTGCATTCATAAAGAGCCCATTACTTCAATCAAATAATTATCCAGTACTTCCTGATTTCCATTATCTGTTTAATCAAAGTAAGTCTATCATGTGAAGATTTTAAAATGTACCTGAGTTGGTTTTACTCATATAGAACACTTCTAGAACCGAATTATTTAAGGTAATCATTCAATTCTTATGGATATGTCGGTTTATTCTTGCTTTATCTCAACGAAGAATACTTATACAACGTTGATTACTATTTAGACTCAAATATAACATCTTTATGTACAAATATATACCCTTTACAAGATACTATCAATTCACTGTGAGATTCAAGCCATAGAATAGTGGAAACTAGTCCCAACACTGTATAATAAACAGTGTTAATTATCAATCATCAGTGCATAAAACACTTGTTACTACTGGAAGCCAACTTGAATAAATGATAAGGAACGCATCTGACTGTTTTTTCTTACTTACTTACTTACGCCTGTTACTCCTCGCGAAGGAGCATAGGCCGCTCACCAGCATTCTTCTAACTGTTCACTGAGACAAATAATATTACTATCCTTAAGGTTGCACAGATATACTTTACGAATAAGTAATCAATTAATGATAATCTTACATCAAAGACCTCCTGTTGATAGTGTTCAACTATCTTACATTATATTTCATTGAATAGAAAGTACTATCTGTATAACCTTACATATTTGTTAACGATATGCTTGTGTTCATTTGTACTTTAAACTTTACTATGAATATTGATAAAAGTACTTAAGTCTAAACCCTGACTAGAGGAAATATATAGAAACCTTTAAAAATCTGTTTGGGTTCTTGTAAAAATTTAAAAAGCAGAAGAATGTTCTATATCTCTACAACCTTTAAATGCTCTGGTACGACCGAAGATGAGAAGATTCAACTCTCCCTCTCCAAATGATCTCATATGGCCACGCGTATACAACTACTGCTAGGGAAGTCCTACTCACTACCTTCTCGCACTACGGGTGTTGTTTACGAAATCGAGAGGATGGAAAGCGGATGTTCGGAGATTGAACCGGGTTAGTGGATATGGAGGATTCACCTAGAGCAATTGGAAAACCCACATTCCAAACCAATAGTGTACATGCATTCCGGTATTCTGAAGGAACAAATGGAGTATGAACCAATCGTTGGTCACCGGCTACCATAAGACTGAATCTCCTTACGGTGCTCCACTGCCCTGTGGATCAGATCTTCAGGTCGAAGGCTCCGGGTGTGACTCTCTAAGTAAACCACCTGCTTCTGTTTGGGAACCCTGACAGTATCACAGCCCTCACACAAATCAAATGACTTGTGTGGCACATATGTATGTTTCATTGTGTTTTTGTTTTCAATTTACAAAGAGAATAAACTTTATAAAACTTCAAACGATCCATTGATCATGTTATTGCTTTCTTCATAGACTATCCATTTCCAAGGATTATTTTCTAATGGACTAATCATTGACTATACTTCATCGAAGTTATTTTAAGCTTATATACCTATATTACACTCCTACACAATGATTGATCTTTTAACAAAATGTACCCTCTTCTCCTCCTCCTCCTTCCCCTCCCTCTTCTTCTTCTTCTTCATCATCATCATCATCATTCAAGTTCGCTAGTTACTACCCCACAAATAAAAACTTAGCTAAAAATACTTTAAAAGTAAAAAAGAAAAAAGAAAAAAGAAAAAAAATAACAAAAACTATAGAGATTACATGGAAAACTGAAGAAATCTTTAAGATAATCTATCTGTTCATCACTAACATTAATCATTTCACATGAAATGGGGGTTCTTTTTTTCAAATCTCATTTTGTGTCGGAATTTCTACATCCATTAAGACTTTTTGTTCACAACAACAACAGCAAAAAAAAAAAAAACGAACAAACATTCCATTGAGTGCATAACTTTCATTCTACATATTTGATGATAATCTCTATCTTCATATTCTTTAGAAGAATTATTTTATTATCAGTATAGAGGTTGTGGAGATTATTAAGTTAATGACTGAGATCATAAACCGAATGATGTTAGACTACCATAGAAAAGCTGGAAACACTAGATGACTGTTTCGTCCTATGTGTGGTTAAACATTCACGTATGAGACAGAAGGCTCTGGGTTCAAATCCCACCAGACCGGACGGACGTCCAGTGATTTCAGGTTTTCAGTGGTGATCTCATATCAATCTGTTTATGATCTCAATCAAAAAAATTATTTTATTTATTTTAAAAATTTAGTTTACAGCCATATTATGAAGTGATCTTCATTCGAAAAATATCGAAAAACATACATAGATGATGATATGCTCCTTAGTGATTAGCAATGATTACAACAGATCCTAATATTCTAGTAAGAAGCTGTAATCAATATAGAAATTAATCAATAATGGATATAAGAAAGATATTACCAAGAACATTAGATAGAGGTTAGATAGTATTACAAATAGATAGAAGTTGAAAATGCCAAATACAAAAATCATTCCGATGGAGTTTTGTTCTCTAAGCTGAATGGTTTGACCGTGGAGCTTTCATTGTTCTTCTAGACGACATCATTAGCACAAACTTCAGGTAGAAGTGAAATGTTCCAATTTCTTCATATATGGTTTACAACTTGTCCTTGTTGCTATGAACCACATGTGATGAAATTTGAACACTTCACTTCTACTTGAAGTTTGTTCTGATGAAGTCGTTCAGAAGAACGATGAAAGCTCCACAACCAAACCATCTAGTTCAGAGAACAAAACTCCATTAAAATCATCCATCTGAGTTACAAATCTCCACCATCACAAAAATCATTCGACTAGGTAACAAAACTCTTAAGAATTTTAAAAGTACAACAAAACAATGTAATCCGTTTTTTTAAAGTGAATAAATAGTCGAAAGAAAGTGACTGATTTTGGTTATTTATTTACTCTGAAGAAGTCGCTCACATTAAGTTACGAAACATCAGAAATACCATTTTTCTACTCATTAAGATATCGTAAAGAATGCATATTTATTATTAACTTCTTAAGAAATGTTCAATATATGTGATACTATCAAGTTCAACATTGGGACTGTTGTCTACGACAGAACAATCTATGAAAGATTGAATAGTGTAGTGAATGAAGCATGGTATACTGAATAATACTTTACTGTAATAGTTCATATACAGTGAATCATTTATTGGTTGGATAGCTAAGTGGCAAACTCGTATGATCTTTGCAGTAAACTATTCGGGTATATGCCACATTACAATGCTTCTCTTTTTTTACATGTTGTAGGCGTACTTTCCAGATATTGTCCTAAAGTTCTCTACTCATCATGACAAAGATTGATAATAAAGTCCTTACCGGATTTGTTCCATTACAGAACAAACCTATCAAATAAATATATGTTAATATTACAATTACTAAGTCTTAACATAGAAGAACTAACCCTTCAAGGTGTTTACTTTACATTTTTATGATTTACCATGGATAAAATGGAATATGAATGATTGAATGTATATATATAGTCTATTAAGTTAATTACTCCTTCGTGACTAATTCTGTCTTATTAAAATTAGAAGGCACTTATAATTCCGCCTGGAGTCTCTCCGGGGACTACTACCGGTCCCAAACCTGGATAAAGTAGGAGGGTTGGGCATGGGGTTAGCGACCGTATCCCGTAGAAAACTAACTTGCTAAAAAAACGCTAACCAGAAAAAATAATTCAAACTTATAATTATATAAGTAAAAATAAGCCTAGTTTCGGATGTCTATCATGTTGTTAAGCCAAAAAGAAACCCAGTAGGATTTACTTTTGGTTACCATTAGAAACCTCTATTCTAATACTTTTCATTATCTTAGCAACATACTAAACCTTTTAGCAAAAAAAAAACTCTGCATATGTTCACTGATTGGTCTCTACTTAATGAAAAATATTGCAATTATCTAGTTTTGTCTACCAAGCTACAACGTGTATACCAGTCTAGATGACTCGTTATATTCTGGATAATGTCTAGATACTACATAGTTCGAGGCAGTCTGTTGGAAGATTTTCCTGATCTAGGTTTTATTTTTTTTGAAAATGAAGATCTGGCAAACAAGACACCAGTTACTCAGTGACCATTCTGTAGAAATAGTGGTCAGTCGAGATATGAACGGTTCAGTGGTAATGTCATTAGCTAAATTTCAGGAGTATCTATTTCATCAAGATTTCTAAAAAAAAAAATTGATCGCTAACTAATATGGGGTATTAGTCAATCATGACTTACTATCAACTTCCCTGAACCATCTAGATGTATTTGTACAAATTAAAATTTAAAGGGGAGAAAAGATAAGCGAATGGTTAGCATTCAGTTTGACAAATTTCTGAATAGACTAAAAAAAACAATAGTATTCTCATTACACCTTGTTCATGCCAACTAATCATAAGTGAATTTTCACCATTGCAATTGATCAACTAGTTGGATAAAGTGACGATGTTTTAAGTGAACGGTACTAGGTTCGAGTTTCAGAATGAACATAAACTCTGGGATGCAAGTATATTCAAATGATGAGTATCTAATTGAAAGAAACTCCCATCGTGAATACCAGTACTGGACACTATCCATCTCTGACTATAAAAACACTTTTTATAATTCCATAACAATATTTAGTGCTTAATAGTTGAGTTGATGAGTCAATTGAAGCTAAATCACCATGGAAAACCTAAAAGTACAGGACGATGGTTTTGTCCTATTGTCAGACTCCTCAGCAGTGTGCATCCACAAACCCGCACCAAAATGACTCGAACTCGGGACCTATCGGTCTTGCGCGCGAACACTTAACCTCTAGGCCACTGAGTCAGCTGGCAACCAAAGGTTTCAATGTCTAACTTCAACCGATCCACGGAATTGACCAACAATCCCCCCACTGTCTTCAATGAGTTGTTATCTCACAATAGACTCACTTGAACTCCACTGATTATTGCTTACTCACTAGAATTCCAGGAAGTACATCTTCAAGCCAGTCACTACTGAGCATTTAGTGATTATAATCAGAGAAGAGGTTTTGTGTATATTATAGTAATTTCAATAGTTTAGAACATCAGTCAATTATAGCTAGATCACCATAGAAAATCTGGAAGCACTAGTCTTTCCAGATTTTTCATGGTGGTCTAGCTTCAATCGACTCATGATCTCAACTATTGATTGTAAATAAATGATTAGCATTACAAATGTTATGGATGAAATACTTTCTATCTATTTACTATTATAAACTACATATTTACATAATATGAAAGATGATATATCTATATCTATGTATTGATTATTATCTGTTACGTAATGTGTCTATGGTGATAGAAACACATAGTGTGAATATGGTTGATATAATGTACTCTCTTTTTTAAATAGTGGTATTGTATGTGAACATTTAACAGGTTTTATTTCTGTTCCGGTATTATTAATAATAATAATAAATTTAGTTCGAATAAACAGATTAATACTCACTAATGACGGTCTCCAAGAGGTATTTCCTGGAGTTCTAATAAGCAAGCAATGATCAGTGAAGTTCAACTGGGTATGTTGTGAGATAATAATTTACTAAAGATAATAATGAATGTGCCACTCAATTTCGTGGATTAGTTGATGTTAGACATGAACATCATTGAATGCCGGCTGCATCATTAGTCTAGAGGTTAAACTTGTATTGGTTGAAATTAAACATTAACGCGGTTAGATACCAGTCGACTAAGTAGTCTAGAGGTTAAGTGTTCTCATACGAGAATGATAGGTTCTTCGTTCGAATCTCGCGAGACGGGATTGTGGATACACACTGTTGAGAAGTCCCACAATAGGATGAAACAGCCATTCAGTTCTTTCAGGTTTTCTATGATGGTCTCATATCAATCAGTTCATGATCTCAATCCAAAAAAAAAATAAATTCGCAATTGTCAAAACAACAGTAACACCATCCCCAACAACTATAATGTGTGTATTACTGCTTCTAAATACAAATAATAGACATTTGGCGGTAAAATCTCCTAGTTGGTAGAGTTTTAATAAACCTAAAAACATTTATTACTAAGGGAGTGTTTTGTTTCTAGATTAGTTCGAGTTTCATTATAAAACAAAATTACATCTAACTGATTACGTCATAACCCATTACATCCTTAGAAAATGACATCTTTATGTATGTATGTATGTATGTATGTATGTATGTATGTATGTATGTATGTATGTATGTATGTATGTATGTATGTATGTATGTATGTATGTATGTATGTATGTATGTATGTATGTATGTATGTATGTATGTATGTATGTATGTATGTATGTATGTATGTATGTATGTATGTATGTATGTATGTATGTATGTATGTATGTATGTATGTATGTATGTATGTATGTATGTATGTATGTATGTATGTACGTGAATAAGAACAAACATATAGGAAAGTGTAATGGCGTCACATTATCAAAAAATAGTTATATACATATCGAAATGATGTTAATAAAATCAAATACATTTCAATAGTTTGATTAATATACATCATTGTCTATCATAAATGGCATATTGATCTAATACGGTCTCCATAGTTTCATGTATAACTAATTGAAGAACAGTGAAATACCAGTGTTGAAGTTCGAATCCTAAACCACTATGATGTGTACAAAAGGAGTTTACAGTGGTGTTTTATTCTAATTTAGAACTGCCAGATAAAGTATAATTCCAACCATTACACACAGAAATGAACTCAAAACTTTAATATCACTCAACTATCCTTTTATTTATGAAATACATGTATCAAATAATTCACAGTATTAAATTCAGTCATTTTGAATGATGACATAATCCATACTCAACTTCATAAAAACGTCATTGTATCATTTGGATGAATCTAATTGAAAATGACTAATATAAGGTGTTGAAACGAGAACATTTGTGAACCAAGGAATAGGATATTACTTAGTTACTTACTTACTTTTCTTACTTATTTACTTACTTACTTACTTACTTACCTACTCACTTACTCACATACTTACTTACTTACTCACTCACTTACTTACTCACTTACCTACTCATTTACTTATTTACTTACTTGTTCACTTACTTATTTACTTACTTACTTGCTTACTTACTCACTTACTCACTCACTTACTTACATACATACATACCTACGTACTTACTTACTTACTTACTTGCTTACTTACTTACTTACGCCTGTTACCCACAATGGAGTATATACCTCCGGCCAGCATTCTCCAACTCACTCACTGCTGAGCCTTTCTCTGTAGTTCTATCCGATTATTGTTTATTTTTCTCATATCTATCTTTATTGAAAAGAATGAATAAACATTTGGATAGATCTAGAAAGGAAGACCCAGGATAGAGTAAGTTGGTGAATCCTGGTCAGCAGTCTATACTCCATTGGGAGTAACAAACGTAAGGAAATAAGTAATATCTTAAAACTATTTAACCAAAAAGTCAACTCTATTGTTTGTTTTTTTTTTTAAAAAAAATTGGAAAATAAACCAATAAATTGACATATTAAAAATCAATAAAGAAACTTAACGAATGAGCATTATCTTTCTATTTAACTCATTTTTGTTCTCACCCATATTTTCAATGTTTCCTACCATTAATACGATTATGAATGAGAATATAGGCGGGGGATAATCAAATGTATTTGAAGACAAGCTTACAGAATACCTTAATAAAATCTGAAAACCATACAGTAAATACTTTATTTGCAAACTATCTATCATTTGTCTCGGACATTATTCTCCCTTCATTTTCATATTAAACACTTTGTTCTCATTCTCTTCTCTTTGATTTTATTAACCTTCTACTGCTAGGTATTCCAATTCTGGTATAGATGGTACATACTACTTATCTTTATCGACATCAGTAGCACACACCACAGTACTATCACCACCAGTAATAATAATAATAATAATAATAATAATACTGTCGCTTCAACTGGAACGTGCGGCTGCTGGGCAGACATCAGATGTAGATGGCTCAGCAGGCCAGTGGATCACCGGTGTCAAACGTCCCAAGTGCCGGGTGGATTTCGGATGTTGGTGCCCCGGCGGGTCGACGAAGCTATGGAGGCCAGCACGCCGCAGACTCAACATTATGACGGAGGGTGTAATACAGATTGCAGAAAAGAAGAATGTGGCACGGCACCGCAAGAACGACTGCTTTAAAAGGGGGACAAGTGTGATGTGTGTTACTTATATCCACACAAGTAGTATATAACGGTGGTCAGGTATAGAATGTATTTCAGTAGAAGATCGAGAAACGGAACGGAATGCAATTGGTATGAAACCGCATGAACAATGAAATCTGTTACAATGGATTGATGTTTGCAAAAGAAACAGTAAAGTTTGAGATGATGGATTGATATTTTGCGAAAATTAACGACTTACTTTACGGTTCTCAGATTTTATTGAGATGCTCTGTAATTATGTGCCTAAATACATTCGATTGTCCCCATTGGTGTTCTTGTTCACTACACAACTACTAGGACTACCAGTGAACTTGAATTATTTCAAGAAACATTTATAACTACTTATACCAGTAGACTAATAAACTTTTTAAACATGTTTCATACAAAGATGGATTTATTAAATAACATGTTATTGATAGAATCAATATAATATCAAAGGAAATGATACCATCTGCAGTACTTAAATACATCTCACTCAGCTTCACAATTGGGAATGTTAGGATAGAGTCATTCTGACAGTGATATACCTTCTTCATGAAATTAGACATTTTTAAACTAAAGATCAGTTTCATGCTTAACTCTTTCCTTAATATTAATAGAATTTCATAGATCAAGTTATAATATGGTTACTCGTTGAACTGACTTAAAAGTAACCACAATTGTTTCTACGTTAGTTGGTGTATAAGTATAATAAGAACCACATGTGGAGAAATTTGAACACGTCACTTATTACCTGAAGTTTGTACTGTGGATGATGTCGTTCAGAAGAACGATGAAAGCTCTAGGATCAAACCAATCAACGCAGAGAACAAAACTTCATCATAATGACATAAATCTATTCACCTGTTCTTCTAATCTAATATTTGGTATGCTCCTAAGTGCCCTAGTACGGTCGATAGTGGGGAGAGTCAGCTCTCCCGCACACTCGAAATGCTCTCACATGGCCACGCGTATATAGCCTCTTCCAGGGAAGTTCTACTCACTGCCTTCTCTCACTACGGGTGTTGCTCACGAAATTGAGAGGACGAAAAGCAAATGTCCGGCGCTTTAACCGGGTTAATGGACATGGAGAGTCTATCCAGGGAAGTTGGAAAACCTTGATTCCAAACCAACGGTGCACATGGACTCCAGCACCCTGAAGGAACAAATGGTGTATGAACCAATCGTTGGTCACCGATTACCATGGAACTGAATCTCCTTCCGATGCTCCACCGCCTTGTGGATCAGACCTTTATGTCGAAGGCTCCGGGTGTGACCCCATAAGAAAACCACCTGCTTCGGTTTGGGCACCCGGGCAGTATCACAGCCCTCACACAAATCAAATGAGATTTGTGTGGCGTATATGTATTTGGTGCTTTCTGGTACCAATATCTATGTGTTCAAATAGTAATAATAATATTTGTTATGCTTCTTAATGTATAAAACTTTAGACTAGAGTCTGATTTAAAGTTGTGATAAATAAAATAGAGTCTTTTGAAAATTTCAAAATTGGTTGATATGTCAATCACTGTAAATCTTTTATTTTTTTTCAGAAAATTCTTAAGCATATACATCATAAGTTCTAAAGTTTTATAAAACGACTTAGCAACAAAATCAACAGAACTGATCCCAATCTACTATTGATTATTCATTTCTGTCAATGATGATCATAGGCTACGTATTACAAAGCTTAAGGGATAGAAATGCTTATATTGATCATTCAAGCCTATATTTATCAAGCAGAACACAATTCTATAGATCGATTCAGGAAATTCGAATTATTTGAGGAACAATTTCATTATCGACCATCAGTTGAATAAGATAAGTATACATGTAATGAACGAGAATATAGGGCGGGAACAATCAATCTATTGCTTAATGCGAAATTATATAGATTTTTCATAAATTGTCATAATGTTCATCGTTCCCCCATTGCTATTACAATTATTCACTGTTCTTGTTCTCTTCGATTCGATATTCTCAATCTCCTGCTACTAGATAATCCACGTTTGATAAGTGGTACATGCTACTTATGTCGACAGATATAAGTAGCATACACTACATATATACTTAATGGTTATAAGCAATCAACAGAAATGCATGAATAGTTCCACATGTCTGTTTCAAGCTGACTGTTCTGATTTATATCAGAAGGGTTTTTTGGATATTATAGTAATTTTAATAGTTGAATTCATGAGTCAATTGAAGCTAGATCATCATGGAAATCCTGAAAGCACTGGACGAAAGTCTCTTCCTATTGTGAAACTCCTCAACAGTGCGCATCCCTGACACCGCCTCGTGAGATTCGAATCCAGGACCTATCAGCGCTTAACCAACTAGACCATTGAGCAGGCATCCAATGATGTTTATGTCTAACTTCAACTAATCTACTAAATTGAATGACACATCCACCATTATCTTCAGTGAGTTAATATTTCACAACAAACCCAGTTGAACTCCAATGGTCACTACTTCTCATTAGAACTTCAGGACATACCTGTTGAAACCAGTCTCTAGTGAGCATATATTTAGATTTACTCAATTAAACTTTATTAAACACCCTTTTTACATGAGTTTGTGTGTATGTGTGTGTGCGTCAGTGATTGTTATTATACATGTCAAATAGAAGTCAATAAAAGTTACAATATTCCCAATTGAACTTGTACTCTTGTTATATACTCGACGAAATATATTTTTTTATTTATAAATAATGCTCATTAGGATATTTTTCATCTTAATTTTGTGCAGTACAAACAAATCCATGTTAATCACATTCATACACACACACTCACACTCATACTCACACACACACACACACTCATGCATCCACTCATTCATATCAGTAACCAACAGACAGATAAAATTTGGAGGTGGGTTGATATGATCATTATTTTAAACTCAGTTTAATAGTTGATGTGAACCGGGAAACAAGAAGCCCTGACAAACTACGAAGGCTATTTTTCGGAACGTTATTTCATTTTATTCAAAGCTTGTAAAACACTGACATTTATTTTTGTCCCTAATCTATTCTATAGAACATAAGCTTTCGTTCGATGTATCATTCACTGCCATACCTTTTTCTGTTCCGAAGCTATTGTAATTTAAACATATTATTTTGCACCCTATTTTCTACTCTAATTCCCAGCTTTGGACATAATTGTATTTTTCCTAATTATTGTACGTTGCGGTCGGGTTATTCACTTATTTATTCATGTACCTTTTTACACTAATCTGAATTCAGTGAATCCAGCGAGTTCAGTGGTCAGGGAAATAGATCGAGTGGTGTTCCAGTTGTCTTGTCTTCTCTCTCATTCGTGTGCTTGCCCACCAGTCAGGTGACAGAATAGTTTTCTTCTCTCTACCCCATCTCGAACTCACGCGTACTAGTCTCAAGGTTAAGCCGATCAGCCTATCGCATCAAGGTCGAAATCTAGATTAGACAAGTATCCTCGGCACCAAAAAGTGGGTAGACAAATCAAGGTCATAACAATAGTGATGGACAATTCTCAAATAAATCAGATAGAAATTTTTATCAGGATATCATGGTAACCATTTTTGTGGTTAACATTATTTTAAGATTGTTACTTAAAAGTGGATTATTCCTTGAATAAATAACTTATGTTCCATTGTGTATATATATTATGTTAAGGAAAAAAAAAAAATCCTATAATTTAGATAATGAAATGAATGTTTAGAAACAGTGAAATGGATAGGAATTTATGAATTAGAGACTATAATGTTTAGATCTATTATTAGCTAGATTGATAGCATTGAACTTCATAGGTTAATACACGTAGGATTAGTTTGTATTTCTAAAAAGAGACATTGTAGATTTAACTACAACCTATTCTTATGTTGTCCATGTATTCTGATTAAAACTAGTAAGAAGTATATAAAAGAGCTAATATGTTTTTGAGAAGTTCCACAATAGGATGAAATGGTCATCCAGTGTTTCCAGATTTTTCATAGTGATCTAGCATCAATTGACTTATAGTCTCAACTATTGAAATTACTATAATATTCACAAAATCCCCTTCATCATATGCTCAATAGTGACTGGTTTCAAAAGGTATTTCCTGGAGTTCTAGTGAGTAAGCAGTGATCAGTGCAGTTCAACTGAGTTTGTTGTGAAATAGTAATTCATTGAAGATAATGGTAGATATGTCACTCAATTTTGTGGATTAGTTGAAGTTAGACATCAACACTGTTGGATGCCGACTGGCATGCCGGTTCAGTGGTCTGGAGGTTATGTGATCATGCGCGAGACTGATAGGTACTGGGTTCAAGTTCTTTTGGTGTAGAATGGTGAATGCACACTGTCGAAGGGTCCTACAATAGGACAAAACTTTCATCCATAATGATCTAGCTTCAATTGACTCATGAATTCAACTATTGAAATTAATATTTTTATGTCATGTCACTTATTCTATAACTTCTAGTTAATATTGACTTATATTGAGGAGAAAAACAAAATATCATTTTAATCAAAATTATTAGTTTTGTTTGTTTCATGCTGGTAAACAACATTTACAACAACAACAACAACACCAACCCTAATATTATTGTTACTACCATTTCATTTTGTATTTGCGCCTTCAAAAAAAATCAATAATGATATCTCCCATAGATTAACCAATCAGATAATGTCCTTGATATGGAATAGAATATTGTTAGGGGATTGGATAATAATAAGAAGAAAATTCAAAAAGTGAATTTTGGAAACACCTGATATTCTTAAAAACAAAAACTAATTGAATTTTGAATAAAATAGTTCTAACAATAAATTCATTTGGTATTTTTTGTTTACTTGAATCTTTTCATTAGTGTTTAGGACTGTAATTGATCAGTCTGTTATTGACATATGACCATCCTGTGCGGATTGCCTCAATATAGCCTTAAGTCACAAGCTTTTTAAGCAAGAATGGATGATGGCTAGTAGTGGAATCCAGTTTGATGAGCGTTTCATTCTATTTGGGACTCGTCAGATGCACTTGCCTTCATCTCAGGGTTGACGTTTACTGTGTGAATTCAACGCAGTACCGTTCACCTCAAATGCCATTGCGTTATCCACTTAACTACTGAGTTCTGTCAGCCACCAGCTTGTGCAATGTGGTGAAGTTGAAATTCACTTGTTATTGTTTACGTGTATCTTTCCACTGATATTTGGGACTGTAATTAATCAGTGTGTTATTGGCATATGTGCATCCTGTGTGGATTGCCTCGATATAGCCTTAAATCACAAGCATTATAAGCAAAGGTGGATAGTGACTAGCAGTGGAATCCAGTTTGATGCGCGTTTCGTCTTAGCTGAGACTCGTCGAATGGGTGTACCTGCATCTCAGTATTGATATTTACCCCGTTGCATAAGCAAGTTCCTATCAGGAATCAGTAGTTAAATGGATAAGGCGAGGGTGTTTGAAGCGAATGGTACTGGGTTCGATTTCAATCAATTGTAAGATGCAGGTAAATCTATCTGATGACTTCCAAATAGGATGAAACGTGCATCCTGCATTCCACTACTAGCCACTAACTATCTTTGATTGTAGTCCAAACAATATCTAAAGAATATATAACAAAGTATATTGTTAAGGTCAAATGAAGTTTTGTTATTTCCGGTTTCAATATGAATAAAGAAAATTTGTCATACATTGAACTTTATTTACATTGAATTGTTAGATGCATAAGTTTAATAAACCTGTATGAACAAGTTATTATGCTGTCGACGACTTATATTTACTGCAACTATTGATGTAAACTGTTATGATTATCATGTACAATGAATAGTCAACTCTATATGTATAACTTCCTATATTATGCATAAGCGTGTATATAAACAGTTTTAAAAGTAAAATTAGACTATCTACATTTGATTGGTCTAATAAACCGTGTCGGGTGGAAACAGGTGTTTACCCCAGTACAATGGAAGATGGTCGCGCAACTTCGTGGATTGGTTGAAGTTAAGCATTAGCACCGTTGGATGCCAGCCGGTTGGCTCAGTGGTCCAGTAGGTTAAGTTTTCACGTGTGAGACTGAAGACCCTGCGCTCGAGTTCCGCGAGCGGGATCGTGGATGCGCACTGTTAAGGAGTCCCACAGTAGGGCGAAACGGCCGTCTAGTGCTTTCAGGTTTTCAGTGGTGATTTAACATCAATCGGTACATGATCTCAATTATAATAACTTTTAGATAGAGAAAAGTACAAACTGACTTTCAGTATTGTTTAAACGAACTTAGCGATAGCGTTTTTTTTAACGAGTTAGTTTTCTACAACATGGGGTCACTAATCCCATGCTTAACCCTCCTCCTTTATCCGGGATTGGGACCAGCAGTAACCTTAGAGGGGAATAGATTCAAGTTAAAGAGAGAAAATCAACCCTGTGATGTAGGTATAGGCAACTGACAAGTTCCAAATAGGAGCGAAGTACGTCCTGAATTTCATTGCCAGCCACTATCCATCTCTGTTTATATTGACCAAAATTTATTTCTGTGTCTACTTATTTATTTACAAAATAAGAATCCAATTAAAACTCATTCACTTTTACTTTCTATAATGATTATATAGTTGGGATCACTTGCAACAATCAATCCGAGACAATGAACAGTATTAATAACATGACTTTTTATTCAATGTTATATGATTGGAAGCAATTGGTGATAAACTTTGATTGATCAATGTTTTATGTTATTAAGAACTTACTTGCAAAGCCTAACGAATTTGATACCTTTGTCACTTATTGTCACAATAATTATTTGAGTTGCGATTAGACTTCAGTTTTTTTCTGGTTAGCGTTTTCTTAGCGAGTTAGTTTTCTACGGGATGGGGACGCTAACCCCATGCCCAACCCTCCTCCTTTACCCTGGCTTGGGACCGGCAGTAACCCTAGAAGAGCTACAGGCGGAGAACAGCACTCCAATCACTCTTGACGGCGAAACTCTGGAAGATGTAGAATCTTTCACATACCTGGGAAGCATCATCGATGAACAAGGAGGTTCAGATGCAGACGTAAAAGCAAGGATTGGCAAAACAAGGGTCGCACTCCTTCAATTAAAGAACATATGGAACTCAAAACAACATTTAACCAATATCAAAGTCAGAATCTTCAATACGAACGTCAAGGCAGTTAGTTCTACTGCATGGAGCTGAAACGTGGAGAACTACAACAACCACCATCAAGAAGGTACAAGTATTTATCAATAGCTGTCCACACACGATACTCAACATCCATTGGCCGTATACTATCAACAACACACTTCTGTGGGAGAGAACGAACCAGCTCCCAGCTGAAGAGGAAATTAGGAAAAGGCGATGGAAATGGATAGGACATACATTACGCAAATCATCAAACTGCATCACGAGACAAGCGCTAACTTGGAATACTTAAGGGAATCGGAAAAGGAGAAGGCCAAAGAACACATTACATCGGGAAATAGAAGCGGATATGAAAAAGATGAATAACAAGCTGAAAGAGCTGGAAAGGATTGCTTGGTACAGGGTTTGATGTAGAATGCTGGTGAGCAGCCTATGCTCCTTCACGAGGAGTAACAGGACTAACTAACTAAGTAAGTAAGTAAAACTGAGATAGTTACAGTAACTAGTCCCTGAGATTGAAGATCAACTTTCCTAATAAGAACTGAAAATGGTTGTTTGCTTTTAGCTATCCATCGTTAAGTGATGATTAACTTTTACACATGTAGTCGAGTTTGAGATGTCATATGCTTTTGTAATAATATATCATGTAATTAGTTTTATAGAACCATTGAAAATCAAAGTATACAATGGTTAAGTAGTAAACAAGCACATAATTTAATGGTGAATTATATCTCTCACCTAAGACAGTTGATTTAGTGGCTATATACATACAATAAATGACCAATTGATTAACGTCAGTTACTACTTGCTGAGGGTGTTACCTGGACCTTTAAAATGGTACATATCTTTCATTGTTATTTTTAGATATTGTTTTAATCAATGACTGCTGAATAAAAAGGTTATCATCTGTAGTCTTCCTTTCTTTATTGAGTTAGTATAACAGTCTAATCCCATGGTAACGAATAGTAAATAGTTATAACAAATAGTCGTACCAACAGTAGCATCAACTGCCTTTCAAGTCGTATTCGTAAACAGCCGTTTAGAAATAGTTTGAGACTTGTGAACAATGTACTTTTATAACTCTATATGGTGTCAAGCTTAAGGGTGTTAGGCTTCATTAAGAGTGATTTACTTTTAGGCTAATAAATTGCCACCCCATTAATCTAAAATTATTCAATTACTAATACAGTTTACTCAATACTCAATGTTATCAATAGATTACTTTCTCGTTTCCAACATGTTTCAAACCTATCAGTCACAGTATATTACTGAAAAATTATGTTCTTATACTAGATAAACTGTACAGACCTCTTATACAGTTTCTGATTACTTTCTTGATTGGATATACACCAGAATTTATGTTTAAACTATTTACTCATCATTCCAAAATAACTCCGCCTGGAGTCCCTCCGGGAGCTAATGCCAGTCCCAAGCCCGAATACAGGAGGAGGGTTGGGCATGAGGTTAATGACCCCATCCCGTAGAAAACTAACTCGCTAAGAAAACGCTAACCAGAAAAAATAATTCATGATTCCAAAATAGTACTAGACCAATATCAATCATTAACACTTCAGTAATGATTTGATTTCCTCTAGGATAAGCATACATTTCAAAATAATTCTTATCACTAATTGATATCTTCCTGACAACCATTGAATAGTAGGGAGCATTCTTATTCCAAATCGATTTCAGCTTGTACACTTAATATTAGAAGGGATTTTGTGAATATTATAGTAAATTTAATAGTTGAGATCATGATTCAATTGAAGCTAGACCACCATGAAAAACCTGGAAGCATTCGACAATCGTTTAGTCCTATTGTGGGACTCCTCAGCAGTGTGCATCCACGATTCCGCCCCACGAGATTCAAACTCAGGACCTATCGGTCTCTCGTACAAACACTTAACCTATAAACCATTGAGTCAGCGGGTATCTAACCATGTTAATATCTAACTTGAACTTATCCACGAAATTGAGTGACACATCTACTATTATCATCAATGAGTTACTATCTCATAACAGACCCAATTGAACTCCACTGATCAGTGCTTACTCACTAGAACTGCAAGAAATATCTTTTGAAATTAGTCACTAATGAGTATATGTTAATTAATATCATGACCGTCTAGTACTTCCAGGTTTTTCATGGTAGTCTAACTTTAATTAACATTTAACATTACTCTAATGAAAACAAAAACAAAACAAAACAACAACAACAACTGAACATCTAATCCATAATAATGTAACATGAATGGGCGTAACTGTAAATTTTAACATTTTGTCAATTTACATTATCAATATTACAGTAGTGATTGTTTACATGATTATTATTATTATGATTGTTGACATTTTATTTTGATTTATTAAATTATTTACTAAAAATAAAATCAATTATCACCATAACATTATTATTATTATTATTATTACTGCCATTACTATTATTACTATTACTATTATTACTATTAGTCAGTCAGTAACAACATGGAACTTCGTACGTACGTACATCAGTTCGAGTTGCCATACCACATTAGTACAGAGATTCAGTTATCCATTCAAATCCCATAGTGGTAGAGGTAGTGAAAGTATAAGTAGTAATAGGGAACATTAAGGTTTGACGTTAAGGAGTATAATCCAGTGGAATGGATTTGAAAAGAAAATAAAGGACATGAAGAATTCAGAAGATTAGAATTCGGGAGAACACAAAGAGTGAATGCACCCGCGCCATTACAAACGATTTTGAGCCATGTCATTCAAGGTCTCTAACCATCGGTTGCTATCTTCTCGCGGTCCCCAACCAGGTAGTCTACACCTACCAACATGACTCAGTCCACTTGTCAGTGACTTCATGGATTTCTGCCATGTTTTGGTCTGACCGCCCCTACCTTTCTTCCAACCTATTCCTACACCATAAAACATTGCAGGTCGGGGCAGTCGGTGGTCGGGCATGCGCAACACATGTCCCAGCCATCTCAAATGATCAAGTTTCACTACTTCATCAACCGATTTGCCATCCTTACCTAGTACCCGTTTCCTAACAACTGCGTTAATTACTCGGTGATCCCAGGATATACGAGCAATGTTTCGAAGACACCTATGATCAAATACTAGTAACCTACGAATATCCTCTACTCTTACTGGCCATGTTTCACTGCCATAAAGTAGGATGGAACGAACTGCTGCGCAGTAAACACGTCCTTCGATAGACGGATATCTCGCCTACGCCACAAATGACGCAAGTTGGCAAAAGCTAGTCGAGCCTTTTGTATCCGTGCTGAGATTTCGTCACACACCAAACCACAAGGGCTGATGAGACTTCCGAGATAAGTGAAGCGGTCGACACGCTCAACTACTTCACTCCCTATCACTAGTTCGGGTGTCGACGCAACCCAATCCTGAAGCAACATTTTGCATTTCCAGGGAGAGAATCGCATGCCGAACATGTCTGCACTGTTGCTTAGAGTGGTCAGCAGACTCTGCATTCTGTCAGCGTCTTCACTAAATAGAACTATGTCATCGGCATATTCTAAGTCAACAAGTGGATCTCCCGGTAGAAGTTCAACTCCTGGAAATTTAGATGAGGAAAATGTCATCTCTAAAAGGACGTCAACGACAAAGTTAAACAAGAATGGAGAGAGTGGATAGCCCAGACGAACACCACTTGAGGTAATCAGTTCTGATGACAGTTCACCATAAGCTCTCACTCGACCAGTTGTGTTCGAGTAGAGAACCTTTATAAGGTTAATGTACTTCTTTGGCATTTCTTTCAGTGACAAACACTGCCATAGAACCTCACGATCAACAGAGTCAAATGTCACCTTACTATTACCATTATTATTACTATTACTATTATTACTATCACAATAATTATTGTTATTATTAATCAATTCAATCTAGTCAATGAATCAATCAATCTATCTATCTATCTATCTATCTATCCAATTATATATATTCAAGTATTCATTAAGGTGTACATATATAATGAAGTTAAACCAATATATTATACTTAATAAACAATAAATAATAATAATAATAATAATAATAATAATAATAATAATATAAGGATCAATTGACCTTATTGTTTATTATTCATTTCATAAGGGGTGTTATTATTTATTTATTAACTTTTAATTAATTCATAATCTCAACTATTACTATAATTACTAGAATATTTATAGAAAAAACCCCTTCCTCCCCCTTTCTAATATTCTTAATTTATTTTGATTAATTGTCATAATTAGTTATTAATTAATTTTCATTTTGTTATTGTTATGATTGTTTTTGTAAATTCACTTGTTGTCATGAGAAAAAAAACAAAAAAAATTTTAAAAACCAAAAAAAATTTTTATACAAAAGTGTTTCTACGTGTCTAGGATGCGATACACATACATACGCACTCACTTTCTGTCTCCTCTCTCTCTCTCTCACACACACACACATGCTACAAGTACACTATTTTATAGTGTAGTGACTCATTTAGTCAAACATAAGCAGAAAAAAAAAATGACCTTGTCACACAAAAAGAAAAACTAAAGTTTTTTTTTCAACTTGTATAAACAAGTAAAATTGGGATTAGGTTAATGATGTGAATAAAATTAAATATAATAAGTAATATCATCAATATATTTAGTTCAAATCTTGCGAGGCAGAATTGTGAATGTGCACTGTTGAAGAGTCTCATAATGGGACAAAACAACCTTTTAGTGCTTCCAGCTTTTCCATGGTGATCTAACTTCAAATGACTCATCATTTCAATCATTGAAAGTATTTAGTGATTTGATTGATAAAAAATATTCCAATTCTTATTGATTGAAAATTATTGATTATTCATTTGTTGACAGGTATGAACAAATTTATACAAAACTAAGGAAATTGTAATGTAAAACATACAATTTATATCATTCATGAATAAAACAATAAAAAAAAGATATTAACATTGTTGGATACCAGTTTAGTAGTTTAGAGGTTAAGTGAGACCAAAAGTTTTGGATTCGAATCCTGCAAGCAGAAAACTAGATATAAACTATTGAAGAGTCTCATAATAGGACGAAACGGCCATCTAATATTTCAAGGTTTTCAATAGCTGTCTAACATCAATCGATTCATCATCTCAATTAAAAATAAAACAGTTTAATAATGATGATATGTGAAAACTGATTATTCACTTTGTATTATTTAATATTGTGTTGTAGGTTAGTTCGATTAAGGGTAATCAAGTATGGTAGTATAATGGTTATCAATACATGGTGTATCTGTTGATAACCGTAACCTATCCTGATATTAATGCTAAAATCCTAATGGGATGCAAACTATACTAAGATGTAACAATTAAAATATGATATCGATTAGTTTCGAATGATATTATTACAGGGCCTTCAGTCTCGCGAGCGAACGCTTAACCTAATGGACTACAGAGCCGACATTGGACGGTGTTAATGTTTAACCTCAACTAATCCACGAAATTGCGCGACCATTTTTCATTGTACTAAGGTAGACACCTTTTTCTACCTGACACGGATTAGCTCCACTAGTCACGGCTTCTCACCAGAACTCCGAGAATTTTCTGACGAATCTAGTCACTAGTGAATAGATGGTAATTATCAGTTTAGGGGTGGTGGAGATTTGAACAACACATATAAACGAACAATTGTTTTTACAATTAGATCGTCATCAGGCTTTACTCTAATATGCAGTAATATTTATACGAAAATGTTAAACCAATCACTGCAATTTGGGTCAATAATCACAATGAAATAGAATAAGTCATCACATATAATAGATAAAAGTACAAGTTGATAGTAGGAAGACAGGTGTATTGATAGTAGGTAAGAATAACAAAATACTATAACAAAAGTCTTATCAATAGTTAAACATTGGAAATAGTAGGTCAAACATGGGTAAATGGAATAGTCAGTTAAGTTTTTGATTGAGATCACGAACCAATTGATGTTAGACCACCATTGAAGACATGGAAGCATTGGATGTCCGTTTCGTCCTACTGTGGGACTCCTCAACAGTGAGCATCCACGATCCCGCTCTCAGGATTAATGGGTGATGTATAAATAGAGTTAAATAGATAGGTCAATCCTCATCCATAACCAGTTTCCACTTCTTTTTTTACCTTAGTAACAAAATTCGTCTAAATTCAATAGTTTAAGAACATGACAAATGATACTAATGATATGTTACTAATAATAATAATTATTATTATTTGAACACAAGGAGACACCAAATAGATATGCGCCACACAAATCTCATTTGATTTGTGAGAGGGCTGTGATACTGCCCAGGTGCCCAAACCAAAGCAGGTGGTTTCCTTAAGGGGAAACACTCTGAGCCTTTGACCTAAAGGTCTAATCCATAAGGCAGTGGAGCATCGTAAGGAGATGCAGTCCCATGGTAGCCGGTAACGAACGATTGATTCATACGCCATTTGTTCCCTCAGGATCCGGTTATAACGCCGACATTCGCTTTTCGTCCTCTCAATTTCGTAAACAACACCCCGGCCACGAGAAGGCAGTGAGTAGGACTTCCCTGACAATGGTTGTATGCACATGGTCATATGAGAGCATTTGGAGAGGATGAGCGGACTCTCTCCACTCTCCGCCGTACTATGGCATTTGGGGGTATGTTACTAATAAACACAATTGGAATCTATAAACAACCAGTTTCAAATTCACATAGAAATATAAACTTTTGTTAAGTTACAAAACTATTCAATACTTATTAGTTATCATGGTTACACAAGTTGATATCAATTCATTTTAATAATGCAAATCAAATACTCTATTTTGTTATCAGAAGGGGGTTTTGTGGAGACTGTTTTTAATCATTTCAATTGTTGAAATCATGAGTCAATTAAAGTTAGACCACCATGGAATATCTGGAAGTATAGGGATGATCGTTTCGTCCTCTATTTTATATCCTAATGTTTCCATAAAATTTATTTATTTATTCTTTGTATTTTTTTTTTTTGGCTCAGATTCTTCAATCATGACGATTTATGAAATAGTTTTAAAATAAAAATCAATAACAGTGTCTGAAAGAATCTTTTCTTTTTTTTCTGTTTTCTTTTTTTCTTTTTTTTCTTTTTTTTTGTATAATGAAAAATTAATTTTCGATGTTTATTCTTTGTTTCATTTCTTATTCATTAATGTTTAAGTGTAATAACAGTTGTGTGAACAAAGTTTTTCTCTTTTCTTCTTTTTTTTCTTTTTCTTTTTTATTTCTTTGGTTTCTTTGGGTCACACTTGTTCAACTACACACATTTATCACCATAGACACTTTAATATAGTCTAGTCAATAAATTTACTTTTTTTTACAGACAACAGCATACACACATACATACATACATACATACATACATACATACATACCTCCATACATCTATACATCCACGAATAGACATACACCCAAATGGATAGGAAAATATACAATAAGAGAAATGAATGTATTATTGATTGAATATAAATCAATAGTGAATATGATGTTTAGTGTTGTTGAATATAAATGAAGGAAAAAGTACATGTTACCATGACATTCGAATAGTGTATAAAGTTTTAATAAAACTAAAATTTGACTATATTTAATTAGAAAGGAATCATATTTGATGACAAAACAATAATAATAATAATAATAATAATAATAATAATAATAATAATAATAATGGAATCCAGTTTGATGTGTGTTTCGTCTTATTTAGGACTTATCAGTTGAATGTACCTGTATCTTAAAATTAATATTCATTCTATGATTCAAATAGACTAATCAATTGTCGTCTTAAACTTCAATGGGAAGATTCAAGCAAAACAATACTGTTATAAGTTGTGACCGCTAATTAGAGAACAGTGATTTATCGATCGGATCAATGACGCATAAACCTGTACGAGAAGCCTAGAGTTCTGATTGATCTCGCTTACTGCCTAGCCCAACCAGTGAAGTCCAGAACACCAATCCAAGCCTCTGAGATATAAATCATGTATTTCAAACATACTTAGTTTATATACCAAATACTAAGTGAATAATTATGATATTTAATTCACTTAATATTGTTTTAATTGAATCTTCCCATTGTTATTTAGGACTGTAATTGATCAGTCTCTTATTGGTATATGTGCATACTGTGCGTGTCGCCTCGACATTGCCTTAATTTACAAGCATTTTATAAGCAAAGATGGATAGTGCCAATAAGAGACTGATCAATTTCAGTCCTAAATATCAATGGGAAGATTCAAGTAAAACAATATCAAGTGAATTACACAAACAGGTGACTATCAAGACTCAGTAGCTAAGTGGATAACGCGATGGCGTTTGAAGCGGACGGTATTGGGTTCGAGTCCCAGAGTGAACATCAACTCTAAGATGTGGCAGGTACATCCAGCTGACGAGTCCTAAATAGGACGAAACACGCGTCAAACTGGATTCCACTGCTAACCACTATCCATCTTTGCTTATAATCATGATATTTGTTTTAGATTTTTTTCAAACTTTCAATTAGATGGAATTGATAAATTTTACGAAGATTTGTGGTTTTTATGGATGGGATCTCGAGCTACTAATTTTAGGGAAGCCGCTATAGTAAGCTTTGAGGAAATGAAACCAAAAACCTGAAATTTCCCCAGACCTGAGGAAATTCTCCAATATTTCCCCAAACTTGGGAGATTGGGATCTTTCACAAAGCATTTATTTTAATAAGAATTTAGTTAGGGTTTAAATTATAATCTTGTTTTACATAAGTAAACAGGAGAAATCGAAGAACATTCTTTCTTATGTACTACTATTTACTAATTATCATCCACAACTGTGTTGGTAATTGATTTCGAAAAGGTTTAGGCTTGAACTCTTTACATTTACATTATTGAATTGGCATCAAACTTCAGTTAATATATGATATGATGCAATGATTAGTTGATGTCATCAATATTGATTGTCTTATTCTTGACAACAAATGAGCTACATTGATCACTGTTTCTCCTTAGAACTGGTTCTTGAAGTTGATCATTAGTGAGAATATCAAATCATTATCAAGTTCTAACTTATTGATTAGTGAATGTGAGATCAAACAAAAATATAATAGGTTAAGAATTTAATTACATAGAGGATCATAAGAAATTATTTATATAATTTACTACATCAAAGAGAGGAATGCCAAAGAATACATTACGTCGGGAAATAGAAGCAGATATGAAAAAGATGAATAACAACTGGAAAGAGTTGGAAAGGATTGTCCAGGACAGGATTAGATGGAGAATTCTGGTGAGTGGCCTATACTCCTTCACGAGGAGTAACAGGCATAAGTACGTAAGTAACATTAAAGAGGTAATTTAGTGGTAGTCTCATAGAATTAACAGCATAAATCTGAGTTTAGCTACTGTTATATTCCAACTGTTGTCATCACTTTCATAAGATAAACAATCTTGTTCATTACAATAACATTGACAGAAAAAAACTTATTGTCTTTCTACTATAGTAAAATAAGTCATAGTACAGTCTAGTATATACAATTGTTATTAAGTATGAAAATATCAGAAGGGGTTTTGTGGAGATTTTAGTAATGTCGATAGCTGAAACCATGAGTCATTTAAAGCTAGATCACCATGGAAAACCTGAAAGCACTGGACGGCTGTTTCGTCCTAATATGGGGCTCCTCAGTAGTGCGCATCCCCCCGCGAGATTCGAACCCAGGTCTGTTGTGAGATATCAGCTCACTGAAGATAATGGTGTACGATGGCACAACTTCGTGGATTAGTTGAAGTTAGACATCAACACCTTTGGATGCCGGCTCAGTGGTCTAGTGGTCAAGCACTCGCGCGAGAAACTGATAGGTCTTGGGTTTGAATCTCGCGCAGCATTTCTTTAATTAATGTATCGTGATGAATTGATGTGTCGTAGAATGAACAAAATCAAAATCCAGCGGGGTCGTGGACGCGCATTGCCGAGGAGTCCCATACTAGGACGAAACGGCCGTCCAGTGCTTTCAGGTTTTCTATGGTGATCTAGTTTCAACTGACTGATGATTTTAACTATTGAAGTATGAAAATGTAAAATTTATGAACTTCCATTATAATTAACAAGTGAAGAGTTTAATTTAACTCATCAACGGGTTAAAAACTAACAAACCCATTAATGAAAACTATTTATCCATATTGTCACAAAACATTAACAGATTTGGATGCCGACTCATAAGGTTTAGAGTTTAAACATTCGCGCGCAAAACCGAAGATCTGGGGTTCGAGTTCCGCATACGGAATGGTAGATGCACACAGCTGTCCAGTGTTTCTAGGTTTTCACTTGTGCTCTGGCTTAAATGAACACATAAATTTTACTATTAAAAAATATATCTCATATCCCAATCACATTTGATGACGTGGCTATACGCAAGGATGTGTGTGTATAAGGGTGATTATTTAACATTATATCATTACATAATAATGAAAATATTAATTTTATAGTTGAATTCATGAGTCATTTGAAGAGAGATCACCATGGAAAACCTGGAAGAACTGGACCGCCATTTCATCCTAGTATGGAATCTTCAGCAGTACATCAATTCATCACGATACATTAATTAAACAAATGCTATATGTCATTAAACAATTCTAAGAAATGATGGATAGTGGCTAGCAGTGGGATACAGTTTGACGCGCGTTTCGTCCTATTTAGGACTCGTCAGCTGGACGTACCTCCATCTCACAGTTGATGTTCACTCTGCGACTCGAATCCAATACCGTTCGCTTCAAACGCCATCGCGTTATCCACTTAGCTACTGAGTCCTAATAGCCACTTGCTTGTGCTAGCCACTATCCATCATTGCTTACAAAAAACTTGTGAATTACGACAATATCGAGGCATACGCACAGTATGCCCATATGCCAATAAAAGACTGATCGATTGCAGTGTTCAACTTTAATGGGAAGATTCAAACAAAACAATACTAAGTGAACCAATTCTAAGTTTTAAAAGTAAAGTTGAACATACAACTACTTTCCATGAAGTTGAATTTATGGAACAAAGAAGTTCATTGATGTAATTCCTATTAAACTCATTAATTGACTAACTGATTTGCCTATCTTTAGATACAGGTTAAATCAATGCTAGACAAAACATTCACGTATATTAACTAGTAACAATACTCCTACTCCTACTCTTACTCCTACTACTGTTACTACTACTAATACTACTACTACTACCACTACTACCACTATTACTACTACCACTGATAATAACAATAACAATAATAATCAGTATGAACATAATGAACAAATGTAAATGTAATCGATTTTTTTTTCTTTCAGAAAATTTTCTTTTTTTTTTTTTGTTTCCAATTTTTAAAACCGGGAAATAAACATACAAAGCTAACAAATAGAAAAATAAATTAGTGAAGAAAGAACAATCACATTTTCTTATCCATTCTTTGTTATCTATATGAATTCATTGTTTAATTTATTCTCTTACCTAATCACCCACTCACTCACTCATTTATTTATTCATTCATTCGTTTACACGTAAATTGAATAACGTATGAAGAGATAAGAGATACATTTCATTCATGTAGATAATACTCAATAGTTGAAATCATGAGTCAATTAAAGCTAGATCACTATGGAAAACCTGGAAGCACTGGACGGTCGTTTCATCCTAGTATGAGACTTCTCAGCAGTGCGCATTCACGATGCTGCCGCCTCCCGCGAGATTCGAACTCAGGACATCATATGTAAACGCTTAACTTCTAGGCCACTGAGCCAGCCAGCATCCAGCGGTGTTAATGTCTAATTTCAATTGATTTATAATCTCAACTATTGAAATGATAATTCCGTTGGATACATCAATAAGTTCAACTAAATTAAAAACATTTAAAACTTTGGATAATCAAACTTAATGATCACCATAAAAATAAATAAACATTCATTTTACCAGTTTATGGGTTGTGGAGATTGTTAACTTTTTGATTGAGATCATGAACCGATTGATGTTAGATCAGTGGAGCTAATCTGTGTCCGGTAGAAACAGGTGTGTACCTCAGTACAATGAAAGATGGTTGCGCAACTTCGTGGATTAGTTGAGGTTAGACATTAACATCGTTCAATGCTGGCTTAGTGATCCAGTAGGTTAAGTGTTCGCGCACTAGACTGAAGGCCCTGTGTTCGAATCCCGCGAGCGGGATCGTGGATGCGAACGGTTGAGTAGTCCCACAATTGGACGAAAATGCCGTCCAGTGCTTCCAGGTTTTTAATCATGGTCTCAGATCAATCGATTCATGATCTCAATCAAAAACATTCATTTGTTTGTATTTTTTCTCCCCTTACATCAAAATAATTCCATGTATGAGGCTTTATAAAGTGAAGTATTTGTATTGTCACTAGTTGAGGGGAGAAATTCTATCGCATATATAATTATTAATCAGTAATAGTATGAGTCTCAATGTCTGTTGGCCGTATATTATCATTAAAAACCTACTAAATTAGGGAATAAACCAACTTTTCAGTTAAGAATCAAATCATTAAAAAAATGTTGAAATCCTGAAAGGAAAAGAAAAAAGCGAAAGACCAAAGAACATATTACGTCTGAAATAGAAAGCAAACATATAAAGAATGAATAGAAACACAAAAAAAAAACACTAAAAATGATTGTCCAAGACATAGTTAGACGAAAAATCGTGATGGATGGCCTATACTCCTCTACAAATGGTTACAGATATAAGTAAGTAAGTAATTGAATAAGTAAGTAGGGAAGTAAGTAAGTAGGTAAGTAAGTAAGCGATTGAGTAAGAAAGTAAGTGATTGAGTAAGAAAGTGAATGAGTATGTAAGTAAGTAATTAGGTAGGTAGGTAAGTAAGTAAGTAACAGTATGATTGATTGAAAAGAACAATCTTCTACATACAACTAGATCATACCACTTGTTAAAACAAAATCAAACAACTCATAATACATATATATATAAATCGAAATATACCATAGATAAATGAATAAACAACAAACATGACTTACCTGTATTCATATCGATTGGAATAAGTTGACGTGGATTAACTACTTTTTCACTATTTACTATTATACAACTTCCAACTTTACTGATATTATTATCATCATCATTATCATCCCTATCATCCTTATTATTATTATTATCATTATTATTATTATTATGTTTACCCATTGCATATATTTTAGGTCGTGAATCAATCCATTCCAATATATTATTATTATTATTATTATTATTATTATTATTATCATTATATAATAATGAACGTATTTCATTAAACATATATAATATATATTGTGGTTTATTATTCATCTTATCATCTATTCTATCTAATTCAATAGGTATAAATAAATTCATAGTAACATTATTTAATTGATTTGATGGTCCCATATATTCAATTTGTATAATATGTTCAATTTTAGGACCAATATCTGATACAATAATACGTTTTTGTGGATGATATAATAATGTTGTTGATGGAATTGTTCGATTATCCATTATACTTGGTATATCACCAGGACCATATGATATTCGTATAATTGGTCGATGAATAACATGATAATTAATTCGTATTATATTATTAATTGGTTGTGGATCTAATGTACCAGTGATGATATGAATGGTTACACCAGCACCTAATTGAAAATTAACTTGATTATGATCTAATAAAAATTTATCATAATATGTAGATAATATAAAACGTTGATTAGGTTGAATTAAATCATGATCATTTATATATAATGGTAATAATGTACCAATAGGACAATGAACCCATGTTTCATTTTCAGAAACATCTATCATAATTACTTCTGTATAACGTTTATTATTAGTAGTATTAGTAGTAGTAGTATTATTATCTATATTAATAGGATCAATTTCTAATTCAAGATGTGAAAATTTTAAATTTCCATGAAATTGTAATTCCATACGTGTACCTTTTGCTTTTGTTGGTCCTAAATTATATATTTCTATTTGTATTTGTTGTCTAGAACTATTTTTATTACCATATTCAATATTAATATTCATTGTTAAAGGATTATTTATACTATTATTATTACTATGATTAAATTTAGATATTATATTCTGTTGTTGATAATATGAATATGGAAAAGTAATTAATTGATTTGATTGTATATCTTTCACATATATCATAATATCACTTTCACATATTGGATTTGGATAACATATATAACGTGATAATGGTATTTTACTAATACATTTTGACCAATCAATATATGAACGTTTTAACCAACTCCCATTTATACAAGTACCATTTTGATTAATAACATTATAATTACCATAACATAATTGTAAAAATCGATAACCAATATAAATACCACCATGAATTGATTCTAAATCATGAATATTTTCAATATTAATTTTAGCTTGTAAATTAAAATCAATAATTAATTGATTTTGTTTGAATTCTATATATGATTTAATAGAATCAATTAAATTAAAACGTTGTTCAATTAAATTGGTTACATTCCAATCAGGATTAATTTGATGTATAACTTGATCTATTTGTAATGAATTTAAGAATTTTCGATCTAAATAATAATGATCAGATTTTGTGAATTTTTTTATAGGATCATTAAAATAAATAATAATTTGTATTGGTATAATATCATTTTTTAATATATTTCTTATAGTTAACCATGGTGGATATATATAATGACAATTAGCAATCCATGTATAACGTGTTGCATATACTAAAATAGATGGATTCGATTTTATATGATAATTTATAGAAGAAATTGGTACAACTAAATCATTTATTCCATTAAAATCTAAATCTTCTGCATGTGATGGAAGATGTGCACCATAATCATATGCATATTTTGGACTTTTTAATATATCAAATGGTATTCTATCAAATGTACAATTAGATAATAGACGTATTAAATAAATATAACTATAATGATTTGTTGTAGTAATATTTAAATATGGTGCACCAACAGCAATATCATCATTACCATCACCATCATAATCACCAAGATTACATAATGAAAAACCAAAATGTTTTGAATAAAATGGACCATCTAAATAATCTATTTTAGTAGATGATTCATAGGAATCTAATTGACATAATAAATAAATTCTACCAATATTATAATTCATTGATGAAATAGGATCCATTTTAGTATTATTATTATTATTGATTATAGTATTTCTAGTATATGGTGCACCCATGATAACACTTTTAATATATGGTCCTTTTATATTAACTCTTAATACAGATATACCATTTCCATTGAATGGATTAGTATTATTCAATTCTGGGAACCAATCAATATTACTATAATATCCATTTACATTATCTCTATAAGATTTACTATAATGTATACCAATTAAATGATTTATATTTGTATGATTATTATTATTATTATTATATGTAAGTAATCCTGGTGCTGTAACAAAACCATCAGTTAATGCATAACCAAATAATGAACCAATTATTCTATATTCATTTGATTCTGGTCTATTAATTGTTGTTACTTTTATAGTACCATATAAATCGGTTAATATTTGAATACGTCCATAAGGTGTAGATAATGGTTGACCAATCCATAATTGAATATTAGATAATTGATCTTTATCTTTTGAATCATTATTATTATTATTATTATTATTATTATTATTATTATATGTGAATGCAATACTATGACCAGCAGCACATGGTGTAACAACTTTTAAATTTGTTTGACAAAAATCAGATAATTCAATATGTGATTGAATTTGTCCATTTTCTATTAAATGTAAAAAACATCTACCAACTGGTAATTTAGAATTAGCTCTCCATAATGGATCACAATATATAAATAAATTTAAATCATGATTAATTTTTAATGATTCACTTGTTGCACCAAGAAATTCATGATCATTTCTATGTAAAAAATCAGATTGTAATGGAATACATGAATTTGATTGAAAACCAAAACCTAATAAACTTTCATAATCTGATTTCCAATTTAAATGGCATAAAATAATTTGATTATTATATCTAGGTGATACATGATTATTATTGAATTGTTGTTGTTGTTGGTGGTGTTGTTGTTGTTTATATGATCCACCAAGGAGTATATAACCATGTTTTAATCGATCTGAATTAAATAAACTAATACTAGTCCATTCAAATAATTCATTATCATCATCTTCTGATAATGATGATCCCGATGATGATGATGATGATGACGGTGACGATTTATTAAAATGAAATTGTAATGTTTTAAAATCTAATGTATCACATTGTTGAATTAATTTAAAATCAGGCCATACATTTAATGGTGTTTTAGGTGACCATAAATGGGATCTTATATAATCTAATTCCCAATGAATATCAGAATACGATTTATCATTTAATATATGTGATTGATCTGCTGTACTAGTAATACAGGTAAATAATAGAGTGAACAATACATTAATCAATATATAATAATGATAGATAGTTATGCAGACAGTAGATTGACAACATGTATTAATAATCCACATTATTCATTAAAGTATTAATAATAATAGTAATAGTAATAATAGTAATAATAAGTTTATGAGTTTGTATGTGCAAATGTTCTCATAGATTATCCAATAATCAGAAGAAGAAGATAAAGAAGTGATTTGTGCAAAATCAATTTAATTCAATAGTATCTATGTGCATCTATCTATCTGTATCTATATTCTTTTTAATAATAAAATATATATAGGTAACTCATATTGATAAAAATGTTATAAAGAAAAGATTTAAATTAAAAATGAATAAAATTTTAAAAGTTCACGCCTTTTTGTTGTTGTTGTTGTTGACGTTTATAACCTTGAACAGATTTAAATTAGGATAGGAAAATCTTGACCTTGTCTTAACCAATCAGAATTAAGTTAAATACTTGAATATGATTGGTTAATAATAATATGCGCATATTTTATGTTTTTATTTTGTTGTTATTGTTATTTTTGTTACTGTTGTTGTTGTTGTTGTGGTTTTTTCAATATATCATGCATAATGTGACATGAACGTCTTATTTTTTTTTAAAAAGTGACTTTTTATCTATCTGTTGTTATTATTTTTTCTTTTCATTCATTTATCCAATCCAATCCAATACTTAGTTATACCTGTTACCTCTCATGTGGGAGGGGGTGTTAGGCCATTCACCAACATTCTACATTGAAGTCTGTCTTGGACAATCCTTTCCAGTTACTATTCACCTTTCTCATGCTTAACTTCAATCATTGGTGCAGTGTGTTCTTCAACCTTTCCCTTTTCCGTTTCCTTAATGTTATCCTATCCATATTGTCAAAAGCCTACTCATAGTCAATGAAGTTGATGAATAATGACGAGTTTCACTCAGCTGATTGTTCAATGATGATCCGTTGTGAACGACCGATTCCTACGGAATCCAGATTGTTGGTCTCGAAATTGGGTGTTTACTGAGTCTTTCTTCCAGTTTAGCAACACTCCGTTAAAGACTTTTCCTGGTATTGACAGTTGTGTGATGACTCTATAGTTCTCACATTTACTCAAATCTCTTCTTTAAAATCTTGATGATGTGTCCTTCTTTCCAGTCCATCGGCACTTGTTCCTCCTCCCAAATCTTCTTGAATAGAAGGTGAAGCATGCTTGTAGTTACTTCGATGTCTGACCTCAGTGCTTCAGCTGGTGTATTATCGGGTCCTGCTGCTTTCCCGCTCTTCATTTGTCTGATGGCCATTCTGATTTCTTCCGTCGTTGGTGGATTGACATCCGTAGGAAAATCTGTGTGTGCTGCTTCTATGTCCCGTGGATTCGTTGGAGCCGGCCTATTCAGAAATTCCTGGAAGTACTCTACCCATCTGTTCCGCTGTTGTTGAATTTCAGTGGTTAGTCTTCCTTCTTTGTCTTTGACTGGTCTCTCTGGTTTACTATATTTCCCTGCTTGTTTCTTCGTTGCATCGTGGTGCTGTCTCATATTTCCTTCTCTTGCAGCTTTTTCCACCGGCCTTTAGTTCTCCCATCAGAATGATGAGGTCCTTTCTTGGGCACTTCTCTATGATTGATTGCAGCCTCTCATAGAATCGATCCTTAATTTCATCGTTTCTATCGTTGGTGGGTGCATAACATTGGATAATATTCATTGTGATCCCCTCCTCCTTTCCTTTGAATGATGCTTTGATGATTTTGGATCCGTAAGATTCCTATCCTACAAGTGCATCGCGTGCTTCTTTGAACAGCATTAAAACAATTTCCTGAGTGTGTGGAGCATTTTCCTCTTCGTGACCCGAGTACAGCAACATGTCTCCCGTATCTAGTCTTTGCTTTCCAGCTTTGGTCAAGCGGGTTACACTGATTCCGAGTACTGTCAATTTGTATCTCCTCATTTCCAATCCTATTTGACTGGTGTTCTCGGTTTCCCATATTGTCCGGACGTCCCATGTACCCATAAAAACTGTCGTTCTGGTTGTTAGAAGAGGCATCGGCCTCTTGATGGGGTCGCTAACCCCGTGCCCAACTCTCCTCCTCTACCCGGGTTTGGGAGCGACAGTAACTCTAGAAGAGCTGCAGACAGAATTAACAATAAATATTCATCAGTCCAATTCAGGACATCAATTAGTACATCTTGAGCCAATGAATAAACAAGATAAAATACGGATTGTATTTGTAAAACTTATTATAACAACTACATTGCAATTTTATTTTAAAGCTAAAGATTTCCAGCCAGAAAACTCTGACGGTTGTACATCTTTAAATATGTATATTTGCTAAATGAACGCTAGATTTGGTTCCTAAGCTCATCTAGTAACCCTCAGACTAGATCTACACAACGATGTGAACTCGAGAGAAAAGGCACAAAGTATGTAAGTAATACTTTACTCCAGTGGTTCATTTATGCACAGAAAATATAGGGTTTTTATAGTATTTTAAATATTTTAGGGTTTCCCGAAAATTTTGGAACTCTATTAAGCATATTAGCGGTACAAGTAATCATCCAATCAGAAACGCGACATGTAATCTTTCACCTTCAAGATGTTTCTTACAAAGCTTCTATTAAATACTGATTGAATAAGATGCTTCTCAGTGTCTTCAGAGCCTTTCTTGGCTTTTTTCGACGAGTTTTTGGAATCTCCTCAATAATTTGTAATTGAAACAATCGGATCTTTATAAATATTTCTTGCTTACCAATCGAAATCAGAACTAATTAATATAGAATACGGATGGAGTTGAAAAGCAAACAGTATAGTTAACCGATATACATAACTTTAATTATGTAATGGTGGAGAATATGAAATTTTATTGAAATAATGAATCGACCTAACTTAGAACATCATTAAAAACCTGGATGTGCATTGCTGGGGATCGCACGCTAATACCAAACGGGAATCTAGTATTTCCATATTTTCAATTGTAATCTAACTTAGATCGGTTCATGATTTCAATGGGACATAAATAAGTATGTAAAAGTACTGGTTAGCGTCTTTTCAGCAAGATTTTGTTCTGTAGGATTAGGTTACTGTCTCCATACCCAACCCTCCTCCTTTATCCGGGCTTGTGATCGGCAGTAACTCTAGGAAAGCTACAGATGGAGTTTGTGTAAAAGTACTTTTTATTAAAAACGAAAAATAACACGTCTTCTTTAATTAATTCTTTTGAGTCTAATTTTCCTCACGTGTAAAAAAACTTGTCCAATCACTATTAGGAATCATAGATTGGCGGTGATCCAACAATTTTATAAATATTATCGTGAAAGTGTAAGACTTCGTGAAACCTCTATAAAAGCTATTTTTTATGTAAGCTACTGATAAATAATTTAAGTAGACAAAACTTAAACGAAGAATTTTTATGTAGTCTATGAATGCATTACCTAAATTCAGGTTTGTGCTCTGAATTAACCTATAATCTATGTCAGAATGGGTTTTGTGGAGATTTTAGTAATTTCAGTAGTTAAAATCGTGAGTCAATTAAAGATGGATCACCATGAAGAACCTGGATTTCCATTTTGTCCTAGTATGGGTCTCCTCAGAAGTGCGTATCCACGATCCCGCCCCACGAGATTCGAACCCAAGACCTATCAGTCTCGCGCGTGAGCGATTAACCACTAAATCACTGAATGTCTAACTTCAACCAATCCACGAAATCGCGCCACCGTACACCATTGTTTTCAGTGAGCTGATATCTCACAACAGACCTGGTTGAATTCCACTGGTCACGACTTCTCACTAGAACTCCAGGAAATGACTCTTGGATGCCGGCTCAGTGGTCTAATGGTTAAGCGCTCGCACGCGAGACTGATAGGTCCTGGGTTTGAATATCGTGGGGGCGGGATTGTGCATACGCACTGGTGAGGAGTCCCATACTAGGACGAAATGGCCATCCAGTGCTTCCAGGTTTTCCATGGTGGTCTAGCTTCAATTGACTCATGATTTCAACTATTGAAATTATAATGTATGTGTATAAACACGAGTTAAATCGATCAAGACTCAAGTAAAGAAACGATATAATGGAATACATACTCACGACCTGCAGATTTCTTACTGTGAGCTTCATATGTAAACAAATGAGTCAGCACTAAAGAGTAGTACTTTGATCCGTAGACGATTCTATATTCTATTACTGAGAGTTATGAGTATGCTCTCAAAAGAAATTATGAAATAGGAGGAACTAATTTTCTTGTCTGATTCCCCGACTAAATTCATTCATTCATGTGAACTAACCTTCAAACTGGATCCATTCATTAGACATTTGCCTTTAATAGGATAATTAATTTAACCTAAGGAAGATATTGAACAAACCAGTTTCCATATGAAGTGAAAATTTGGAAAAGACGTTGGGAGTGAACAGGATATACACTAAGGAAATTATTAAACTGCATCACGAAGCAAGCACTAACTTGGGATCGTGAAGGGAAATGGAAAAGTGGAAGTTGAAAGAACACACTGCGCCGATAATTGGAGGCAAACATCAGAAAGATGAATAGTAACTGGAAAGGATTGTCTAAGACAGAGTTGGATGTAGAATGGTGATAGGCAGCCCATGCTCCTCCATGAAGGGTAGCAGACATAAGTAGTAACGGAAGACATTGTTTACTCAAGAGATTTCTACGAAGAAAATTTTCTTTCGACGAAATCATTTACCTAAGCTGTATTTATAATTGTTTAGTCAATATATTGAAGAGATCGCATCGTAAAGTAATTCGAGACTACGTAATAATCAGGTTAGAAAAGAATAAAAGAATGAAAATAATTTATCGATATAGGGGATGTGGGGTTATTACGTTTTTGATTGAGATCATGAACCGATTGATGTTAGACCCCAGTTGAAAACCTAGAAGCACTGGATGGCCGTTTCCTCCTATTGTAGGATTTCTCAACAGTGCGTATCCACGATCCCGCCCCCGAGAGATTCGAACCCAAGACCTACCAGTCTCGTGCGCGAACGCTTAACCAAATGGACCACTGAGCCGGCCGGCACCCAATGATGTTAGTGCTTCCAAGTTTTCAATCATGGTCTAACATCAATCAGTTCATGATCTCAATCAAAAAAGAAAATAATTTACATGTCTAAATTATGAAAGATAATTGTTCATTTGACAGATATGACAAAAAAAATGAAAATCATAAAGGCCATACTATTAACTGATTATAGCTTAAAATCACAATGCTTCCAATGATGGTCTAACTTAGATTGACTCATGAATTCAACTATTACAATATAAAACAATAATCCAAACAAAACAAAACCAAAATATTTTGCAAAGGAGAATTAAAACCTAAAGATGGATGAGAGGTTGATCAGAATGATTTTGCATTTAGAGTTCAGGCTTGAATTAATGGATCATGAAACCTTCAGTAATGCATAAGGTTTATTTATATGTTTAATTATCAAATGGATGTATTGTCAGTGTAAATATTCCACTATCATTCTGGGCTATATCATCACTAATATTCTAAAACACTTGGTGACATTCGATTGGATCAAACGAAATACCTTGATCAATAAGATCACTGGAATCACTATGAGTTATTGGATTTCCAGTAGAGGTTTTCAAACTAATTTTATTAATGTAGGTATATTTGTCACCGCTTGTCCAAATAATTCGGTTCAAAGTAACTATTAGATTGTTTTTTTTTTGAATTCAATTAATATATGACGGATAGTGGCTAGTAGTGGAATCTAGTTTGACGCACGTTTCATCCTATTTGGGACTTGTCAACTGGATGTACCTGCATCGCAGAGTTGATATTCACTTTGGGACTCGAATCCAGTACTATTCTCTTTAAACGCCATCATGTTATCCATCTTTGCTTACAAAGCTTGTGACTAAAGGCTATATCGAGGCAATCCTCACAGGATGCACATATGCCAACATGAAACTGATCAATTGCAGTCCTAAATAACAATGGCAACATACAAGTAAAACAACATCTAGTGAATTCAATTGAGATATGATAAAAATGAGTCTTCCTGCTAATTAGTTTTCTACTTGTGGAGTATTTAAAACTAGAAAGTGGTTGATTTTTTCTTCAAAACTAGATGATAGTCATCATAACAGCGTCAAATAGATACTTGCCTTCAAATGACCTGATATGGCTGAGAGTGAGGAGAGTCAACTCTCCCTCTCCAAATGCACACAACCACTACCAAGGAAGTTCTACTCACTACCAACTCCCACCACCGATGTTGTTTACGAGATTCAGAGGACGAAAAGTGAATGTCCGGAGCTTGAAACAGGTTGGTGAACACGGAGAGTTCACCTAGGGGAGTTGGAAAACACTCATTCCAAACCAGTGGTGTACATGGGCTCCAGGATCCTGAAGGAACTAATGGCGTATGAACCTATTGTTGGTCACCGGATACCATGGGACTGCATCTCCTAACGTTGCTCCACCGCATTTTAAATCACACCTTTAGGTTGAAGGCTCCGGTAACAAGTACCATAATATAGGTGAAATCATTTCTAAGTTTCAGAACTCATCATCACTTTTTAAAAGAACTTTTATTTGTTTTTCAGCTTTTTCACTTTACAAAGACAAAATATTTAACTTTCTTGGTATGTGATTCACTGTTCAAGATTAGCCTCATTCTTTGTACAGGTGTTCATTATGAATGAGTCAATTCCCGATATTACAACCTTTTTTCTTAAAAAGAAATACAGAAACAACCCAAGCAGTGAAGGATTACCTAGTTGTGATTAACTCGATATTTCATATCAGAATGATCAACCTCTGTACGTGAGTTATTTGTATAGAATCTCAGATATCAAGAAACACTGAAAGGCTGTTTTATCCTAAATTGTAACTCCTCTGAAGTGCACATCCACGACCACACAAGAAGTCGAACCTTAGATTTTTAGTCTTTGAAGTGACCTTTAGATCAGCAAGTTAGATATTGCCAGTATCATCTCTGGCAGTTATTAAAGAACACTCGCTACGATGCAGATATATTCAACAGTCCAGAAAAAAGATCAGATCAGTTAGCTATTCGTTTCAAGCTCATGAAGCAGATACATATAGAATACATTGTCATAATTGTAACCGATTTCGATACTCTTTACTATGTATTCTGCTAATGATCAGATCAGTAGCAATGAAACAAAAATAATTTAAAGTATATATTTTCTTTTAACTCCGCCTGGAGTCCCTTTCCGGAGGCTACTGCCGGTCCCAAGCCCGGATAAAGGAGGAGGGTTGGGCATGGGGTTAGCGACCCCATCCCGTAGAAAACTAACTCGCTAAAAAAACGCTAACCAGAAAAAATTATTCAAACCATTTAATCTCTGCCCTGGGAGTCAGGAGGTCTTCGTTTAGAAGAATTATGACGCCTCATGATGAAAGCCGAGTTTCTTCGGAAATCACGAGGCCGATGCCCCTTCTGACAACCAGAGCAACCATTTATTTAGGTACATGGAATGCTCGCACAACGTGGGAGACTGGGAGAGCTTTCCAAATTGCTGCAGAAATGAGGAGATACAATTTAGAGGTGCTTGGGATCAGTGAAACACATTGGACGCAAGTTGGACAACAACGACTAGCTTCAGGGGAGCTGCTGTTATACTCCGGACATGAACAAGAAAATGCTCCACATACACAAGGAGTTGAATTGATGCTGTCCAAACAAGCACAAAATGCACTTATAGGATGGGAATCTCATGGACCGAGGATCATCAAAGCCTCCTTCAAAACAAAGAAAACGGGGATTACAATGAACGTCATCCAATGCTACGCGCCTACCAACGACTACAATGAAGACGCTAAAGATCAATTCTACGATAGGCTGCAGTCAATCGTCGAGAAGTGCCCAACAAAAGACCTGACTATTCTAATGGGAGACCTAAATGCCAAGGTTGGAATTGACAACACAGGATATGAAGAGATCATGGGACGACACGGACTGGGAGAAAGGAACGAAAATGGTGAGAGATTTGCAAATCTATGTGCTTTCAATAAACTGGTCATAGGCGGGACTATATTCCCACATAAACGCATACACAAAACCACATGGACTTCACCGGATCACACCACACAGAACCAAATCGACCATATCTGCATCAACAAAAAGTTCAGGAGGACGATGGAGGACGTGAGAACAAAGAGAGGAGCTGATATAGCATCAGATCATCACTTGCTGGTCGCCAAGATGAAATTGAAACTCAAGAGACACTGGACAACGGGGCAGACAATATCACGAAAATTTAATACGGCTCTTCTTCGGGACAATGACAAACTCAATAAATTCAAGATAACCCTCAGCAATAAGTTCCAAGCCTTTCATGATCTACTCAATGGAGAAGAAACTACTATGGAGAGCAACTGGAAAGAGATAAAAGAGTCAATCACTTCAACATGTCATGAGGTTCTGGGCCAAAAGAAGCACCATCACAAGGATTGGATCACGGTCGATACACTGGATAAGATTCAAGAAAGGAGGAACAAGAAAGCAGCAATCAATATCAGTCGAACAAGAGCAGAAAAAGCCAAGGCACAGGCTTAATACACAGAAGTAAACAAGCAATTGAAGAGGAGCATCAGAACTGACAAACGTAAATATGTGGAGGATTTGGCATTGACGGCGGAAAAGGCTGCCAGAGAAGGAAACATGAGACAACTGTATGACACAACAAAGAAACTCTCTGGAAACCACCGTAAACCAGAACGACCAGTGAAAAGTAAGTAAGGCAAGATAATCACCAACATTGAAGAACAACGAAACAGGTGGGTAGAACACTTCAAAGAACTCTTGAATCGACCAGCCCCACTGAACCCACCCAACATCGAAGCAGCACTCACGGACCTCCCAATCGATGTTGGCCCACCAACAATTGAAGAAATCAGCATGGCTATCAGACAAATCAAGAGTGGCAAAGCAGCAGGACTAGACAGCATTCCAGCAGAGGCACTGAAAGTAGAAGTAGCGGCAACTGCAAGGATACTCCAAACTCTCTTCAGAAAGATCTGGGATGAGGAACAGGTACCAAAAGACTGGAAAGAAGGACTTCTAGTCAAAATACCAAAGAAAGGCGATCTCAGCAACTGTGAAAACTACAGGGGAATCACTCTTCTCTCAATACCAGGAAAAGTCTTCAACAGGGTATTGCTAAACAGGATGAAGGACTCCGTAGACGCCCAACTTCGAGACCAACAGGCAGGATTCCGTAAGGATAGATCGTGCACAGACCAAATCGCAACTCTACGGATCATTGTGGAATAATGAATTGAATGGAATTCATCACTCTATATCAACTTCATTGACTACGAAAAAGCATTTGATAGCGTGGACAAAACAACCCTATGGAAGCTTCTTCGACACTACGACGTGCCTGAGAAGATAGTCAATATCATAGGGAATTCCTATGATGGATTAAACTGCAAAATCGTGCATGGAGGACAGTTGACAAAGTCGTTCGAAGTAAAGACCGGTGTCAGGCAAGGTTGCTTACTCTCACCCTTTCTCTTTCTCCTAGTGATCGACTGGATCATGAAGACATCAACATCTGAGAAGCATAGGATACAGTGGACATCTAGGATGCAGTTGGATGATCTAGACTTCGCAGATGATCTGGCTCTTCTATCGCATACACAACAACAAATGCAGGAGAAGACAACCAGTGTAGCACCAGCCTCAGCAGCAATAGGTCTCAATATACACAAAGGAAAAAGCAAGATTCTTCGATACAACACAGCATGCACCAATCCAATCAAAATTGACGGAGAAGCTTTGGAAGATGTAAAACCTTTACATATTTGAGCAGTATTATCGATGAACACGGTGGATCTGATGCAGATGTGAAGGCACGGATTGGCAAAGCAAGAGCAGCATATTTACAACTGAAGAATATCTGGAACTCAAAGCAATTGGCAACCAACACCAAAGTCAGAATTTTCAATACAAATGTGAAGACAGTTCTACTGTATGGGGCGGAAACCTGGAAAACTACGAAATCCATCGTCCAAAAGATACAGGTGTTTATTAACAGTTGTCTACGCAAAATACTTCAGATCCGCTGGCCGGACACTATAAGCAACAACCTACTGTGGGAGAGAACAAATCAGATCCCAGTGGAGGAAGAAATCAGGAAGAAACGCTGGAAGTGGATTGGACACACATTGAGAAAAACACCCAACTGCGTCACAAGACAAGCCCTCATATGGAATCCTCAAGATCGAAGGAGGAGAGGAAGACCAAAGAATACATTACGCCGGGAAATGGAGATAGATATGAGAAAAATGAACAAGAATTGGATGGAACTAGAAAAGAAGGCCCAGGACAGAGTGGGTTGGAGAATGCTGGTCGGCGGCCTCTGCTCCATTGGGAGTAACAGGCGTAAGTAAGTAAGTAATATATTTTCTTTTAAAAAATTGCATTTTATTCCATTCAACTTTAATAATGTCATTAAACAAAGAAAAAGCAATAACCGAATTGAGAAAACAAGTATTACTTTGATTTGAGATCATAAACCGATTGATGTTAGACCATGATTTAACACTTGAAAGCACTAGATAGGCGTTTCATTCTATTGTGAGACTCCTCAGCAGTGAACATTCACAATCCCGTCACGTGAGATTCGAATCCAGGACCTATCGGTCTCACGCGCAAATGCTTAACATCTAAACCACTGAATCGGCATCTAATAGTGTTCATGTCTAACCTCACCTAAATATTATTCAGATGTCTATCTCTATTTCTCAGTGTAATATGTTCTTTGGTCTTGAGGATTTCAAGTGAGGTCTTGCCTTGGGCCCCCTTTGGGGCTACCACCAGTACCAAGCCCGGATAAAAGAGGAGGGTTAGTGACCCCATCCCGTAGAAAACTAACTCGCTAAAAAACGCTGACCAGAATTCCGAACCCAAGCAATATATAATAGTATTGAAACTCAGTATAAAGGTCAGTCAGTCAGTTACAACGTAGGACCAGACACATATATGCATCAGTTCAAGTTGCCATACAGCATTAGCACAACAAGATGAACATCAGATTCATAGAAGTAGTTAACTCAGTGGTGGTAATATATATAGAAGAAAGATTGCATATAAAGAGATAGTACAGAAAGGGAGAATTAGTTCGTAGAAAGAAAGATATGAAATAATTTTAATCTCATAGTTTAAGAGAAGACAGAGAGTATATTAACCCATGCCATTGTGATCGATTCTGAGTCATGTTACCTAGAGTCTCCAACCATTGGTTATGATAGTCACGTGGACCGCAACCAGGCAGTCTGCATCTACCAACATGGCACAGACCAGAAGTTAGTGACTTCAAGTACTGATGCTACGTTTTGGTTTGGCCGCCCGTCTTAAGAGGAAAAACACATATATGCATGTGTGCGTCTGTATCTGAACATTCACATCCACGATTGTATTGTCACAGTTACAAATAGATTCATTAACAAAGATAGATAGAAACAGTGTGAATAGATAGACAATTGAAATCATATCATTACTACAAAGCAATAATTTCCTACATTTTGTACAATGAAAATACAGTTTTTTTGTGCACAAAATAAAAAAAAACAGAAAAGAAAAAAACAAAACAAAAAGAAAACAAACATTAGCAACACTTATGAATGAGAATACAAAAGAAAAACAGAAAGAAAACTAAAGCTAATAACATTGAGCAAAACAAAGAACCAATCATTCATCTTACATTCAATTTGTAATACTACCACATAGGGAGAAGGAGGGGGGAGGGAGAGAGAGAAGAACAAAGCAACAGTTTAGATATGTAACAATTATAATAATATTAATTAAATATTCTTAATGTGAAATTTCTCTAAATTGTGTATGACCTGTTAATTGAGCATGTTTTTGTGCAGCTTCTTGACCAATTAATGGTGCATCACATTGTCGACAAAGTAATGTAAATGATGAAAGATCAGTGAATGCCCATTCAGCACGAGCTTTTGATGCTAATTGTTGAGCTTCAAATAGAATCTATGTATAAAATAATAATGGAGGTGGGGTGGGGGTGGGAAAAATAATGAAAATTTTGTATTATATTAAAAGAAATTCACTTGGTGTTTTTTTTACTTGTATCTTCCCAATTGTTGTTATTTAGGACAGCAATTAATCAATCTCATGTTGGTATATGTGCATCCTGTGAGGATTGCCTTGATATAGCCTTAAGTCACAAGCTTTGGAAAAATACAAGTAAAACAACACCAAGTTAATTTAAAACATCACCACATTGCACAAACAGGTGGCTATCAAGACTCAGTAGCTAAGTGGATAACACGATGTCGTTTGAAGCGAACGGTACTGGGTTCGAGTCCCAAAGTGAATATCAACTCTGCGATGCAGGTACATCCAGCTGACGAGTTCCAAATAAGACGAAACGCGCGTCAAACTGAATTCCACTGCTAGCCACTATCCATCTTTATTAAAAGAAATGTTATTTCATAATTGATTTTTAGTAGGATGGAAAAGAAACATGAAAAATAATGGATACATCTCATGTCAAAGAGTGTCGTCAACTAGTGCCAAATGGGAGGTTTTTCCCATTGTTATAGAGTAGAATTTCTTGATTTGATCAAGCAACGTTTGATAGTGAAAATGAATGGATAGAATGTAGATTGAGAGATTATATGCAGTGATATGATTTATGGGTGAGTGATAGCTGCTTGTACTATTGGACTACCGACATAAGCCACTTCTACAAACGGATTGAGATTAAATACAAAAAACCGAGCACATAGTAGAATAGATTTTTTTTAACAAAGTGACATGTTTGTATAAAAAGTACCGAACATGGAAATAAATATGATTAAAAGATATTTTCAGAAGGGGTTTTGTGGAGATCTTAGTAGTTTCAATAGTTGAAATCATGAGTCGATTGAATGCTGGCTCAGTGATCTAATGGTGCGAGACTGATAGGTCCTGGGTCCGAATCTCGTGGATGCGCACTGCTGAGGAGTCCCATACTGGGATGAAACGGCCATCCAGTGCTCCCAGGTTTTTCATGGTGGTCTAGCTTCAACTGACTCATGATTTCAACTATTAAAAGATATTTAATAAGTGGACGGTAGGAGGATATGACAACAATAAGTCATTTATTCATTATCTAATGGAATTAATAGATAATTATCAAGCGTAATTCATGTTCTGTTATATCACTTATCGATTATCTTCTTTTTCAGCTAACATTAATAAAGTTTAACGCCAAATTGGGTCACATGTGACTAATGGTCAACATTGTGACTAGATCGATATGTTGTTAATTAATGGTTTAGTGGTAAGTTAAATATCTAATGTTTAGTCACTAAGTTGAACCCTGCTTGTACTACCATCTTTATTTCACTTTGGGTAACGGTGACAGGTGTAACTAATCGACATTTTCAAACATTATGAATCGAAGCCAACTACACATACATGTACTCGACAATGAGTTATACAATTATGAATTAAATTTCACTGACAAGGTAGGTTAGTGAATGAAAATATGTAAGATTTATTTCAACCATGTGAGAAGATAACATATTACGATCTTATAAACGAATTAATCATTCCTACGTAACTTCAACATAGCCCCCAAATGCCCTGGTATGTCCGAGAGTGGGGAGAGTCAACTCTTCCTCTTCAAATGCTTTCACATGGCTACGTGTATACAACCACTGTAAGGGAAGTCCTACTCACTGCCTACTCGTACCACCGATGTTGTTTAAGAAATTCAGAGGATGAAAAGTGAATGTCTGGAGCTTGAACCGGGTTAGTGAACATGGAGAGTTCACCTAAGGGAGTTGGGAAACCCTGATTTCAAACCAATGGTGCACATGAGCTCCGGTACCCTAAAGGAACAAATGACGTATAAACCAATTATTGATCACCAGCTACCATGGGACTCCATCTCCTTACGTTGCACCACTGAATTGTGGGTTAGACCTTTAGGTCAAAGGTTCGGGGTGTGGCCTTCTAAGACAACCACCCGCTTCTGTTTGAGCGTCCGATCAGCATCCTATCCCTTACACAAATCATTCTATTTGTGTGACTCATATCTATTTGGTACCTTGTTTTATCTATGTTTGTGTTTAAATAAATAATTAATAAGCTTCAACATTACTCATTTATTAGTTCCACCACACAGAAGTAATACTCTAGAGACTACTGTGATAGAATATAAGTAATTTACGAGCTGATATTTCTGCTACCTTTAGAAGTCATGCTTCAATCTCATAAAATAGTACAGGACAAACTTCTGTGTAATATACCTAACTTCTAACAGGCAAACGGTGATATCTACTATGTCATAAACAATAAAAGCTAACATCATCCAAATGGATGTTTTGCTTTGACACTAAGAGTATGGTTAGCCCAGAAGATTTCCAAGAGGAAATGCTTTATTTAGTTATTTGAACACATAAATATTGGTACAAGAGGGCATCACATATATATGCGCCACAATTCCATTTTATTTATGTGAGGGCTGTGATACTGCCCGGGTACCCAAATCGAAGCAGGTGGTTTTCTTAGAGGGCCATACCCCGAGCCTTTGACCTAAAGGTCTGACCCACAAGGCAGTGGAGCATCGTGAGATGCAGTTCCATAGTAGTCAGTGGCCAACCATCGGTTCATACGCCATTTGTTCCCTCAGGAAACTGGAGCCAGTCCATGTGCACCATTGGTTTGGGATCCGGTTAAAGCGCCGGACACTTGCTTTTCGACCAATCATTTTCGTAAACAACACCCGTGGTGTGAGAAGGCAGTGAGTAGAACTTCCCTGGCAGAGGTTATATACGCGTTGCCGTGTGAGAGCATTTTGAGAGGGAGGGCGGGCCCATCCCACTCTCGGCAATACCAGGGCATTTGGGGGGGGGGGAAAGAAGGAATATGAAAATGATCAATTAACATATTTGACTAAAGAATTGATGAAAGAGTTTTTTTATAATTACCGGAAGATATTCCTACAAAAAGAGAATATTCTATGAATATATTGATTAGAATAAAATGTACACACACACACACAAACATACTGAATCATTATTTGATGAAAATACAGTTACTAAACAATCACGATTTGGACATTCTTGTGCTAATGGATCATAATGTATCCCATCATAGATTAGTAAAATTCTTTTAGAATAATTTTGATCTTCACCAAAACGATCAATTCGACATGATTCAATGTCAACAATACATATTTCAATTTTATATAATTGTGATAAAATTGATACTTCAATACCTCCACCCCATTTATCTGACTGAAATGACAAAAAAAAATAGCGAGAGAAAGAGAATAATACAGTGATCACAATTAGATGAATGAATTGTATTATTATTATTATTACTATTATTATTTAAAGATGAAAATGTAATACATGTTTACAATTCTGAGACACTATGGTGATTACGTATGCCTGAACATCGATTAACACGATGTGCAATACAGACTAGTGTTGAGGATAGTTGGAAGAAAGTTAGAGTCCACCAAATCAAAACGTGGCATCAGTTCTTGAAGTCACTAACTTCTAGTCTAAGTCATGTTGATAGATACAGATTACTTGGTTGGGGTCCGTGTGACTATCGTAACCAATGGTTGGAGACTCTAGGTGACTATGGCTCAGAATCAATCACAATAGTGCAGCTGCATGAACTCTTTATCGTTATTCAAATATTGAGATTAAAATCGCTCCATATCTTTCTTTCTACGAACTAATTCTTTCTTCCTGTACTATCTCTTTATATGCAATCTTTCTTTTATATATTACCACCACTGAGTTAGTCACTTCTATGAAACCGGTGTTCATCTTGTTGTTTTATTTATTCATTTTAACACATAAGTATAGGTACAGGGAGGCACCAAATACATATGCGCCACACAAATCTCAATTGATTTGTGTGAGGGATGTGATACTGCCCGGGTGCCCAAATCGAAGCAGGTGGTTTTCTTAGGGGGCCACACCCCGAGCCTTTGACCTGAACGTCTGACCCACAAGGCAGTGGAGCATCGTGAGGAGATGCAGTCCCATGGTAGCCGGTGACCGACGATTGGTTCATACGCCATTTGTTCCCGCAGGATACTGGAGCCCATGTGCACCATTGGTTTGGGGTCCGGTTAAAGCGCCAGACATTCGCTTTTCGTCCTCTCATTTTTGTAAACAACACCCCCGCCACGAGGTATGGCAACCTGGACCGATGCATATATGTGTCTAGCCCTACGTTGCAACTGAGTGACTGACTTAAAAGTAGAATAATGACTGAAAGATTTCAATGGTTCTAAGGTATGATTTTCGTAGCATTTAAAATTAAGAGACAGTGATCCATATCAATCCATGATGAGTACCATTTCCACATTGAGTTAATTGACACAATCTATTCAACCAAATAATTAGCATTTATCAGTATGGGAAGGTTAAGAGTTCACTTGCGAGACCAAGGTCCTGGGTTTCAGTCCCGCATGCGGGATCGTGGATGCGTATTGCTGAAGAGTTACATACTAGGACAAAACGGAAATCTAGTACTTCTAGGTTTTTCATGGCAGTTTAGCTTAGAGCGACTCGTGAATTAAACTGTTAAAATTATCATCTACTTTTATTTTCTCTGAAGTTTTTTGTTTTTTCACGATTATAATAAGGTACGTACCTGTATGTAGTCACTTAATAATCTTTGTGATTATAGATTTAGTAGTGGAAGATAAAGTGTCAGACAAAGGACTCGGTGAGCATTATTTTCTACCCGGAATTCACTATCTGGATGTAATAGCATGCACTGAATACAGTACTTATAGCCATTATAGGGGAACAGTGGCTCAGTGGTTAAGCTGTCCAACTTTCAGACAATAGATCCGGGTTTTGAACCCCACTCCACCTACTTTCGTTTAAGAGGCCTGGAGTTTTCATAAATTCTCACGCTCAGAATGTAACCAGAAGCTATGTACATGAATCTACGCACAATGAGCCAATGTGTTATAAGATTCCCTGACTAGTGAAAACTGGTATGGACACACAACTAAGTTGCCATTTCAACTACCTTCTCTTGATAGGTTAGTCTCATTATTACGTCAATATACCAATGGATCCCAAGCGAAGTAGTCTATCCATCAAACTACGATCACAATCCTAAAGCTAACTGGCACGAATCACACCATTAATATAATTACTTTATATATCGTTTAGCCAATCCTAGTAATTTTTCAAACTTATTCATAACCAAAGCCTTTAGAGTAAATTTAAACAGGCAGGGATTAGAATCATGTAACGCATAAATAAATTAAAATATTTATAATCACCATTAATTGCTAGACAAACAAAGTTAGCATTGCTTAGTTAATGAATGCTTGTGACCTAAATAAGTCTTTTTGTATATCAACCATGTGATATCATGCTTCCTATATACACAGGTTTGAAGAATAGTTGTGTAGTTGAGCGTGTCGACCGCTTCACTTATCTTGGTCGAAGGCTCCGGGTGTGACCCCCTAAGGAAACCACCTGCTTCAGTTTGGGCACCCATGCAGTATCCTAGCCCTCACAGAAATCGAATGATTTATGTGGCGCACATCTATTTGGTACCTCCTTGTTATTATTGTTTATTTTATTTATTTGAACACATAAATATTGGTACAAGAGGGCACCAAATATAAAGCGCCACACAAATTTTCATTTTATTTGTGTGTAGGCTGTGAAACTGCCCGGGTGCCCAAACCGAAGCAGGTGGTTTTCTTAGAGGGACATTCGCTTTTCGTCCTCTCATTTTCGTAAACAACATCCCCACCACCAGAAGGCAGTGAGTGGGACTTCCCTGACAGAGGCTGTATACGCGTGGCCGTGTTAGAGCATTGCGAGAGGGAGGGCGGGCCCACCCCACTCTCAGCCATACCAGGACATTTGGGGGCTACCTCCTTGTACTAATGTTTATATGTTCAAATAAATCAATGACATACTGTTTATTAAGATACACCATGTAAAAAACACAAAGCTGGTTATTTAAACATGGATTAACAAAATCACAAACTAACTTAAGGTTACTTAAAATATCACCATAAATTGTTACTAAACTTCATTAATAAACAAAAATCGATTGAGCTACTATAATAAAGAATATAAGATTTTCAGGTGAATAGTGATTTTAAAAAAAAGGAGGGTAAAGATGCTAGTAGTATAGTGTAGTAGCTAACATATTGATAGGAATATGATATAAATGGAACAATGTCATATGATGGTAATTATAAAACATAGAAACGACTATCACATGATCAATTAAGGTATAGTTCATAAGAAGAAATACGGTAACTATTTTTAGTATATATATATTATATAAATGAAGTGATCAACACTTTGATATTGCTTTTTACGTCCATTCTCACTACGCCTAAGAATACATTTTGAAAGACCATAGTAGTGATTACGAAGTGTTTTTGTCATATCTCAGAAATCCTCTTGAAGTTAGTGATAAATGAACGTTCGAAACTTGGAGACTAGAATTCGTCTTATCCACCTAATGTATACCCCTAACTTCTAAAACCAAACAACTGCTAAACAGCATCAAAGGTGTCACATTTTTTAATAAACGTATTATGAACTTTGTTATACGTAGATTTGTCTTCTCCACGATACTAATACTACGAATAACTTCCTTATGTATTAAATTTTTCTTCACTGCAAAGAGTGAATACGAATAGAAGTACTCAGAAGCATTTTAAAATTAAATTTCAAAGTTAGGAAGGAAGGATTTGAATGTGACCAACTTGGTCTCGTGTGCTGTTACAGGTATGAGGGCTGATATCACTTCCCGGTTGCCCACACCGTGGAAGGGTATTTCTTGAGGAACCTGAAAAAGAAATCGGACTAGTGTTGGTCTTAGCGACCTGAGAGCGTGACCGCAGAGCCCAAGGGACAACTGCTTGAGGCCGGTCGCGCACGGCCTTTTTGTAGGAGGTTTCTAATGTGTTAGCTCCGTTCTTCAAAGGGCCTTACCACCGGAGACGGAAATCCGTTGGGTAAGGTGAGGTGTGACATTTTTAGGGTCAACCTTTTCTAACCCCTTCCTTCCTTGTGAGAAGGCAGCATCGCTGCAGATGCTGGTTGTCCGAGGGAAACACCTTACTGCTGTCACACCTCTGTACAGTCAGCAGTACGACTTCGCCGTTCTCCAATTGACCTACCTGGCATGGTAGAACCTCCAGGGACATATGTTCCAGCCAATATAGCTCGGTTGGGTCATCACAATAGGCAAGCCCGACCACCACGTCAAGGTAGCAGCTACAGTCGGGACATTTCAAAGTAATATTGACAGATGACGATAATCAGAGAATTCAGTGTCATTCAGTTAAGTCGTATATGAGACTGTATAGTATAAAACTCAGGAACAAAGGAAACTCCCCCTTCTTATCACAAATATATACAAATTACAATGCACCTTTCTTTTATCACAATGATTATTAGTTGTCATTTAATTCATTTAATAAGGATAAGCGTATGTGTTTAAAACACCTTTGAGTCAAACTTCAACTGTGTCAGCGGTTTTTCACATGCAAAATAAAATTGGGCACGTCGGTTCAAGTTGCTACATTGCATTCACACAGCTAGATAAAATTATCGCGGCAAATCTCACAATACCAGAAGTAATAATAGTATTAGTGGTAGTAGAAAAAGATTAGGTATGGAAAGTATAAGATTTTGGGACTCAAGACCTAAGAGAAAATAAAAAGTAAATGTACCTGTACCATTGTGAACAATTTCGAGCCACATTACTCAAAGTCCTTAATCATTTGTCACGATGCCCCCAAATGCCCTGGTACGGCCGAGAGTGGGGAGAGTCCGCTCTCCCTCTCGAAATGCTCTCACGTGGCCATGCGTATATAGCCTCTGCCAGGGAAGTCCTACTCACTGCCTTCTCGTGGCGGGGGTGTTGTTTACAAAAATGAGAGGACGAAAAGCGAATGTCTGGCGCTTTAACCGGACCCCAAACCAATGGTGCACATGGGCTCCAGTATCCTGCGGGAACAAATGGCGTATGAACCAATCGTTGGTCACCGGCTACCATGGGACTGCATCTCCTTACGATGCTCCACTGCCTTGTGGGTCAGACGTTCAGGTCAAAGGCTCGGGGTGTGGCCCCCTAAGAAAACCACCTGCTTCGGTTTGGGCACCCGAGCAGTATCACAGCCCTCACACAAATCAATTGAGATTTGTGTGGCGCATATGTATTTGGTGCCTTCCTGTACCTATACTTATGTGTTAAAATAAATAAATAAATAAATAAAATAATTTGTCACGATAATTGTGCGGGCTCAACTACGCAGTTTGAACGTACCTACATGGTTCATTTTGATTACTAATGACTTTGTAGACTCATGCTACGTTTGGGTTTGGTCACCCTAGCTTTCTTCTACAGTACTCGTATACCAGCCAACATCGCACGAGGTGGTGAAGGAGCTAGCGATATTACCTAGCTCTCCCCATACTATGTTAGGCGGGATATGACTGAGGCTTGTAGTCTACTAGTTCGAAACTAAGTGGTTTATTCAGTGTGTCGTCGCTCCATAACTTCTTGTATAAAAGACAAAAAAAGGAAATAAGCAAAGCACTCACAAAACAAACATCATCATTCGCTTACTTGTCTGATTTGAAGTGAATATTGTTCATTTGACATCCCAAGGAATGCTTCAGAATACTTGACTGGATCGCTTAACACAATACCGGAAATTAATTCTCTTAAATTACTGACTTCAGCAATATTTGTTACAACTTCTGTACCAATTTTTAAATGATTGTCTTCATTATTCATACAGAAAAGAACACTTGTAAATAGACAAGAATTATCCGATGGTGCAGACAATCGGACAATATGTGATTGAGATTGTTTATTAGTGATTATTTCATGCTCATGAGGTTGATGCTTTACAGTTTGTGAGTTGACATTTGTTGGTTTTTCTTCCGTTACATCAACAGTAAGCATGTCACCCGAACGAAGAGGGATCTGCATATTCATATATCATTTTTAAAAATAAAAAGACGATTTTTATTAATAGATTAGATTATAGGGCATTAAGTGTATCGACAATTTTGCACATATATATGTATTACTGTGATATACATGTGCATGTGAGGCGTAATGATGATTCCAAACAGTCAAAACAATGACTGATAATCAAGAGTGTAAACCATAAAAGTCAAACCGAAAAGGGAAGTAAGTAACATTGAAGACACTGGTTTGAGACTTATGTTTACTTCCCTTACTAAAGACTATCCTGAATAATGTCATCATATAGCTACATTCCATTAAAAGTTTTTTTACACAAAATGACATTAAGTGGGATACTGAAAAGTAGGTAATATTGGATAGGAATATTTTCATTCTTATTTGGGGATACGAAACTAATTTCCTCCGATTGCTTATGAGATTTTATTATGTGCTGATACTTGTATATAAGAATGCCATTTTATTGCCTCTAAATACCCTAGTACGGCTGAGAGTGGGGAGAGTCAGCTCTCCTCTCCAGATGCTTTCATATGGCCACGTGCATACAACCACTGTCAGGGAAGTTCTACTCACTACGTTTTCGCAGCATTGCCGTTGTTTACGAAATTGAGAGGACGAAAAGCGAATGTTTGACGCTTGAACCCAGTTGGTGTATCCTCCGTATCCACCTAGGAAAATTGGAAAACCCTACCTCCAAACCAATGATGCTTATGTGCCCCAGTATTCTGAAGGAACTAATAGCGTATGAACCAATCGTTGGTCACGGGCTACCATGGAACTACATCTTCTAACGTTGTTTCACTGCTTTGTGAATCAAACCTTTAGGTCGAATGTTCTGGTTGTGGCCCTCTAAGAAAACTACCTGATTCGGTTTGGGTACCCACGCAGTATCCCAGCTCTCACACATCGAATGATTTATGTGGCGCATATCTATTTGGTGCCTCCTTGTACAAATGTTTATGCATTTAAATAAATAAATAATGCCATTTTATTACACAAAATCTTAATCAAGATAGCTTCTATAAAAATTAGACTTCTTACTTTAGTTAGCGGACAAGGGAGAAGAGGATAGAATTCCAATTAACTGTATTGAAGTTAGAGTTGCGAAATAGTAGCTTAGACACAAATGCTAAGAGAGGAAAGTATACACACTACATGTAATTGGCGGGAAGGGTTAGAAAACGTCAATTCCAAAAATCAAACATTATCTATCACCACAGATTATCGATGAAGATAAGACTTGTAAAGTGCAAATGGAATGCACCAAAGACTATCCATAAAAAGGTTATATATGGCTGACCTCAAGTAGTTGTCTCTAAGTCTTTGATCATGTCTCAAGGCCACCTCTAGTCCAGTCTGCTTTTCAGGTGCCTTAGGAGTAATTATTCTCCTAAGGCATAGGCAATCAAGGATTGATAACTGCCATTGAAACTAGCAGAATTCAAATCAACCTTGTCCTGTGTATTCGATCATATGTACTTTTGAAACATCAATTGTGCATAGATCTGCCAGTAGGGCGAGTTATTTGCACGTTAAGTGAAAAGTTACAAATAATAAAAGAATATTAGTATTATTCTCGATATATATATAATGTACCAAAGCACTTCTAGTATAGATGCTTTTTTAAAAGGTTATACGACTAACCTCCCAAAGATGTTTACTAAGACTTGAAATGCTACAATCCAACTTTTGGGGAGGATAACCATAATAAAGTGATATACGAGATTGTGTAACACCTACAAGTGAAGCAATGGTTTTCAGTAGTTCATTGATGGTTGAATCAGAAGTTAAATCATTCAAAGTATACTGTCCAGTACGAAATCGACATCGTAATTTTAACAAATCTTTGGAATTTAATGGACATGCTTGCATTTGCACAACAATAAAGTAGTTATCTGACTATGTACCTAAAATAAATGAGAAATGAACAAACAGTAGAGAATAAAAGGTATAGCACAAAAGAAAGGAACTAAGTAAATGCTTTTATTTACAAATCTTTATTTACAACATCTTTTTCAAGGTATTTTGCAACTAATTCAATAACATCAGGTTTCATGAATGCATCTACAATTTGTTCGAAGTTAAGAGTATTAACAACATCGGATGTGGAATTTTCTTCTGAAATAGTAAATAAACTGCCAAGCTTTTCTGAAGTTAAAGGTGTCCAATTAATAATGCTAGAAAACCTAGCTTGTTTTGAAGGTTCTTCTAGATTCTCTTCTCCATTGGAAGATGATTCATTTAGGTTTTGATGAAAAAGTATACGCAAATAATCCAATAGTTTTTTAAACCAAAACTTATTTTCATATGTTGCTTGTTCAGATGGATGTAATAAAACTTTATGATCACTACGATCATAATTAGATAACAAAGAGAAGCCGACTAATTGTGTGAGACATTCTCTAAGGCGTACTTTATTATCAAGTGAAGGTTGGTCAATCCATAAGTTTACTGAACAAGTAAAATCATATTCAGATGATGATTCAACAAAATGCCACCAATTTCTTGGGACAAAAAGAATATCTCCTGGATAAAGTGTTACAGGATAAGGAGTTGTTTTTAATATGAGAGGATGTTTTTCGCAGTTGGGCAATGTGAAATTAACTTTGCTAAAAACAGTAGATTCTTCTAATGGTAATCGAGTTTCATACATATGCGGGCTATCTGAAGGTGGAAACAATATCCAGCGTTTGGACCCTTTGATTTGTACTACCAGATTAACTCCGTAAGTATCTCGATGACAAATAGTATGAGCTTTAGACGATCCAAGCCAAAATGTTGGACTGATATTACTTTTTAAAAACGGGAACAATTCTTGAAATGATAAATCTTCGACTAAACCTTGAAAATCAGGTGACTGATTCATATATATGTAATCCGCATAAGCCCACCAAGATTCTTTGGGGTACTTATAAAAAGGATTACTCATACTGTCTACTCCATTTATCCATTCATTAAATTCTACTAATGTTGCATTAACAGACGGACAAGATGTCTCCCACTGTACATCGATACTTTCTTTTTTAGCCAGACGAAATTTCAAGTTACTTTTTATTTTCCCTGACAGATAATGCAAATCCCACTTTTGGCAGGCTTTCCATGTACAAGCAACCGTTTTAGCGACATACGGATGTTGAGGATTAGGAAATTGTGAGAGTAGGATTTCAGCAACATCCATCTAAATTAGAAGTTTAAAATAAACACGTGAACTATGTCGTAACACTAATATCACTAAAGTCTGCTTAACTGAAGCTCAGGAAACATAAAGTAAAAGGTTTGGCATAACGAAATGTTTCGCGTAACTAAAATCAACTGTATGATTTTACCATTTCTGTAGAACATTGAACAACGTAAACCTGCACTAAGAAGTAGATGGTTGCAAGCTATTATTAGGTGATTCGAGGTAATTAGCAGGGAGTTCTAAACTTCGATTTTGTGCCCGTTGTTACTCGTCGGCAAGGAGTATTTGGATTCTTCAAGGTACCGATGCTACTCATAATTCGAGCTGACATCACCCCATGTCATAAAGAAACCTGAGCTATTCGGTAGCTATTGGAGTCCTGTAGGACAGAAATTTACACTGAATGATCACTGATTAATTACGTGTGGTCTGTACAGGAATGAAACCTAGAGAGTCACAATCAACGTATGACTATGAATAAATATGCATTGACCTGAACTGCTACATCACTTTAGCAAAGAGAGATGAAATTAGCAAGGTAAATAACAAATAATTTGACATATTAGTATTAATGATACTAAAACTTAACATCGAGAACATGGTTTGAAGAGGAGAGAAATAAAGAAGTTAAAATTTGATTCGTCTGAAAACAGTTCAGAGGACCTCTGCTTAGACATTTCGGGAGACACTCAAATTATCCGGATGGTTGTACAAGTTAAAATTTTTCACATTACCCTATTGCATATTAAGACCCGGATTATTTATGATGTACATAACACTCAAAATGATTTCGGATCTCATATTGTCTGTCCCCTCTCCCGCAACTAATTCAGAACTCGGCACAATAGGATAGTTTAAAAGTCTAAGAACGATTGAGCCCATTTGGAGCAACTTTTCACACCGAATAACGAACGTACAGGTCTTACCTTTGAAATCCATGTAGGGCCACTGAAATATCACCGGGCTCTAGATAAATCATCTGGAAGTCCAGTCACTGAATATCGAACAGCGTGCTGACCCTTGTCGATATCAAAGACAGCCAACATGCATCAATTAACTGTAGTGGTCATACTTTGTTCTTGTATCTATTCTTACTAGTACATTCCTGTCATGACGTTATGTTTTAGTTGTATAGTCATCAACAACAGTACCTGGATACGACTGAAGGGTGATCCACGTTAGGTATTAACCATGAGATGTGATTTTGAAGAAAGCTGGGAGGCCATGACATTCCCATTCCGGTTGAGTAAGCCCCAGATCATCGACACATATTGCCGACGTTGACGACCTACACTGGCGAGTAAGGCTTTGAATAACGCAACCTATTATCTTTATGATTGCATTCTACACTCACTCTTCTTCATTTCTATCATCGCATAGGTTTGTCAGTTACTGCGAACATTCGATGCTTTATATTAATGTCGATTAGTATTCAAACTTAACTAACAAGTTTAATCGGTCAAAATGGCTAATCAATTTCGATTGTAATCGGCTATCATAATTTTTTCACAAGCATCGGCAGTATGTAAATGTTCCTGCGTAATGTGTCTGTTAAAATATTTACCACTCGTAAGTATAGCCACAAGGTAACACGAACGCAAACCAATCTCCCAATTTTGAAGATAATGCTACAGAAAATTTCGAAGAAATTGCACGAAACCCCCAAAATCTCCTCATATATGGGGAACTTTCCCAAAATTTTGAGGATTTCTCAATATGGAGATTAGGACATGTGTGTAACATATTCGCTCATATAAGAAAGAGTCGATCAGGTATCAATTATAAATTCACCACCAACCTGCGAAATTCTTGAGATTATATGCGCACGAAAACATTCTTGGAAGACTAAAAACCATCCGGGATTCGAACAACAAAACACATCTGAATAAATACAAATGAAAATGAAAGTATGCCTAAATGCTTTATCCTCACTTTAGCTACCAATAAACAACAGTGGGATTTACTAAATATCTGATACCAGTTAAACTAAATTAAAAAATAAATCTAAATTATGATTTTTTTCTTACTAGTTTGTTTTACTATCCTTATTATTGAAGACTAGTGACGTCACAAACTCATTACTGTTCAAAATTAAAAGACATTAACATCTTTTATGCATAACGATGCTGTATATGTAACTGTCGCTATAAAAATGTCTGGAAGTAAAGGATGCTTTACTAAACTACATAATAAACAATAAGATCTAAGTAATCTGCCTCATACTTCGTCATGTAATTCAAAATAGGTGTTTTTCGAAGCATAGGGTTTAGTTCCTAGTCCTAACTAGGACTTTTCTTGAACTTTCATATGAGAACCTGAATACTCAAGACTACCAAACTCTCATGATCTCAACAAAAAGGAAAACCAACAGTTACATAAATGATGCATTACCGTCCTTCAGAGAAGCTTGAGAAAGCCAATCAGATCCAAGGTAGTTGCTCGTAGATTGAGCGCGCGAGAATTAATATGAACTATACAATTTCCAATACCTTTGTGATACATTGTCACTTTAGCTCCGGCGTTTTGTATTTAAAAACCTCTTCCAGACCTTTTGAGTTGCTAAATTTGATTTGACTACTCGGCTGAAGAAAACTTTTAAATCCTGATGGACATAATTAGTTTCACTTTCAGTTTGGAAAGGACAGGAATCTTGATGGCCTGTGTTAGTCCTGGCAATGGTGTTCACTCAGTTGATCCAACTCTCTTTTGAAAGAATCTACAGATGGAGCTTCAACCACGTGGTGAGGTAATGAATTCCACTCGTTGATGATTCGATGAGAAAGTCGATAATCAGCTGACAGGTAATTTGTTCTGGGCTTGTGAACTTTTTTGGAGTGCCCTCGTAAATTCTCTGTTTTGGAAGACAAGAAAAATGAGGGCACATCAGGTGCAAATTTATTACTAAGCAATTTGAAAACTGTAATTAAGTCGCCTCTAGTTCTACGATATGACAAAAGGAATAGGTTTAGCTTGGCCAGTCGAGCATCATACTGAAGCTTCGCTATTCTGGGAATCAGCTTAGTTGATGTTCTCTGGACCTTTTCCAAAAGCTCACTGTCTTTTTTAGCAGGGGCTAGCCGCCTGTATGCAGTACTTAAGTTTAGGACGTACGAACACTGCATACAAAGTCAAAATGTTTTTGCGTCGACATGAGTAAAAGCCCTACGTATTGACCATAAAGTTCTAAAAGCTTTGGCGGCTATTGCACGGCAGTGTGCAGTAGTCTTTAGATCTTGGCTAACGATAACTCCTAAGTCATTATGTGTCTGGACAACAGGTAGCTCAATGTTATTCATCGTGTATGTATCTGAACCTTGATGACCGATATGCATCACAACACACTTGGAAGTATTTATCGGCAGCTGCCATGTATGAGACCATTCGGATAATTTCTTCAGGTCATTTTGGAGTTCTAAGCTATCCCCCTTACATCATATCGTTCTCTATATCTTGACATCGTCAGCATATAGCAGGATCGATGATGATAGTAGGTGAGGAAGGTCATTTACATACAAGAGGAATACCGCTGGCCCCAAAACTGTACTCTGAGGCATTCCACTAAGCACAGTTTCCCAGCTAGATAACTTTGAGTTCACCCGTACTCTCTGTTGGCGCCCAACTAAGAAGTCTTCTATCCAAATCAATAGATTGCCTCCATTCCGACATTTTTTAGCTTATGTAACAGCCGGTTTCGCGGAACTTTGTCAAAAGCTTTGCTGAAATCAATGTAAGCTACGTCTTCAGGTAAATTTTGGTCTTCAAGGGAAATAGTTGTTCCACGGACTCTTTAGGAAGACTGTAGAAGAGAGATTTTGGTCATGTCTTAACATTGGCTGAAAACAGAGTTGTAATATCAGTGAAATTTCACTGATTCTCAGCCAAATAGTCTGTGAAGTTGAACCATATCTACACAAGGCAACATGTAGGGTCAGTGAAATGTCATTGTGTCCTAACAGATGTCTAACAACTTACTAGTCTATTTCAAAACCGTGGACAGTTAAAGCCTATTATTCAACTGAACGCGATTGGCAGGCACATTAAACAGTGGATTCGTCTTGTACTTCAGTAGCCTGTTAGTGCTAATATATTCTGCTGTCTATTGAGACTGTTTGTTCTAGCTAGTCACCAAAGAAGTATACTCACATTGTCATCACGATAGCAGGTTAAGTATTAATCTTAAAGTGTTACTTCGATGTTAACTGAGTCGCATCATTTTCAACCAACTAGACTAAACCTCAATCATCCACGCTAATCACACACGTTGCTAACCTGCCAGCAAGATCACAAAACCTTAGACAATCTAACGAACATTGTTGGGACCAAGAAAAACACTGTAGATTGTTCAGTTCCACTCCACAGAATGACTCATGAAACAGTGAACCTTCTGTATATCCTGTCAGCCTTTTCTTAAAAATTTTTACCCAGCAAAATTGTGTTTGTTCCATACTTACATACTAACGTCTGTTACTACTTCATGGAGGAGCACAGGCTACCAACCAGAATTTTCCATCCAAACCTTTGCTGGTGCTATTTACTCTTCTCATGTATGCCCCCAATTCCTAGCGTGGTGTGTGCCTTGACTTTCCACTTTTCTGTTTCATTTCAGGATTCCGAGTTAGATATTGCCTCACGATGCAGTTTGATGATTTCCGTAATGCATAATTTACTCACTTCCATAATCTTTTTCTGATTTCTTCCTTGGCTTAAAGCCGGTTTGTTTTCTCACACAGTAGATAGAGGTGTCCAACCAACAGACATTAGGTATCTTGCGTAGCGAATTGTTTATAAATACTTGCGCCTTCTTGATGATGGTTGTAGTAGTTCTCCAAGTTTAAGCTCCTTACAATATAACTAACTGTCTTGACTTTCGTATTGAACATTGTGACTTTGATATTGGTTGACAGACAGTTGTTTTGAGTTCAATATGTTCTTCAACTGTTGGAATATATCCCTTGCTTTGTCAGTCCTCACATTTACATCTGCATCAGATCGTACTTATTCATCGATGATACTTCACAGATACGTGAATGTTTCCACATCTTCCAGAGTTTCTTCATCAAGTGTGGTTGAATTGACGTTCTCCATGTTTTAATTGAGGATCTTGCTTTTTCTCATGTGTTGAGGCTGCTGCTACACTGACTGCCTTCCCCCGCACTTTTTTATGTGTATCGGATAAAAGAGCAAGATCATCTATGAATTTCAAATCGTCTGGTTGAATCTAACCTATTCATTGTGTTCCGAGCTTCACCCCAGGCGTAGAGGTTTTCATAATTCAGTCAACCACCAGAAGAAAGACAATGGGCGAGGGTAAACAGACTTGTCTGACCATCGTGAGAAACAGTCCGCACACGTTGAGAGATCCGTTCGGATCTTGTAAGGGCCTTACCAGACCAAGATGAACATGATCGAATCGAGCGTCGGGAGTTTTATATAAACCCAAGGGACATTAGTCGTGTCTAATCACTTTAGATTTCTGACGACTTACACAGGAGTGTTCTCACTCACTCACGCCTTTATTCATACCAGGCCGGCAAAATCGTTCTACTATGAGTCCGTTGACAGTTCGAACACATGGTTGCAAAAGATTGTGCAACGTATTTAGGGCGTTGCTTCTATAATGTTTCAGCACGATTTGGCTATACCTACCAGTAAATTTGTCTCATAAGGAAGTTTCCTTACCTGATCCATAGTTTCAGGATAATCAAAGCACAATACATGGCCAGGGGTTCCCTACCGTAAATGCTATAACCTGATTCATTGTCTCGCAACCGTCTAAGGAAGAATTCCAAACGTTTCTGGATTAGTTTACTCATTCTTGTAAAAGTCCTCGGATTACCGAGTCGGATGAGTCTACCGTGATATTAATGGGTGCTTTGACATTCCGGTGTGCTCACATAGTTTCTTGTTGCTTGTGTTCGGATGAATTGGAGTGCTTAGAATGTTGTGTGTCACTATCCGATCACCTTTGATCTACTGTTGTAAAGCGAAAATAATCCCTTGTTGGAGTTTTTTCCACAAACTTTGTCCCTTAATCCTGTCACCCACCTTGTTGTCCATCTCTGTACATGATGTAAGATATTTATATCTTTTTGAAATAGGCGGGTCGCAACAACGTCATGAACTTTGAGTTGAAGCTTATGGAGCTCTGGAAAGTCTCACAAACAATTCTAGGTGGTAATACTAAAATATGTTTGTATAACTTGACGAGTCACATTCACTTTTTCTGAAGCCGCAGTATAATTTTCCCGGTATCTAATTGTTTTAGGTCGCGCTCTGTGGATACGGCTAGAAGATTATTGAAGAGGAGCTTGATTGATCTTTCATATTTTCATTTAAAAATTGATTATCAATTTATCTGTCTACCAACTACTGCCACATCCCATGTTTACCATAGGATACTACAGTTTCTCAACGTCGACAAGATTCCGAGGCTCTTGAACCCATTTATATCTTTTGAATAAAATAGAGTTCAATCCAGAGTCACATAGAAATGCGTAGATCTACCTCCCTTAACTTCTTCTACTTCCTTCAAGCGCTATTTAGACAAGGCCGTAGTACCCTTCAAATGCAAAAATGTAGCAATCATATCCGGACATGATGGGGGTAGCAAGGGTCATGAAAGAAATTACAAACGAATCCATTTACAACTGTTGTCCAATCACCACACTTTCTAATTCACCGCACGGTTTCCTTCCAAGTAGATCAGGTAGTACGAAGCTATCAATTTACTCCAAGGGGGTTGTTGTTTGCTTACTTATGATAATATTCTGACGTTTAGAGTACGTTTTTGATGGGGTTTTGTTCTCTGATCTGGATGGTTTGGTAGTAAAGCTTTCATCGTCCTTCTGAACGACGTCATCAGCACAAACTTCAGATAGAAGTGAGGTGTTCTATCTGAAGTTTGTGCTGATGACGTCGTTCAGAAGGACGATGAAAGCTTTACGACCAAACCATCCAGTTCAGTGAACAAAATTCCATCAAAATCATCCACCTGAGGTACAAATCTTTTCCACCGTTTAGAGTACGTGTTTGTTGACTATGCCTGTTACTACTCCTCCTATTATGTTATGTATTTTCAACGCTTCTAAATATTATATTTCACAGATAGAATTCATTTTTTTCCATAAACTAGACAAATATGACGCTGGTTACAGTTAGGTGGATAATCAGTGGTTGTAGGGAAGTTCGAACAACTGACAGCATTATATGTAGTCAACGAAATTCGTCTTAAAAACTCTAGTACTATCAACTGAACCATAATTTGAAGATAATGGTTGACGTTAAACCTACCTGGGTGTTTATAAAACATTTACCATGTGATCAAAGTATTACAATATTCTGTTGATTCGTGGGTTTTTTTATGGAGTAATTTACAACATGAAAATTTAATGAATAGATCAGTAAAAGATAAAACTATAAACAGAAGAGATGATCTCTTCGAAAAGTTCTGATTGAGTTTTTGTAAACTATATGTATATATGACTACTTTTAAACAGTGAGTAGAACAATATAAAAGAGGAAAGAATGGAAATAACAAAAACGAGATTCATATTTAATGAACTGAACAAACATCTACTATTGTTAATATTATGGATGAAAATCACCTTATAAATTAGTTGTTATCACTTTATATCGTCTGTAATAGGATTATCATATACATGTAGAAGTAAACAAAGTTTTTTGAAAAAATCTGCTAAAATGGTCATCAAAATAAACTGATTCGGTATCATTGAAAGAATCTTCAAAGATTCAATTCGACAACTTGGGGTTGTGAAGATTTCTAAGTTTCATTTAAATCATGAACTGATCAAAGCTAGATTAGTTTTGAAAACCTAGAATCACTGGATGGCCATTTCATCTTAGCATGGGACTCCTCAATGGTACTCATCCATGACTCAAAAAGCGGTAACCGAATCGATTCATGATTTGAAATGAAATCCTACAATCTCGATAACTCCGTACTGACAACTATAATGTGCTCACAAGTGATTAGCATTGATAGGAAATTTCTGGTGTTCTAGTGAAAAGTCATGATCAGTGAAGCTAAACTATGTCTGGTGTGAGATACTTGCCCATCAAATAAAGTGGAAGACAGTCATGCAATATTGTGGATTGGTTAAAGTTAGAAGTTAACACAGTTTTATGCCGACTCAGTGATCTAAAGGTTAAGCATTTATGAACGTGACTGGAAGTCCAGGGTTCGATTATCGCTAGTGGGATTGTATTTGCACACTGCTAAGCAGTCCTATAAGATGACGACTATCCAGTGCTTCCAGGTTTTAGCGGAAGTCTAACTTAGTTCAATTCATCTTTTCAATGGAGCTTTATCTTGAGATAGATGATAATGTTACTTAAAATACTTTAATTCACCTCATTTTCGAAAGATGAAATTCACAGCTGAAAATATGAAACTGTCCTTTATTGATGAAGCTTTTTTATATTCTATTCAGTAAAGTCTTTAACAAGATTGATGATCAAACACAGAAAGAGATCTCAATGGAATTTAATCGGCTTTCACCAGTGACTATAAATAAGTTATTACATAATAGTAAATTATTTAGTTTATTGGCTATAATCATCAGTCGACACTGATAATTTCACTAATGTCCAATTAGTTTGATACTATTAAATAAACAATGTTTTTTTTTGTACGTTTAAGGATATAGCTGTGGTTATTTTTATACCTTTGATATTGTGACGTGTTTATGATGTCAGGTATATTGTAATGAATACATACATACATTGAATGCCGAATGGTAAATACGTAACGCATTTGGAAAATGAGAAATCGTTAACAAATTCAATTTGGATTTAAATAGCATATGATTCTAAATTTTCATTGATTGAGATCATGAACCGATTGTTGTTAGACCATTATTGGAAACCTGGAAGCAATGGACGACCGTTTCACCACGCATCCACGATCTCGCTCGCGGAGTTCGAACCCAGGACTTTCAATCTCGCGCGCGAACGCTTAACCTCTAGACTACTGAGCCGGTCGGTATCCAACGGTGTTAAGGTCTAACTTCAGCCAATCCACGAAATTGCGTGACCATCTCCTAATGTACCTGTCTCTATCCGACACGGATTAGCTCCATTGGTCACGGCTTCTCAGCTAGTTAAATAAAGAAATAATGCACTGATTAGTTAATTAATTTTGCCAGGTAACTTCTAGAGTTCTAACAAGCGGCTATGACCTATGGAGATCAATTATATAAGATGTAAGCTAGTTACACACTCATGGCATAAGAAGGTGATTATATAGTAACGTAAATTAATTGTAGTCGGAAATGCGGTTTATTTTAATTCATATTATTTATTAGCTTATGATGATTAGATCTGTAATATGGTTATCAAGTTAAACTATCGGATATCACAATTCAATTCGTTTAATGTAAGTTGATGATGATTAGATTCAAAATGGAATGAAGTTTAAAGTGAATTGATTTGTTCTGAGAAACAAGTTCAAATCTGTTTAAGTTTAAACTATGACTAATGACTACACGGATTAACGTTCATTATTTAAGCGTGATAACTCCATCTCTAGATATCCTATTTCCATACATATATATATATAGATTGTGAAGCCTCTGACTGTAATATAAAGTATTGTTAGGATACTGGAGCCCATGTGAACTATTAGTTTGAAATGAGGGTTTTCTCAACTCCCCTAAGTGAATCCTCTCTATCCACCGACCCGGTTAAAACGCCAGACACTTGCTTTTCACCCCTCTGAATTTTGTAAATAACACCCATGGTGCAAGAAGGTAGTGAGTAGGACTTCTCTTGAATATTTCAAATAAACCATTGCCAATGAGTATCCACCAACACAATATATAGATCAAATTAGACTTTATGTGAATTACATTTAATTATCTGACATGTATTCATCTAAAGAAATATATGCAAAACATTATAATCATTGAAAGTATACTGAAAGATTTTGAGCAACTCTTATAATGACCTCATGTTATACAAGCTAGTGTTTAATGAAGCAGAAAAGAAATAGATATAAAGGTATAAAGGGTTATGAATGAAGTTGAAATAGTTAGTAGTTACCATTCAATATTAAGGCTAAGAATTAAATTTCCGGTTATCTTTAAAAAAAAACAACAACAACTCATAAGTCATGGTAACATGTTACATACATTTCATTTAAGAGAAAGAACCTGAGGGGTTCTATTGTGGTGCGCTCTACTTATATTGATATAATAAGTACTATATGACGCGAGTTAAAAACGTAATGTCTGGCAGCAGAAGATGGGGGAAGATGAAGAAAGAAAGAGTGGAAACACAATGGAATTTGTATAAAAACGCATGAATAATGAAATGTCAGTCAATGGATTGATGTTTGCAACAGGAACAGTCCATTTTGCTATGATGGATTGATATTTTGCAAATTAACGATTTAATATATGAGTTTTCTATTTTACGAATGAACTCTGTAATGTTGAGCTACGTACGATTCGGTTGTCTTTACTAGTGTTCTGTTACACTACACTGCCCTTAATTTGATTGGTTTATACATATCTTTGTATTTCTACCATGTAATCAATTATAAGCAGAGTCGTATATTTGCTTGTTTGGTGATATCTATCATTTGGCTCATGTGTAACATCCTTCTAACTAATTGTCAGTTTTTAATGATTACTGGAATGATTTAATACATTTGGTATTGTTTGTTTGTATCTTCCCATTAATGCGCAATGGATTAGTCTCTTATTGGCATATGTGTATTTTGTGTGAACTACCTCAATATTGTCTTAAGTCATAAGCTTTGTAAGCAAAGATGGATAATGGTTAGCAGTGGAATCCAGAACGCTCGTTTCATCTTGTTTGGAACTCGTTAGTTGGATGTATCTGCATCTTAAGATTGATGTTCACCCTAGGACTCGAATCCAGTATCGTTCACTTTAAACGCCATCGCTCTATCCACTTATTTACTGAGTCCTGATAGCCACTTACTTGTGCAATGGGGTGAAGTTTAATTCACTTAGTATTGTTTTACTTGTATCTTCTCAATGTTATTTAAGACTGCAATTGATCAGTCTCTTATTGGGATATGTGCATATTGTGCGTATTGCCTCGATATTGCCTTAATTTACAAGCATTATAAGCAAAGATGTATAGTGGTTAGCAGTGGAATGTAGCACGCGTGTCATTTCGTCCTATTTGGGACTCGTCAGCTGGATGTACCTGCATCTCAGACATGTTGATGTTCACTCCGGGAGTGATTTAATAATCTTATTTGAAATGATATTGTTAATTACCTTTACTATTACCTATCATGGACCAGTTCAACACATAATGAAATATGATATTCATATTAAATAATCATAGAATTATAAATTTTACAGAATCATTTTTAACTTATTTCAATAACTCATGTCAATTACAAGTGTGTGTTAGAAAGTATCAAGTTTAATCTTTTATTCATCTTGAAGAGATTAGTAGCAGTGAGGACGAAACATTCAGATTAATGAATCTATTTTTTTCATCAAATTTTCCTTTTGATTGAGATCATGAATCGATCGATTTCAAACCAACATTGAAAACCTGGATGAACTGGATGAATGTTTCGTTCTAGTCTGGGATTCCTCAGTAATGAGAATCCGTGATTCCACACTCGGGAGTCGAACCCAGTATCCTAGGGCTTGCGCTCGAACGATTAATTTCTAAACCATTGATCCGGCCTGCATTCAACGGTGTTAATGTCTAACTTCAACCATTCTACGAAATTGAGCAAACATCTTACATTTTCTGCGGTAGATACTTGTTTCTACCTAACACGGATTAAAGTTTGTTTCTTTGTAATAGAAATATATCATATTATGTCTTTCAAAACATGAAGTGTCAATTACTCTGCATGATATTCTATCATCATTACAAAAATAGGATATTATCAACAATAGGATTCCTTAACAATATGAAAATACGATTAAAGAGAGGATAGAATGTAAACATTTATGAACTTGGGGTAAATGGTAAACCACTTAGTCACTAATTTAAAACACTTTAGTTTACATTTTTCAATTTCAGTTATTTCTTAACATATTGTAATAATCATGCAACGCGGTTTGTAATGAATATTGACATTACAATATCTTATTTATTATTTATTTAAACACATAAACATTGGTACAAGAGGGCACAAAATAGATATGCACCACATAAATCATTCGATATGTGAATCATGGAATAATGATCGGGTGCACAAACCGAAGCGGGTGGTTTTCTTAGAGGAACACACCTTGAGCCTTCGACCTAAAGGTCTAATACACAATTCAATGAAGCAATGTTAGGAGATGCAATCCCATGGTAGCCGATGACCAACAATTTGTTCATACGCCTCTTGTTCCTTCAAGATATTGGAGCTCTTGTGCACGATTGGTTTAGAATGAGTGCGGATCCTCCATATCCACTAACCCGGTTAAAGCATCAGACACTTGCTTTTCGTCCTCTCAATCTCGTAAATAACACCCGCGGTCCGAGAAGGTAGTGAATAGGACTTCCTTGACAGTGATTGTATGCACGTGGTCATATGAGAGCATTTGGAGGCCCTTACCATTTAGATTTTAAATATATATTTTTATAAATTGTCATCCGTAAACAATTTCACCATTGATGTTACGTTTAAAGCTTTAACTGGAGAAATTTTATCAATCATAAACAAAAAAATGACTGTTTTATTACAGATGTTTAAACACTAAAGTATCACAATCGTCTAACTCCATATGTATACTTCTCTAGATAACAGAATATTGTGACAAAAATCAACTTTTTGAAGATTATGACTAACAAACAAACTAACATAAGGATTATAAAACAATCAACACATATCACTTACTTCGATAATAATCATAAAATCAGTATCTATTGTAACCTGCCCCCAAATACCCTGGCACGGATGAGAGTGGAGAGAGAGTCAATTCTTCAACTCCAAATGCTCTCATATGACCACGTGCATACAATCACTGTCAAGGAAGTCCTATTCACTACCTTCTCGGACCGCGGGTGTTATTTACGAGATTGAGAGGACGAAAAGCAAGTGTCTGATGCTTTAACCGGGTTAGTGGATATGGAGGGTCCGCACTCATTCTAAACCAATTGTTGGTCATCGGCTACCATGGGATTGCATCTCCTAACATTGCTTCATTGAATTGTGTATTAGACCTTTAGGTCGAAGGCTCAATGTATGGTCCTTTAAGAAAACCGCCCGCTTCGGTTTGTGCACCCGATCATTATTCCATGCCTCACATATCGAATGATTTGTGTGGTGCACATCTAATTTGTGCCCTCTTGTACCAATGTTTATGTGTTTAAATAAATAATATATAAATAAATAGTAATCTAAATAAACAATATTCATACTACTGAAATAGAATCTAAGTGTTCAATGGGTAAGTAAATCACTGTTTCTGTAAAGTATATAATGAAATTTAAGATTTCACAGTCAAATGAGTTTAATTAAAGTTTTATCATACATTGCTTTTTAACAATAATAATAATAATAATAATAATAATAATGGTGTGGTGTGTACTACTAATGTCGACAGATATAAGTAGTATATATGATCAATCGAAAGTGCAATACTTGGTGGTAGAAGATTAAGAAGATCAAAGAAATGTAAACCAGAACAAAGAATGATTTGTGTGAAAACGAAGGAACAATAAAGTCTGAGACGATTGACTGACATTTTGCAAATGAATTATTTACTGTATAGCTCTGAAATGTTACTAAGAGCTTCTGTAATGTTGTGCTCACTTTCTATTATCCCCACTTTCATTCACGTTTACTGCAGTGGTACATTATTACCTAAAACTTCTACCCTAATCAAACATAAAAATGTATCAAAGAATAATCACCAGTTCGGGTATTTACACTAAATGTATCTCATTAAATCAGGCACAATGAAATTCATATCTTGAATGGTGGAGTTTCAAAAACTCACTTAATAAAAAGATAAATCGATATGCAAGTTTTATGATTAAAAACAATTGAATAGTTATATAGTTGTTTTTAATAGTTGAGTTTAATGATTCAATTGAATCTAGACCACCATGAAAAACCTGGAAGCATTTGACAGTCATTTCGTCCTATTGTGGGACTCCTCAACAATATACATCTACGATCCTACCCCCCGCGAGATTCAAACATAAGACCTATCATCGCTTAACCACTAGACCACTAAGCCGGCCGGCCGGTATCCAACAATGTTAATGTTGAACTTTAAGTAATCTAAAAAAAAATGAGTGAAACATCCACTATTGTTATGAAAGAGTTACTATCTCACAATAGACCCTTGTGAACTCTATGAGTTGATTTATTACATTCAAACTACTCTTTCATTTTTTTTGTTTTAAAATTTCAATTTGGTCGGATAATTAGTATCATTCGTCCTCATCAAAATAAAACGTGTAACATAAAATTAAGTACATACACACACACACACACTCACACACACACTCACATGTACTTGGTAACTATTAAAAACAAAATCAAATTGAATCAGGTTAAATGATCATGAAAAAAAAAACAAATAAGGTGAATGATACTGATAATTGATATAAACTTTATTAGGTATTATTGTAATCAACTGTTTATATGTACAGAATAGAAATATTAATACATATATAGACATTTTGACTATAGTCTATAGTCTTTGCATCAGTAGACTTCAACAAATACAATGGAAAATTCAAGATCCTAAAAAATACAACATGGAGAACATCAATTCAATCATACTTGATGAAGAAACTCTGAAAGATGTGGAAACATTCACGTATCTGTGAAGTATCATCGATGAATAAGTACGATCTGATGCAGATGTAAATGTGAGGACTGACAAAGCAAGGGAGATATTCCAACAGTTGAAGAACATATTGAACTCAAACCAACTGTCTGTCAACCAATATCAAAGTTATAATCTTTAATACGAAAGTCAAGACAGTTAGTTATATTGTAGGGAGGTTAAACTTGGAGAACTACTACAACCATCATCAAGAAGGCGCAAGTATTTATAAACAACTTTCTACGCAAGATACTCAATGTTTATTGACTGGATATCGTCAGTAACAATTTACTGTGAGTAAGAGCAAACCAGCTTCCAATTTAAAAGGAAATTAGAAAAAGATGTTGGAAATTGATAGAATATACGTCGGGGAAATTATCAGACTGCATCACGAAGCAATCTTACTTGCTTACTTACGCCTGTTACTCCTCGTGAAGGAACATAAGCTGACCATCAATACTCTCCATCCAACCGTGTCTTGGGCAATACGAAGCAATCGCTAAATTGGAATCCTGAAGGGAAACGAAAAAGAGGAAAACCAAAGTCCATATTGCATTGAGAATTGAAGGCAGACATAAAAATGATGAATAGCAACTGGAAAGAACTGAAAAGGATTGCCTAGGACAGAGTTGGATGGAGAAGATTGGTTGATGGCCTATGCTTCTCCATGAAAGAGTAACAGGCGTAAGTAAGCATGCTATAAAAGTTGAATGGAACAAAAAAGATACATTAAATCTATACTGATTGATCATTCAGTTGTAACTGATATTGTTAAAGAAGATGACGTATTGAAACAATTGGTTCTTAATTGATTATATCACGTTTCTTTTATATGTTGGCATTCTTTTATGCTGAACTGTTGATTTAGATTGCTGCTTGTACATTCACTGTGGTTTAATAAGAAAGGACTAGACATGGATATAATTGATAATGGACCAGTGATGAAGCAATATTAAACATTACAGTCTAACAGAAGGTTAATCATGGTCAGCCTAGGTTGATGGTAATGTGACTGAGTAACGCAGATCTAAATATCACATGAAGTTTCAGTTTCATTATGATTGGAGATAAGTTTTGAATGAGAATGTTGACGAAATCCTTGGCTTTATGTTATCTGTTTATAACAGTTTAAATTATAAAATCATTGATATAGAAATATGTAATTTATAATTCAAACAAATCAAATTGAAGGCAAATTTTATGAAGAATCACCGTCCATTGAAGAGGATTGAATTGAATAGTTGAATTTATAGTTCGACTTAAGCTGAACTATCATTGAAAACTTGGAAGAACTGGACGGCTATTCTGTCCTAGTAAAGAACTACTCAGCAGTGCGCATCCACGATCTTGAACACGGAACTCGAACCCAAAATCTTCTGTCTCGTGCGAACGCAAATACTATTGAAGAACGATTTTACATTTGATTTGGTTTCTATTCTACAATGCTCATTTATAAATTCAGACATAATCAAATCCGGAATAATCCATTTACTACAGTTCCAGACATCAGTTCCTGATGATGCAAATAATTCAAAACTGAACAATTTAAGGATGAGATTGTTTCATGTATTTTCACTAGTAGAGATGTATAATATCTAGCATTTTCGAACATTTCCCCGTTCATTTAGTGCATCAGTGTTAGATACAAGAGATTAGGTTTTTCATTGGAGACTTCATTTATATGAGCTAACACTATCTACAATTGATTGATCAGTCAATGGTGATCAATGTCATGTATGTCAGGTCCTTCTTAATGCAATGTGGCCATCAGTCTAGGTGACTCGATATTGCATGCACCATGATAAGATAAGATGGTGGTTGAAAATAGTCAAAAGGATAGCTCAATGGTAACTTCTCTGACTGTAAAGTTAAATGACACGGGATCGAATCTATCAGGGAACATCAATTCCCTTAAGATTACAGGTACGTCTAGGTTCAAAGTTTCCTGTTAACTATCTCCAACCACCATCTTATCTCACACTATCTACATATTCTTTCTTTAAACACACTACTGTAGCGTACTAGATGAAGAAAGAGAATACAATGAAAGTTAAAACTTGAAATGACATCCTCAGTAATAGTTATATTCTTATATGTATGAATAGAAAGACACTAATAATAGCATACATTATCAATAACGGAGAAACGGATACTCAACTAATTCACAAACATGTATCCTATCTCATTCATAAAATCAATAATATATTTTACAAAAAAAACAACAAACAAAAACAAAAACAAAAAAAAAATTGAAAAGTCAAGGTTGTTGTTTGTGGTTGTCACAAGTTGTTGTTGTTGTTGTTGTCATTTATATGAAACTATTTAGTAAACATCTTTTCATTGAAGTTATTTACATTCTAACGGAATTGTTTATATTCTTAATTGTGAATGATGATTACTATATGATAAGTTATAGTGAACAGAACACGGGTGGAAACAACCGAATGTAATGAACAACAAATTATAGAATTAGTTAGTAAAATCTAACAACCATATAGGAAATGCTCAATTTACAAAATGTTCATCAATGGTCTGAAAATGACTCAGACTTCCTTTGTTCTTACATTTTCATACGAACTGCATTCGGATTTCATTCTTTAGTGTTCGATCTTCTTGACTCTCTGCTGCCAGACATTCTGTTCACAACTAACGTCATATACTACTTATGTCTACATATAAGTAGTACACACCATACTCGTCCCCCTTTTAAAGCAGTCGTTCTTGCAGTGATTCATGCTCACCGTGCAACATTCTTCTTGTCTGCAGTCTATCCTACACCCTCCGTCTAAATGTTGAGTCTGTAGCGCGCTAACCTCCATAGCTCCGTTAACCTGCCGGGACACCAACATCCGACATCTACCCGGCACCTGGGATGTTTAACACCCGTGGTCCACCGGTCTGCAGAGCCATCTGTTTCTTTTGTTTGTTTGTTTGTTTTAATACATCATTATGTCTATTAATTGATTACATAATCTATTCGAGTTAGTTTCTATAAAGTGTACAACCTTTTGTTGTACAAGTTACAAAAAGAGTTTAATCAGAGATATCATGGTTGCTGACAACGAACAAGAAGTAAGAAACGGAAACATGTTGAAATACTTTATGCTGAGAATTCTGTATTGTACCCGAAATATATTATTGAATAAAGCAAATAATTATAATAATCATTTACAAATTTATTGATCAAATGTTATTAGTTGGACGTAAAAGGATTAATTTACAAATAACTTGCTTACTTACTTACGCCTGTTACTTTGCGTGAAGGAGCATAGGCCGCTCACCAGCATACTCCATCCAACCCTGTCCTGGGCAATTCTTTATAACTCTTTCCAGTTTTTAATCATCCTTTTCATATTTGCTTCTATTTCCCGATAGAATGTGCTCTTTGACCTTCCTCTATTCCACTTCCCTTCATGATTCCAAGTTAGGGTTTACTTCATGATGCAAGGTTGATGATTTGCGTAATGTATGTCCTATCCATTTCCATCATCTTTTCATAATTCTCTCTTCAGCTGGAAGCTGGTTTATTCTCTCTCACAGTAGGCTGTTGTTGATGGTATCCGGCCAACGGACATTCAGTATCTAGCGTAGAAAACTATTTATAAGTGCTTGAACCTTCTTGATGATGGTTGTGGTAGTTTTCCAAGTTTCAGCTCCGTACAGTAGAACTAACTGTCTTGACGTTGGTATTGAAGATTTTGACTTTGATATTGATTGACAGGTAGTTGTTTTGAGTTTCATATCTTATAAATGAACGTCCAATAAATTTTCCAAGATTAAATTAAATATGTATTCTAGATATCAATGTCAACTACTATACAACTTCATTAATCATAGTAAATTGTTCAGCTGGAAGGTTTTTTTAAAAAATGGTTACCATTGTTGACTTACAGCAATTGAAGAAACTGTTAGAAATCTGTTAATACTTGACAATAATTAACTATGGCTTTTACAAACGTCGTGAGGTGGTACAGCTGAGTGTGGGGAAATTTAGCTCTCCTTCTTGAAATGCGTATACAACCACTGTCAAGGAAGTCTTACTCACTGCCTTCTTGAGGCAGGGGTGTTGTTTACGAAATTGGGAGAATGAAAAGCGAATGTCCTGTGCTTTAACGGGGTTAGTAGATACAAAGGATTCAACCCTAAGAAAACCACCTGCTTTTGTCTGAGCAACCGATCAGTATTACAGACCTCACACAAATCAATGATAACTACTACTGGCCTCATTGTTATTGTGTGGCGCATATCTATTTGGTGCTCCATTGTACCAATGTTTATGTGTTCAAATAAATAAATAAATGTTTTTTAGGTAGATCGTTTGAGAAACCTTGGTATTATCATCATAAGATCATTTCGTATCAAGGCTTCGATTCTGACAAAGTTACCCGAGATTTCCATAACTGAGTTATGTGTTCTCTACTGCTATCTCCGACAGAGTGAAATATTGAGTGATATGGGAGTAGATTTGAATAGCGCTAAGCTACGCTGTAGTGTAGTTTAATTCAGTAGTATGAATCAATGAAGCTTTTGGCAATTCGCATGTTACTGTATCTTACCATTCGTCTACCTATCTACCTCTTTATTTTGAAATGTATTACACATCATATTCGTGTAATTATATACACATTCTTCTCAAAAACACATCGCCTTTGCTTTATCACATAAATTGTCACGCGAAATGGGAGTGGCAATTGGAAATTTGATAGCAAATGACCTAATATAAACACTAGTTTTTGTTAAACGCCTTTATATTAGGTGTAGTAAATAGATGAACAACTAAATATCTCTATGAAACACCAACTATAATCTATATTCGAGTTAAAATAAATCTGCGAAATATTGAAGAGATTTCGTGGTGGTTAGAAGTAGTCAACAGGGAACCTTGGACCCGGGTTTCGTGAAATTCGGCACCCGTCAGCAAGACGCGCCTGTAATCTTGAGGGAACTGGTGCTCCCAGACGGATTCGATCCCGTGTCACCCAGCTTCACATTCAGAGACGCTACCACTAGGCGATCTGGGCAGCGACCGGCCTCCTGTAGGACTGAGATGTTATCACAATTGATTGATCACTGGGTGGTGATCAATGTCATGTGTGTCAAGTCCTTCTTAGTGCAGATCGAGTGTTATCGACCAAGTTGCAATGTGGCCACTAGTCTAGGTGACTCGACATTGCGTACACTATGTTGAAATAAGATAGTGGTCGAAGGTAGTCAAAAGGATAGCACGGTGCTAATGTCTTTGACTGTGAAGTTAGGTGACATGGGATCGAATCTGTCATAGAGCACCAGTTCCCTTAAGATTACAGGTACACCTTGCTAACGAGTGCTAAATAACACGAAAACTAGGTCCTGTTAACTACATTCAACCACCATTTTATCCCAACATAGTGTACGCAATGTCGAGTCACCTAGACTGGTGGACATATTGCAACTTGGTCGATAAAATTCAATCTGCACTAAGAAGGACTTGACATTACATGACATTGATCACCACCCAATAATCAATCAAATGTAATTCAAGAGATTTCAATATGCCACAAAAAAGAGTGAACGATCATTGTGTCTAATGGAAGTATGATACTTTGTTAAAGAGCTAAATGTCAATTAAAAGATGCATTCAGTACCAAACATGATTATGAAACTGTCAAATACAAGCAGAATAAACGTAGTTGTTTATAATTCGCATGTGAATACCGCCTACTGAAAATATTATGATGAATAGTTGCTTTTTTAAAGTTTAGCGATTGTAGATCAAAGAGATTGTGATAAAATCCACATAACGGATCAGGGAGACCATGTTTCTAATAATAACTCTCTCTCATTTTTATTGGTCCCTTCACCTTTTCATGACTTTTCTATTCTGTACTATCTAAGATTGTTTACCAGTAAGATAGACTAAAGGTACATATTATATGAGACTGGGTGAATAAATGCCTGTATATGTGAATGTTTGGAAGAGTTTGAAACAAAGAAGATGAAGAAGAAAACAATGTGTTGACTATTCAATAAGTTTACTGGTGAGATTATAATTTATGGACAACCTTTGAGCGACTCCAGACTGACCTTGAGAGTGTCCACCTAAAAACCAGGACCCAAATAGGGTTATAAACCTGTGTGAGGAATTAGAGTTATGAGTTACAGTTGATGGTTAAGGTTAAAAATTAGATTTCGGGGGGTTTCGTCATGAAGTGACATCAGCTACAAAGCCAAAACTCTATTTAGCCAAATGGATAAGTGAATTTCACGCCTATTATCTTATGCCTGATTGGTTCGTTTATAAATTACAATCTCGCCAGTTTACAATATGCATACAGATTTACTAATAAAAACACTAAATAAACAACAGTAATGACACAATGGTACAGTCGAAACAATCTGGTAATCAGAACAGGAAAAAGTAATAAGATAGATTATAGTATTAAATCCAATACAGCATCACTACTATGTAAACGTAAACAATTTACCTACTTACTTACTTACTTACTTACTTACATACGCCTGTTGCCCATAATAGGGAATGGGTCGCCGATCAGTATTCTCCATCCCTTTCTGTCCTCCGCCTTCCTTTCTAGTTCCTCTCCTCCTTTGGCCTTGAGGATTCCATGTGAGGGCTTGTTTTGCCATGCAGTTCGGTGCTTTCCTCAATGTGTGTCTTATCCACTTCTAACCCTTCTTTCGGATTTCTTCCTCTGCTGGAATCTGGTTTGTTCTCTCTCACAATAGGTTGTTGCTAATTGTGTCCGGCCAACGTACCCGAAGTATTTTGCGTAGACAACTGTTAATAAACATCTGTATCTTCTGGATGATGGCTTTTGTAGATCTCCAAGTTTCCGCCCCATACAGTAGAACTGTCTTGACATTTCTATTGAAAATCCCGACCTTGGTGTTGGTTGACAGACAGTTGTTTTGAGTTCCAGATATTCTTCAGTTGTAAATATGCTGCTCTTGCTTTGCCAATCCGTGCCTTCACATCTGCATCAGATCCACCGTGTTCATCGATGATACTGTCCAAATATGTAAAGGTTTTTACATCTTCCAAAGCTTCTCCGTCAATTGTGATTGGATTGGTGCATGTTGTGTTGTATCGAAGAATCTTGCTTTTCCCTTTGTGTATATTGAGACCTATTGCTGCTGAGGCTGCAGCTACACTGGTTGTCTTCTCCTGCATTTGTTGTTGCGTATGCGATAGAAGAGCCAGATCATTTGAGAAGTCTAGATCATCCAACTGCATCCTGATAATAAAATAAGGGAATTATTATGCTTAATGACATTTCAAGGTTATTAACTCCTCCATTTTTATCAAGCATAAGACATTCTTCGTTTGAATAGTAAAACGTAGAGAAAAAAGTAATAAAGAATAAGGTTAGGGTTGAATTTTGTGTTGCCAAGGGAACATCCATATATGTATGTCAGTGCCCGTTGTTGACCCCTATAAATAAATGATCAATATTGATTACAATGTAATATATTTCCTACTTATTTTCTTATATATTCTATTAACTTAACATGTTTAAAACAACAGGATACCATTAGTTGAATATGAATTAGATTTAGGCTACATATATTTTGTTTTGTTAGATACATTAATCTGAATAAGAGACAACGAAAAAAGTAATGCAACGATAGTAGTTCAGTAATAAGACTGATTTAGAAAACAATAAGATGACTTCGTGTTTCATATGTTATGGGTGGAAACCTACATATATACTGTTATACACCTATAGATTAAAATATGCACAAAAGTACTCGACAATAATTGACAAGGTTAAATATATATAGGTGGGAGAGAGCAAATCAGATCCCAGTGAAGGAGAAAATCAGCAAGAAATACTGGAAGCGGATAGGACACACATTGAGGAAAGCACCCGACTGTGTCACAAAGCAAGCACTCATTTGAAATCCTCAAGGCCAAAGGATGAGAGGAAGACCAAAGAACATACTAGACCGAGAAATGAAGGCATACAGACATGAGAAGAATGAACAACAGTTGGATCGAGCTAGAAGTGAAGGTGGTGGGCAGAGTGCGATGGAGAATGCTGGTCGGTGCCCTATGCTCTATTTTGGGTAACAGGCGTAAA